>OX453274.1:8003879-8253516 GCA_949710005.1 Ricordea florida | reverse complement strand
AAGTAGACCAATTCGTGGCAATATATATATATATATATAACAAAAAGAAAATTTCATGGGTACTTGGAGATAAGAAAAATATTTTACTGTATGTGGTATATTATTTTTACTTGTTCTTTGTGTTCACTTGTAGAATATGTTTAACACACTTGAAGATGAATTTTGTGTCTTTGCATGGCCATATAACATTCTACATATTTAATCCAAGACTCGAGCTTATTTGGTTTACTTCTATGATCCATGTACAGTAGTTATTCTCTTTTCTACATGTATATTAGTAACTTCTGTATGCCCTCTTATATGAATGTTTGGAGAATTGGTTGGTACATCAGTTTGATTCCATATCCTTTGGCTGTTAATTTCCTCAAATCTCATTGTCTGTTTGATGGACAGCAATATAACATATTTAGTAGTATAGTTGGGATTAATCAAATACGGATTTGAGTATAAGCCGTTTTTCAGAGAGGAAACACTTAAAACGGTAACATGTCTCTAGAAGCTGTATTTCAAGGCGGAAAGACTCCCAAGGCAAACAAATATGGTGCACGAAGATGACCCGAAGATTTCCGAATATTTTCCGAAGATTTTCCGAGCGTTTTCCGAAAATTAATGAGCAATTTCAATTTAGACAAATATGCATACTATAAATCTTCGGAAAAAACGTTGGCGCACCAAAGGTATTTCCATTTAGAGAGTGGCTACACAAAAATTATTTCCATTTAGAGAGTGGTGCATCAAAGGTATCTTCAAAATATGCCCACCGTCAAAGAGTTACACTCTTTAGCACGAAGTTATGGACTGTCTGGGCGCTCGAAGTTGAAGCGCAAAGCTGACCTACTACGAGCGATCGGGGAGGCTCGCGCCGCGGAGTGGAGGAAACGACTCCGGCGAGCGCTACAGACGGGGAGATACCCTGCTATAACCAGAGGGGATATAGAGAACCCCCACAAGAACCCTGGTAGAAATCCTACCTAGGATCCTAAATAGGATCCTAATAAGATCCTGATAGGATCTTGATTAAGATCCTTTCAGGATCCTACAGGTCTTTCTGTTAGGATCTTGTAGGATCCTACAGGATCCTATAGGATCCTACTTAGGATCCTGTAGGATCCTGTAGGATCCTACAGGATCCTACAAGATCCTACAGGATCCTGTTCAAGATCCTGTTCAAGATCCTGTTCCTATCCAGGATCCTAGGAAATGCGTAGGATCTTGCACAGGATCCTAGGAAATGCATAGGATCTTGTACAGGATCCTAGGAAATGTATAGGATCTTGCACAGGATCCTAGGAAATGTGTAGGATCTTGCGCAGGATCCTAGGAAATGTGTAGGATCTTGCACAGGATCCTAGCAAATGTGTAGGATCTTGTACAGGATCCTAGGAAATGCGTAGGATCTTGCACAGGATCCTAGGAAATGTGTAGGATCTTGCGCAGGATCCTAGGAAATGTGTAGGATCTTGTACAGGATCCTAGCAAAATAATGTGTAGGATCTAATAATAATAATAATAATAATAATGAACTTTATTTGAGTGTCAACTGTATTTAGCACTGCTGTACTAATTGGGGACACTGTAAAGCACAAATGAAATGAAATCAAATCAAATGTTGGTTTTTGTGGAGAGGGGAAAACCGGAGTACCCAGAGAAAAACCTCTCGGAGCAGAGTAGAGAACCAACAAACTCAGCCCACATATGACGCCGGGGCCGGGAATCGAACCCGGGCCACATTGGTGGAAGGCGAGCGCTCTCACCACTGCGCCAACCCTGCTCCCCATCTTGTACAGGATCCTAGCAAATGTGTAGGATCTTGTACAGGATCCTAGCAAATGTGTAGGATCTTGTACAGGAGTAGGATGTTGTACAGGATCCTTACAAATGTGTAGGATCTTGTACAGGATCCTGGCAAATGTGTAGGATCTTGCACAGGATCCTAGCAAATGTGTAGGATCTTGCACAGGATCCTAGCAAACGTGTAGGATCTTGCACAGGATCCTAGCAAATGTGTAGGATCTTGTGCAGATCCTAGCAAATGTGTAGGATCTTGTACAGGATCCTAGGAAATTCGTATAAGTATTCTGATTGGTTCTTATCTCTACAAATCCCTCTGATGTCATGTTCCCTTTCAGTATATCAAGCATCCATTTGAAAAAGCACCTAACTTGATAACACATTATTTTATTCAACCCTTATAATACAAGTTATGACAAATATTAACTTTTCAAAGAGCACGTAACTGTTGTTTACAAAGGCTTAAACTACACAGATCTGATTTTGCACTTAGAATAATACACTAACCACAAGGAATTGACAGTTCTAATTTCTATTAACCCTTTACCTCCCAGAAGTGAACGGCATGGAACTTCTCCATACAAGAACAGTGCAATGTACTATCAGTATGGCTAACTGTTAATGAGAATCACAGAAATGATCAACTCAGACATAAATTCTTCTGATACCAAATTCTCCCAACTAACTTAAAACCAAATATATGGCAGTTGCTAAGAGAATTGCTTCTCAGAGCATGGGAGTTAAAGGGTTAATTAACATTATATGTAGCCAACAACAAAGATTAGTTTGTTTATCAACATCTGCAAGGATTTATTGTACAGGTCAATGTTTGCTAAGAAAAACCCTTGTATTCAAAATGATTGTACTTGGAATGCCAATTCATTGTATTGTATTTATAGTCTGAAACTGCATTGAGCATTAAGACTGCTCATGAAATGGAGGGTTGTCCAATACTCCAACAAATTTTATGCGTAGCATTGTACTGTATTATATGGCCATAACAAGAGTTCAACAATGCATTCTAGAACGATGCAATACAACGCAGTGCATTTCAATACAAAGCTGTGCATAAATTTGTCAGAGTATTGGACAAGTATGAGGAAATGGGTTTTCATCAGCCTATTAAAATTTCTTCTTGGTACAATAGATGAACATTCCAGGCACAGAGATTAAAATTTTGTTACAAGAATTCTGCAGTTAATCAGCAGTAGAAGTATGCCTATGGTGTTTTAATTTATCTTAACATTTTTGGTTCATTGATGTCGATATCTTGCTGGAATTCAGAACACCTTTTAAGAACCAAAAAGTATATTTTACTTACACTTAAAGTAGACTTAAACTGTACTAATAGAGGTATACTTAAATTACAGTACTCTCGGTTACTTAATCTTATTGAGTATGTAGTTTATAATTATAATAAAGTATACTATGCAACATGCAGGCATTCTACTTTTGATATAATCATTAATATCAAAAGTGCAGGACATCTTGGTAAGTTGTATATAAATATGGTCTCTTGTAATGCACACTGACAGTAACCCTCAGACAGCAAATACTACAGGTATTTTGAATCTGCACCTTATACTATTTATTCAAAAAAATTAACAATGAAGTCATGAGTCTCCTTGTAGTTATTGTGGTAGTTAGCTTCATTTTCATGAAACAAAACTTAGAAAATAAGATCTGACTGACGAGATTTTGTTTCCTAATAACAATGATGATCAAGACTTAGCTGCTTTTGATCTAGCTATCTCTTGATTTTGGTTTCTCTTGCACAGCATCTGTAATATAAAAATACCCAGTGAGATGTATATGTAGTTTATATAGCAAGGTTGAAATCTTTGCAGAAAAAGGGCTAGGTCTATATTGGTAATTGTTCTAGGTCCAATTCCGCAAAATATATTATGCCAAACAACGAACAGCTAGGAGGGCATCTAGCTACGTACATGTACTCAAAACCAAATCAAAATCAACACGGAAATTCTGACTCAAAAAATTTAATGTCCTGATACAAAAATGAAAAATTTATACTATTCCTTACGTGTGTTCCCTTTTGCTCCAGTTTCTGCTAGTTTTCAAACCAGAATCCATTGAAAAACTAAAGGAAAATCTAGGAGGGTGCTTGATTTGCAAGCCAAATGTAAGCCAGCATTTCGCATGAAGTTCGTAAACCAAGCTATAAAGCAGCGCCCGAGTTGATTTTACTTTGTACTATGTCGTGATATTAATGACGACATTTCCACAGAAAATTTTTTAAGTTCATCAAAATAAACACACAGCCCTTTTTCAATTGTCTTTTAAGTTAAATTTAAGCTGCACCGTAAAGTATGTGTGAACAAAGGAAGTCGTTGTTGTACTCACCACGAACTGCGCGCTTTTGAATGGTTCCCAAACGAATCTTGATTGTGACTTCCAAAATAAAAACTTTTTAAATTTATACGGCCTTGCTTCTCACCAAGCCATCGAAAACGTTTGATTCAATCGACGTACTGTACCACACCTGGAAGTTTACCTTGATTTTCATTCACCGCTTGAGCTCGCTGCACGACCAGGAGCATTTGCCGCCATGAAAATATGCATGCTCTGATTGGTTCAGCAGCAAAGCATCTCGATCCAGGGCCTTGACGGCAGTCTTGTCTCAATATGGCGGACCATTATTGAGGTGTGTTAGCTGTAGCTTCAGAAGCAATTTATGGGAATAGGCCCTTTGCAGCTAAGCCATCACGTGACCTACTTTTCATAAAATTATGGGTTATAACTTAACAAATGCCAGAAATGGAAATAGCGCATCGAAAATACCAAAATGGCCAAGTTTGAGGCCCCTGGCATTAAAGAGTAAGTTTATACGACAGCTTGAATTTTCAGAAAATTTAGAGGATTTGTATGGAAAATGTTGCTGGAGAGCAAGACCTTGCTCTCCAGCAACATTTTCCATACAAATCCTCTAAATTTTCCGAAAATTCAAGCTCTCGTATAAACTTACTCTTTAATGCCAGGGGCCCCAAACTTGGCCATTTTGGTATTTTCGATGCGCTCTTTCCATTTCTGGCATTCTTTAAGTTATAGCCCATAATATGAAAATTTTCTCAGAAAAATTTGGTCACGTGACCCCAGCTGCAAAGGGCCTATTACAGAAAGACGAGGTTCTTTTAAGTGTTCTATTGGTCTTCCAAGCTCAGAAAGCGAATACAAAAGACCTGTTTAGAATATCAGCTTCGAGTTGCGCGGTGCGGTATTTTGTTGGCGATCGATGTGAAAGTGATGATTGGAGATAGCTTATGAACTCCAGTCGCAGCTGACCCGGACTACGGCAATACATGTACACAGGAGAAAGGCAACGTAAAGGAAAATTACACTTAGACATTTTATTGTACAGTGCATCCTCTGATGCATTATGTCGCAAGTTCCTAACGATAGGAATGGTATACAATGAGCCACAACCTCAAAAATGACCTAATAATTATGCTACCTGAAACTACAGTGTCTTACAACTAGTGTCTTACATCTACAGTGCATAAATGAGAAATGCACGACCCAATAAATTGACATAATGCCTCTCTTGGTCAATTTATTAAAACATGACTTTAGAAACTTGTGTTTGAGGAACACATGTAGCATATATTTGAATTTGATAAGGTCAATTTAATAAAAATGCATTTGCAATTTCAAAGAACTGATTTCATTGTACCTGACAATAAAGTTTTGCCGGCCCCCTTTATCCCCTCCCTCTGTCGGTGAACCATGAAACTGGCATTAAAAATAACAGCTACATCACGATCAGAGGAAAGGTGGAAATGCTTCTATAGGATTTTATCAAGATCCTCTAGCAAGATCCTATAGGATTTTATCAAGTTCCTACAGGATCTTATCAAGATCCTTTAGCAAGATCCTATAGGATCTTATCAAGATTCTTTAGCAAGATTCTAGGATTTTATCAAAATCCTATAGAATCTTATCAAGATTCTTTAGTACGATCCTATAGGATTTTATCGAGATCTTATAGGATCTTATCAAGATTTCTTTATCAAGATCCTATAGGATCTTATCAAGATTTTTTAGCTGGATCCTATAGGATCTTATCAAGATTCTTCAGCAAGATCCTATAGGATTTTATCGAGATCTTATAGGATCTTATCAAGATCCTATGGATTATATCAAGAGTGTGCATTAGGATCCTTACCCCATTCAGGATTCTGATTAGGTTCTTTATCCTATTCAGGATCCTGATTAGGATCCTTATCCTATTCAGGATCCTGATCAGGATCGTTATCCTGTTCAGGATCCTGATTAGGATCCTTTCCTAGTTTGAAATCCTGGAAAGGATCCTAATCCTATTCAAGATCCTACAGGATCCTATGGAATCCTAAAGGATCCTGCAGGATCCTATGTAGGATTTCTACCAGGGAAGTGGCAGCGGTCTCGTGAACTCCGTCAACTTGCGAGAGAGGTCGACACCGCTCTTCTCGCGGAAGGTGTCCGAAAGAGGACTACCCTAACGATGAGGGTAGAAGCTCGTAGAAAAATTGAAAACCGTCGAGCCCCCTTAGCGCGATCTCTGGTTCGAGAAGGTGCGCGTATACTCGAAGAGTTGGATGGAGAGAGAGAGGGAGAGGAAGCTGGTCACCGCTTCTGGAAGTGGTCTTTCTTCCGAGGCGTGGACGGTCCTCTGGTGGATCAGATTATGGATAAGCTCCACGAGAGGGTCACCACCAGCTGCTATCTCCGATACAGTTACACCTATGGACTAAGGAATATCGAAACTGGAAAAATTATGCTGTTTCACAAAATCGTAAAAGGCAGCCCTTGGATCCAGCGGCTCGAGACGCAAGCCAGAGACTGGGTGCAGGCGGAAGACGAGAAGCGCTTGATTGGTGACCAAATCGAGCGACCTAACACCAAGTGGGTCTTCATCCGATTTATCTCTGTGACAGTAAAAGCTGTCGTAGATAGGCAGATGCCTTTGTTGGGGACAGGACCACTACCCAGCTGGCTCAGAAGAAAGCCTGGGATGTATTCCTTGGATACATATGAAGATAACCTCTGCCTCTTTCGGTGTGTCGCCGTTCATCGAGGTGCGCGTGCAGATTGTTGCACTCGCCAAGCTCGAGCTCTCGCTAGAGAGATATACAAATCACCCGAGACTTGCCCAGGGGTTTCTCAGGACGGGCTGCGGAAAGTAGAGCAGCACTTCCAGCTCGGGATCCGGGTATACGAACCACAAGAGTCTGGAGATTGGCTGCATCGGAGACACCTGGCTCACTACGAAAAAGTAGGCACTCCACCAATGACGATCGGCGTATACGAGGGGCACGCGTTTCTCATTCGCGACATCCAGAAACTCGCGAAAAATTTCGTGTGCGGGGAGTGCAATGCAAGGTTCACACAGTCCTGCCATCTCCATCGCCACGCCGAGCGTTGCACCCAAGGTGAGACAAAAGTTGTCTGCAAAGGAGAGAAAGTGGAAGCTCCGCCGTCTGCCTTTGAGAAGGCCTTCTACCCACAAAAACGGGATAGCGTTCAAGCCGTCCAATGGCTCGAGTATGATTCAAGCCCGCACCAGAGGGATCCATATCCATCACCAGCTATGTGGACATGGAGGCGAGCGAGTGATAGAAGGTTTCGCCGTAGACGGTCTAGATCCCATTTCAAAGACCGTCTTCCAATTCAACGGGTGCCTATGGCATGGGTGTAAACGCTGTTTCCCAACGGCGAGGCAACGGAGGGAGCAACTTCGGAATCTTTCCAAGAAAAAGGGCAGCCCTGTTACACGCGAGATAGCATACCAACAGACGCTCGAGCGAGAAGCCAAAATCCGAGCTGCTGGCTATCGCCTTGTGGTTCGGTGGCAGCACGAGTGGCCAAAACCTTGGAGAAAAGATCGCATCCCCGAACGAAAAACCGAGACGTACCCCCACGCGATCGTGTATGACTTCGAGAGTTACCTCAACAAGTCCAGTGCGAAAAAACCTACCGCCGATTTGACTATAGAGGGAGACCACGTTCCTATCTCCGTCTCCATATCAGACACCCTGGATCCGACTCCCGAACACCTATGCGTACGAGAGTCAGAGTTGTTGGTCGAAGAATTTGTTCGCGCTCTAGAACGACGGGCCGTTCGGATACGCGAACATGTTCGAGCGAGGTTCCTGCCCGACACCATCGAGCTCTTACCAAAAAAGTATCGGGAAGCGATCGAAGAGTGGTGCGACCAAGTCCCTGTGCTTGGGTTTAATTCGGGGAAGTACGATTTGAACTTGATCCGGAACCACTTCGTCCCAGAAATCTGCAAGACGACCGACCAGTCCATCAAAGTGGGGTGTAAGGAAAACCAGGTTATGTTTATCACAACTCCGGGCTTCAAATTTCTGGACGTTTTGAACTACATCGGTCCTGGCAAAACCTACGATGCTTGGATCAAAGCCTACGGTTGCACTCTCACGAAGTCTTGGTTTCCGTACGAATGGTTCGACTCGCCCGACAAGCTCGACTTCCCTGGCCTACCGGACTACCCACAGTGGTTTTCGAAACTGAAAGGCAAATATCTTCTTTCCCTTTCGGAATATAGAGACTGCAAGCGGGTATTCCGGGAGAAGGGGATGCAGACCTTCGCGGACTGGCTCCGCTACTACTACGACCTCGACGTGGGCCCCTTCGTCGAAGCACTGGCCAAAATGCGCGACTTCTACACCGCGTATGGAATCGACATCTTCAAAGATGCAGTAAGTCTCCCTGGGGTGTCTATGAGGTTCGTCTTGCGAGGTACACTTTGCAGTCCCAACTCGCCCGAGCTGTATGCCCCCCAACAAAGAAGCGTACGACATGCTCAAAGCGGCGGTTGTCGGAGGGCCTTCGATTGTATTTACCCGCTACCACGAGGTGGGGGTCTCGCGGATCCGGTCGCACCAATACGACCAGGCCCACCAATGTCAACGCATCCTCGGCTACGACGCGAACGCGCTCTACCTCTCTACCATGGCAGCCCCTATGCCCTATGGGGAGGAAACAGTAAGCCACTGTCGTAGGCCGAGCAATGTCGACGGGTTTGTGGAGGCTCTACGAGAAGGAAGGTGGTTCGGGTTCGCCGAGGTTGACATCGAGGTCCCCGAACACCTCTGGCCAAAGTTCGAAGAAATGCTCCCGCTCTTCCACAGCAAGAAGATCCCCATCGAAGTGGTCCCCCAAGAACCCGAAGTAGTTCGGAGAGAAGAGCCGAAGCTTGTCGGAGCGCTTTCCGCGAAGAAGATTCTGTTGTACGCCCCTCTGCTCCGCTGGTACCTCGCCCACGGTTTAGTTGTCACCGCGGTGTACCGGACGATAAACTACAAACCACAAAAGATCTTCGGCTGGTTCGTCGACCAGGTTACAGAAGCTCGACGAGAAGGGGATACCAACAAGGACAAAGCACTATTCGCCGATCTCTTCAAACTACTAGGGAATAGCTGCTACGGTAAATTCATCGAGGTGCTGGAGCGCCAGACATTGGTCTCCTACACAGATGACGAAGCGGTTGTCGATCGTGCTCTCCGCTCTTCCTGGTTCGAGGACCTAGACGAAATAGGTTCCGCCTACGAGATCCACAGGAGGAAGCAGAAGATCGAGATTACCCGCCCGTTCCAAATCGGAATCACAGTCTATCAGCTAGCCAAACTACGGATGCTCGAATTCTACTACGATTTCCTCGACTATTTCGTCGATCGTAAAGACTTCGAGCTCCTACAGATGGATACCGATAGCCTGTACATGGGCATCGCCGGGAAAAACCTGGATGACGTCGTCCGCCCCGAGCTCCGCGAAGAGTTCGAGGGCTGCAAAAAGAAATGGCTGGCTTGGGATAAATGGAGCGGTCGGACGCCGGGCCTGTTCAAACTCGAGTTCGAGGGAACCCGGGCGATCGCTCTATGCAGCAAGGCGTACTACGTCAACGATGGAACAGGAAAAAGCAAAACCTCGGCGAAGGGGATGTCCAAGAAAGACAACGATTTGACCTGGGGCCGATACAAAGCAGCCCTGTATGGAGCACTCAACCGGGCAGAAAACCGGGGATTCCGAATGGACCACGGAAAGATGACAACTTACCACCAGGAGAAACTCGGGCTCTCCGCCTACTACGACAAGAGACGAGTTCTACCCGACGAGATTCACATTGAACCCCTTGAGTACACCTTCAGGAGGTAATTCGGTATTCCACGGCACTACCTGCAGCTCTTCGCGGACAAAGCCTCGTTTGGGCCCGTCTCTGAGATAGTAGACCACAGGCTCGCCAGGCCGAACAATCGCGCGCTCTTGCTCGAGAACCTCGAGACTCCAAATTGGGTCCGTTGCGCGTCTTCGCCCGCCCTCCTGTTCACCAGGCTGGTATAAATATCGTACGCTGGCGTCAGAGGAAAGTCTCTCTTCCTCCAAACCAACCGCCCTCCCCGGTACAACGGCGGAAGGTTTTTGTACCACCGATTTGGATTCGATGGCATCCTGCGGTTTTTTTCCGATCAACCGCGTTGGTTCGTTGTTCAAAGCCGCGACAACCGCAGGCAACCGAACCACCCACTGTACCGATCTTTCTCCTTCGGGAAGAAGCATCTCCTGGGCGTACTGGTAACCGAACAACCGCTCGGCTAGAGTCCGGTTGAACCTCTCAACGATCGCTTGGTCTCGGTGGATATCCACGCGGCCACGCCGGACTTCGGTATTGTGGCGAGCTAGTAGCGGCAAGACAGCTCCCATGAACTCTTTTCCCGGGTCGACTTGAAGTAGATTGGGCCACTCGAGAGGGCTTCGCTTGTAGATGCGCTCCAACGCTCCAGCGACTTCTCTCGCTTCCTTGGAAGCCAAAGGTTCAGCCTCCTTGTAGCGCGAGGCAACATCGACCACGGTGAGAGCATACTTGTAAAGCTTCCGCCCTCGCCCAGGTCGGTCGTGAGGAAGAAATAGAAGATCGGCCTGATGAACCTCGTTTGGTGTTGAGACATTGAACCTCGGCCTTGGTATGCGCTGTGGAGGCGGGAGGTAGATCTGCCAAATTGCCTGTTTTTCTAGCCAAGCCAGGGCTGTATCTTCAGAGACACCAGCGGCTTCCGCCAACTTCTTCGACGCGGCGTGCCCCTTCCAATAGCCCTGGGGGCTGTAGTATATCTCTTCCATTGGTCTATAGCTCCATCGCGAAAAAAAGCTATTGTGTTCTCACAACCATCGGCTAGCAGCATACCCAATGGCGAGCATCCCACCCCCTACATAGGCCAGTTCACCTGTTCGCTGGGAACTCGAAGGACGGTAATAATCGCTCCATTGCGGGGCGTCAACCGCTGTGGCGTACAGGTCGAGAGCGCGGTTCGTTGCGGCTGTGTCTTGGTCAGCGCGATTTCGCAGGCGTTCCTGTTCTACTTCCCAATCTGCCAGCTTCTCGCGGCGTTTCTGAAAGGCAGCCCAGTCAGCCTGGTACTTCTCCAAATCTTTGTCGTGGCGCTTCCGCTCAGCCGCCATTGCATCGGGACCTTTCCCAGAAAGCGCCTGAGCGAGATACGACCCACCTACAAAGGCCGTAGCGTTCAGGATAGCCCCACCTACCATAACTGCTATGCTTACCATCTCTACTCAGTTGGGATTATCTTTTTATCGACTAAGTATTGCCTAGCTGCTACCGCTCCCGAGAGAACTGCAACCCACTTCGCGTAGTTTTCAATCGACGAGGAAGGATCCGAGATCATAGGCGTTTTGAGAACTTTTTTTCCCACCCAACCGATACCTGCAGCAATGCCTGTCAGAGTTGCCGCTTCGACAACAGTGGAGACGACTTTGTTGTCCATCGAGTCTATATCTAGCCAAAATTTATTCCATAATTCTACGAGGAGACGCTGCAGGACGCGGGGTTTCGGCTGGTGGTTGATGACGCTTTGGAGGCTGCTCCGTGTGCTTGAGGTACAGCTATAGAGACTGACCAAGAGGCTCCCTGCGGCAATCAGGATGCCCCAATTGACAGAGCTCCAGCTTGTCGTAGCTCGATGTGATTCCTCGCGCTTGCTATCTCTCTCGTGGTCCTGCTCTCGAGCCAGAGCTTGTCGAGCTGCTTTGTTTCTAGCCGCGAGGGCACGACCAGCCGCGACCTTCTTAGGATCCTTCTGTTTAGTCTGTTCTCGGGGAGCGGTCGGTGCTGTAATACGATCTTCTTCTTCCATCACTTTCAGACAAGATACTATACAAACATCAAAAAAATGCCAGCAAAACTACTAGCGTTCGCTGGCATCTGCAAGAGGATCGCTAGCATCTTGTGTGTGGCAACCTACATGAGCCAGTGCAGCCACTAGTGCCACCAATCTCCCCCCGTTGACAGCGATCCAGCCGGCTCCATAGCTCAACTCACGTCGTATCAGAGCATCCTGCTGTAGGTCTGTTAACAATGCCTGCTCGGAATCCAGCTGCTTACCTACTGCTCCCAACACACGGTTTACCACCTTGCATGCGACCTTCAAAACCCCGCTAGAGAGACTTTGGTCGACCTGCCTTCCGAGGGTCGTCTGGTAACGAAGATGGAGCGAAGCAACCTCCTTCCTCGAGAGCTTGTGGACGTCGCCCAGCGACAGCTCCTTACCCAAGTACTCCTTGGTATTACCGAATAGCCAGTGCTTCACGTTCTTCCCGACAGTCGTCTACAGCGGGCTGTATATCTCCCGAAACAATTTTGCTGGGAGCTGGGATTTCTAGCACGATATCGAATGGATGACGGAGATGGAAGCAAAGTCTGGCGTACGGATGCTCCTTGAGCGCGGATAGCATTTTTTGTCGCTCCTCCTTGGGATGTCCTACCCCGTAGTTTTCCCAAAGTATTTTCCCATCGAGCTCGCTCGGACTGTAAAAAGTCAACGTCGCGGCTACATTCTCCCGGAAGGCTTTTGCCACGCTCGTGTACTGTTGGGTCAAAAGCCACACTGAAAAATTCTTGTGCCTGCCAGAGAAAGCCAGCTCTACGAGAGCGCTGCGTTGTTTTTTGACGTCTTCGCTGGCGGCGCAGTCGTCCAGAATAAGCAACACCTGGCCACGACCTTCGAAGACCGCGGTGCAAAGCCGAAGACACTTCTCAATCTCACCGCCCGAGTTCCCTGGTGCCAGGGCTACGAAGCCGGGGTCTTTGTTGGCAAATCCCCGATATGTTTTGTTGTGGACGTACGTCGGGCAAATTAAACAAACAATGTGGAACTTCCCTCGAAAAGGCCCGCGGAGAGCTTCGACGACCAGTCTCGACTTCCCGCAAGCTGTTGGACCGACTATAAGCAGATGGCCGGGTATCAAGTCGGTGAGAAAATCCATCTAGGCTATATAGGGAGGCGATTAATAGTAGGCGACTTGGCTACCAAGGTCGAAGGCTGCGTCGCCTAGGAGGAAGACGTGGCAGTTGGCATTACCACCGCCGCTGGTCTTTCGATAGATCCGGAACTGAAGATTTTTTCCGGGACCAAGGGCTGCTTGTCCGTTGCCGTGGACGAGGTGGTCGCGTGCCGTGTGGAGATCGATGAAGTTCCCGTATTTGTCATGGAAGAACCCAGTAGGGGTGACCACCGTGGTGTTACCTGGAGGGTGCACCAACCATTCTGCACCGGCTCTCGCGGTCTCCCAAATATCTGCGGGTAGCATACCACTGGGGTACAGCGTATTGCGGACTCCGAACAGGTCGAACTCAACCTTTGTCACGCCTGGGTTCGGGAAGGCTTCGCTGTGTCGTCCTCCCGCGGGGAACTGGTTGACGAACAGGAACAGGACACCCACAAAGCTTTTGAGTTGCACGGGGATGTTGTCAGTGAGAATTGCCTCGGTGGACTTCGCAAAGGAGATCGCTTTGTAGTGCGAGATGTGGTTGTAAAGAACCACGCTAGGGACGTGCTGCGCCACAATGAGCGACTCGATGACTTGGTACACCAGTTCGATGTTTTTGAGTGTGTAGCTCCCAATCTTGGTCGGATCCGAGCTTACGATGACATCTTTGGCGGCGGCGAGTGTGATCTCCAACCGAATCGGTGGAAGAGTAGCCGTATGGAGAACGCCGTGGGTGCGCAGGAGCTCGAGATCGAGTGGGAGCCGATACTTTGGGAAGGCCTCGGCAATTGCTAGGTCCCCCGTCACATCGCCTTTGTCTCCGGCCTCAGAGCGGATTTTATTGACCGCGGTTGTCTGGATCCCTTGCTCTATACGTTTAGCTCGCTCTTCGGTGGGAAGCCACAGGTCGGAGAACACTCCAACAAGGTCGGCCCGCTCCAGGTCCTCTAGGGTTTTATCACCCATCTTGACGATTCTTCGCCGAATCAAACAGCGTCCCAGGTTGTCGACAACGCGATTGTTGACGTGCTTCGTCGATCCGCCTAACGACAACTCACCCACAAGGGCTAGGGTGTCTGGGACTAGGACGGTGTCGACTGGAAGTCTGGGAATGTCAACGTACAAGGTCTCTTTGTGGTTCGCCGAGCTCGGGTTGAAGGTCAACCGGTGGGTGACGCGTTTTCTTTTTGCGGCCATCAAAGCGCGCGGCTCCTCCCGCGGGTCAAGCTTCTTTGAGATGTACGCCATAATTTTCTTGTATATATAGGCAGAAACAAAAAATGGATATCAACCCTGATGAGATGCCTTTGATACCCCCTGATGAGCCCGCCGGCGCTGAAGGTGGCCCCAGCTTCGACCCCGCCGATCTGCCGGAGGGTGGAGAACAAGTCGGGATGTATTCCTTAAGATCGTGAGGTCGTCCCCGTGAGCCTGCCACAGCAGAAACATCGTTTTCGTCCTTGTTGCAGGGGGCACGACCAAAAACGAAGATGGTGACCAACCCTGCTACTGGGCAGCCAATCCTACAAAGAATGCTGGAAGATGCGAAGCTCGAGGTGGAGAGCGAGTTTCCCTTCATTGACGGAGTCGAGATCGGCGTGCGCGATGATGGTCGTACTGCGATTCGTGATGGGTTGGACGAAAACGCGACGTGGCGCCCACTGAAAACCTTGGATGGTATTTTAACTAAGAACTTCTCTAAAGAATTGAAAGAACGTCTAGGTCCATCCACGGCCGAGATCTTGGAACGGAATAACGCCAGAACTCAGGAGCTCGAGCAGCAAAACCGACAGGACGAGGAGATAAGAGACGCTCCCGATATTTCACCGGAAGATAGGCGTGCCGCTGAGGCGCGGATTGCAACGCGTGAGGAAGAGATTCAAGAACTCGAGCGAGAAATTGAATCCTTGGAAGAGCGAATGTCTCTGCGGGACCGCGTTCGGGCTATTTTCAAAAAGTACGGAGTAGGGGTCCTGGGGGTTCTCGTAGCGGCTGGGACGGTCATCGGTGTTATCTTGGGGGCTTTACAGCGGGGACTCGCCGGAGTAGCACAGGGGGTAGGTCGAGGGTTGAAGGCCATCGGAAAAAAGATCGGGGACCTTCTCCCTGGAGCCATAGGCGCCATTGTCTCATTCCTCTTCCGCACGGCTGGAGAAGTTGTTGGTTTCTTAGCCAAAAACGCCTGGCTCTTGATCGTAGCCGTGGTCGTGTTTCTCATTGAGCGCTACAAGAAGAAGTCTACCTAAACAACCACCAAGTCGCCCCTGCGGCCACAACAGTGACTGCAGCTAGATTTCGCTCGTGCGCCGTTGGGGCAATGGGGACTAGGGTCGGTTCTTTTCTTTTTGGCGGTACAAGGGGGTCTGGGGCTTTTGTTTTCGACCGTGGGGCTTTTGTTTTCGGTATCCTACGGTGTGTCCTCTCGTTCACACGCGGATTGACCCCGAAAATCATATTGCTGGTCGCTTTCTGGAGCTTTGTACCTGAGAACGCTGTCTGTATTGATAATAAGCCGGCTGGGGAGCAACCAGAGCCCTGGGGCCACGGCCAGATTCAGCTGAGCCGGGGCGTCGGACAGAGCTCGTTGATAGTTCTGGATTCCGACGGCGATATCATTTACTACGATGATCTCCTCTAGTAGTTGAACATTTGACGAGTCTCAACAGCACTGCTGCTCGCCCCCACGATAGTAGATCGGGTTTTGACTTGCGAGCCAAGAACACAATAAACTAAAGCCTCGATACTACGATTTAGACGCCCCATGCCAGCCTCCGTCAGACCTTCACCCTTTTTCGGTGAAAACCAGCTGTATTGCGCTCCGTCGTGGGCATCGTTTCGGATAAATGCCAACAGATTACCTTGATTCTTTTTCCCACCCTCATCTGAGAAGAGGTTCAAGCTATCTGGCCATGTGTTGGACTCGGTGTCATAGCGGCGGATGACGTACTCGTTCTTTGGTCCTTCGACAGGATAATCCACGAACACGTCTCCAAGCCCGTGGTTTCGACCGCCCTTCCAGCGAAAGTCCGGGGCTCTAGGCAGACCGAATTCGATGCAGAGGCTTTCAAAGGCGGACTTGCGAAGTGGGTTGTTTGTTTTTTGGAAGCCAGTGTCTCCGGGGAGGGGACAGCCGAGCTCGAATAGGATACGGCGGACGGTGAAGTATACGTGGAAGCGAAGCAGCCCCTGAACTATGGGCGGGAAGGTTTTATTGACCGAATCGTTAAT
Source organism: Ricordea florida (assembly GCA_949710005.1). NCBI lineage: Eukaryota > Metazoa > Cnidaria > Anthozoa > Corallimorpharia > Ricordeidae > Ricordea > Ricordea florida. Next base: position 8,237,196 of record OX453274.1, on the reverse strand, counting down.
AGACACCCCACACCCCGCAGTTGCGCACCATGTGGCGAAGTTCAGCTGTTGAGACCAATATTCATACGTCGGAGAAGATAGCCATTGGCGCGCCTCCTTTGCCGAGCGATGTGTAATAGTTGTTTCTTTCCATATGTCTCGGACTCCTGCTTTGAAAGAAATTTTTGGGTCAACAAAGATCTCGATCTCTCAAAGCAGCGGTGCGATATCAGAGACCGATTCAGAGAACGGAAAGGTAGGGACAGGGTAGGTTGCTCCGGCACGGAGAAGGAGGGCATCGGGGAAATTGCTCTGTTTCGGAAATTTAATTTTTTCTAAGGTTTTACCGAAATGTTCTACGGTCTTTTTTGGAAACGCCTTTTTTATAACAGACCAAAGATCTATTTCGTGGGTTTTATGCATGGTGAATATATACACGGATAAATAAAATGTCTCTCCGCATAGCAGCAAGCGAGGGTGTGAATGAACTTCACCCTCCAGTCGGCGGTGAGCTCTCGAGTGTCGCAGCTCGAACCGTGAAGATCCCTGAAATAACGCTCACAGTATCTAAAACGGTGAATATATATCGCGTACTCGATTTATTACAACTGTCTAGTATTTTCACCAGTAAGCCGAAAAATGCTATTTTGATCACCATTCCAAAGGGCGAGTACAACCTCTACTCTCTCCAACAGGCTTTAGTCTCAGGGTATGTAAAGGAAGTCCCCGCGGGCAGTTGTGAACTTCGGATAACCGATACTGGGGTGTATTTCTTTTCGAAAACACAGGTGATCCTAGACAAAGAGCTAGCCAACTTGTTGGGGATATCCGAAGTCCCGAGCGTTCTCGTAAACGTTCCTGTACAATGGGGTCCACCCTCTGTTTCAATCTACTGCGATTTGGTAGACCCCAACAAATCGTACGAAGATGGCAAGCCCTCCTATCTCCTGGCGAAGGTCGAGCCTTTGAAACTTCAAGGCCCTTCAGTGTGGCATTTGCGTCCGTTTTATCTCCCCCTCGACCCCACAAAAAGAAATCTCTTTCGAGTTTGGACGGTACCGAAAACCAAGGCAGAAGTTTTGTTGGAGCTCTGTATATAGGACATGGAATCTGATTGTGTGTACCCAAAGGTTCCCACCGCCCCCAACGATGAGGGGCATTCGTTTCGGCTTCAAAAGATTTGCGATATTCAGACCACCCTAAAAAACAGTATCGCCCACTACGAGGGGGTTCGGAAAAAATATACCCGCTCTCGGGCAATTTTGAACGGGGTAGCTTTGACGACTGGAAGCCTGAGCGTTATACTTTCGGCTTCAGGCCTAGCCGCATCTTTGACCGGCCTTGGGATTGTCGTCGGGGTTCCGTTGGGTGCTATTGGTGGCATCTTCGGAATCGTGTCAGCCTCGATGGTCCGGGTCAGTAAACGAATCGCCGTAAAGATCTCCAAGCATGAGCGAACCGTCACGATTGGTGAGACGAAGTTGAGTACCATCAACGACCTGGTCTCGAAAGCCTTGCAGGATAACCAAATCAGCGCTACGGAATTTCAACTCATTCTCTCAGAGGTTGAAAAATATGAAACTCTCAAGCGCGAGATTAAACAAAAAGCTTTGACAAAAAACGAAGACCTCGATCTGACAAAGCTGCGGACCGAGATTCGCAGCGAACTGGTCGCAGAAATGCGCGAAAAACTCGCTTGAATCTAGGCTTTTATTTCCATGTTGAGCGATGACTTCAGCTTGGCCCATAGAGCGTCGTATTTTCGAAGCGTCGTCGGTCGAATGTTTGAGATGTCGCACAGGGCTGCTCTTTCGGGGTCCTTTCGGAGTTCGAAGATCACTTTCAACAGCCATATCAGCTTTGGAAGCTGGTGGTAGTCTGAGACAAGACCCAAGTTGTCCTCAATACGATTCACAAGGTTTACTATCGATTTTCTTTCGAAGAAATCAAGCCCGAACTCTTTCATCAACAATTTTTGCAACGAGGACCTTCTAGCTTTTGATCTTGGTCTTGGTCTATACCCCTCTTTTCGCCGGACGGTTGGAAAGTTCCATGTAAGATGATCAAACTCACCCGAAACCACACGCTGGCAAAGTCGAGGGCTGGCTGAAAGATATCCCTCGATGCTTTCTGGGTTGGGATGGGGAGAAATTGGAGGGTCTTCTAAGAAAGAGGTTGCTAAGAGTTTTAACTGCGAGAGGTAAGTAGAGGAATAGTTTTCTTTTTTCAAGCTGTCAGCGACCCTTGCATCCATATTGTTCTATAATTAGTGGTCGAAAAAAGAGGGACAGGACCCCATACAGCGATTCCGTCGCATCTATAAGATCCCGAATCAAAGGAGGTAGCTTCTCTAGTTGACGGTCCCACTCTTCACCACCCTGTTCATCTCTCGTCTAAAGTCTACGAACTTGAACAAATCAACCGTTGGTCGATATAGCCACCCCAAATAGGAACGGGAGCGCGATCCTCCTCTTCGATAAGATCTTGAATTAACGGAGGTAAACGAGCAATCTGTCGTTCTAAAACTTCCATCTCTAACTCCAATTGCTCCATAACATCATCTTCCTCCATATCATCATCACTCTCGTCTAACACCTCGTCACACTCCAACCAACTTTCATTGTTTTCCATTTTCGCTAATCACAACGCGCGCCAACGTTTTTCCGAAGATTTATAGTATGCATATTTGTCTAAATTGAAATTGCTCATTAATTTTCGGAAAACGCTCGGAAAATCTTCGGAAAATATTCGGAAATCTTCGGGTCATCTTCGTGCACCATATTTGTTTGCCTTGGGAGTCTTTCCGCCTTGAAATACAGCTTCTAGAGACATGTTACCGTTTTAAGTGTTTCCTCTCTGAAAAACGGCTTATACTCAAATCCGTATTTGATTAATCCCAACTATACTACTTATTTTATTGTTTGGTTGTAAGCTAAGGAGAAGTCTGATATTGGTCATTTCTGGGCATGAAGAAGCTTAATAATTATTTATAAATCTGGCTGTTTTAAAGCTAAAAGTCCAGATTCAGTAATCAAAAACATACCAAACAGATTGTCGGAAATTCTCTGCTGACATAAATTTAACTCTTGTAAAGATCACCAAGACTGGGCTCCTTTAATTTGGTGGGACAGCCAGGGAAATCCCAAAGGCAATTAAAGTGCAAAGATAGGCCCATCTTCTCCACTCTGGTAGCCAATCAGAACCCAGGATTTGCTTATCTTGCACGCTCGCAGAACCAGCCATATAGTAAATTGTGGTTTAATTAAAGAGTGGACAGCCTATTAATTTTAAAACAAAACCAGTAGCAAGTATAATTACTGCAACTCTTCTACCTGGGGATCTCATGGAATTATATAATCCAAAACGTCTTGTGGAGGTAAAATTAATGTGATTTACTGTTCCATCAAATTGGGTTCAAAGTGCCTTCATTGAATAGTATGAGGTTACCCCGCTGGAACAGGACAGAGGCTAACTGCTATTCTTTTGTCTAATGCTTTTTAACAGAGAACTTCACAGGCAGAAACCAGCTCCTACAGTCCATTATCAGAGGTAACTTTCCTTGATTTATAATTTCTTAGAGAATATTCAAATTACATTCAATGTTGTACTACCATTTAAACTTCTGTACTCTACTGTTTTTTTTTTGTTTTGTTTTTTATTTTGTTTTTTATTTTGTTCCTTAATCAACATCAACATTATACTTGTATGTCTAATCCTTTTAGAAGTATGCCTGAAATTGAAGATCTAATGCAAGAGTGGCCTGCAGAATTTGAAGATCTTTTGAATCAGGTGAAGTATATTTTTATTATAAGACAAGTCAAGATTGATTCCGGGTGACTTGTTCTAATTATATAGAGAATGTTTACAGGAATTTGGATATTAAATTGAATTTAACTTTGTTCAAAAAGTTTGTTTAGAGCATGCTTACATGGGACCTTGATTATTGAGTGTCAACCACATAATGTTATGTTATCTATTCCTTGATTTCCACCTAAAAAAAAGGTTGGGCTGCCCACTGCTGACTTGGATGTTGAACTTCACCAGTATGTTGATCTGATTTGTGGTATGTTGATCTCTACAGTTATAAAATAAATATTAACTTCTTACTATCCAAGTGCAAGGGCTGAATTGGACATTATTTGCCCAAGTGAGTTAATAAGATGAATCCCATTGAAGTCGAGTCATAAAATGAATGTTCAAGGGCAATATTCCCTATCTCAGTCCCAAAGTAGTGAGGTGAGAAGTAGAGGATATTATATGGCTGTGCAGAGGTACAAAATTTCTCTACCTAATGCAAGTGTTGAAGAATAATTGGAATAACTTTAGAAAATTAATGTAGTGTCTCCAAGCAGCCATGTGTAAATGTTCTGCTTCTTATATCAATTTCCATGAAATAAATACCAAACCATTAATATTTTACATGCTGATGTCCGATCTCACCCAATAGAAGTGTAAAGCGCCTTTGAATATATTCATATGAAAACGTGCGCTATATAAATTCATTGTCATTAAACATTGAAAGGGACAATTTATTAATTATTATAGCTGTGCGTTACTGTGATTCATGTGTGAATTAGATATCATGTTTAAATGCACCTGTATTTCACTAGTTTAATTATTACATAGCTGTATTTGCCTGCGAGGAATCACACTTCTTAATCAAGTAATGCAGTTTCTCATAAAAATTCCAGACTGCTTATTAAGCCACGCACTTCACAATCTTATTAGAGATAATACACAGGATACACAGGTGCCCCTTAAAGTGACAGACCTTTGCACCGGGGACTACGTCCCCTACTCTTTCCGAAAAGTGTACTCTGGGGGTATCCCTCTGTGTGGGATGTTAAAGAACCTTTCCAAAAAGGTTCTTTAACATCCCACACCAGTACTGTGAGACGGGACCTATGGTTTATTGTCCTTATCCAAGAAGACTAGAAAGTCTAACCATTTGTGGATGTCATTACAAAGGCAGCACTTTCTCCTCAGTTAGTTAAAGACCCTGAGTTCATGGTAGTCCGGTGCTCTACTAGCCAGCGTAGCTTGGCGTTCTAGTCAGTCACGGAGAGCGAGAAATCGGGCGCGTGGAGAGCGAGAAATCGCGCGCGCGAGCAAAGGAGAGAAAGAACGCCAGCCATCAGAAGCCTCTTAAACGGGAGAAATCTTTTCACGTAATTATGTAAATATACGCATAATTTGTAACTGATACGCATACTTTGTCAACAACAATGCAGCACACGCGCTGGTGAAGCTCGGAACTCTCTTTCTTTAGAAGGCTGGTAAACTCCTTGGTAATTGCTTCCTCTGCTGAGCAGAGTATTATTTCTAAACTGCATTCTTCTAATTCAGCTGAACTTAAAGAAGACAATGCAGCAGCACGAAAACCTCGCGAGCGCAAGTCGGCCAACTGGTCTTCAATAATACTTGTTGATGGAGCAATGACAATCAATGTTGCACCGGTATTTTCACAGCTTTTCAGTAAAGAAAACACTTGATAAATGCGGCTCTTGCCGAATCCAGTAGGCAGAATGGCAAGGACGTCTTTTCCCAGATACAAGTTTCTCACCGCTTTCTCTTGTTCGGTTTTTAAATGTAAATCTCGAAGTTTGCGTGCAATAGCATCCATGTGTAATTCACACTGCTTTGCTTCACTCGCCACTTGTCAAATGCTAATTGAGCGGCCTGAATGTTGCGTGCATGCGAATGAGTCATTTGCAATAAATTAAAGCCAACGAACCAATCACAGGACAGATAAGCGATTTTAGCCAATGGGAATTAGCAGCCTCTGGAGGCCGCTAATTCAAAAGATTTCTCCCGTTTAAGAGGCGTCTGGCGGCTGGCGTTCTTTCTGCCCGCCATATTTCTATATTTCTCGCTCTACGTGACTGACTAGAACGCCAAGCTACGCTGGCTAGTGCTCTACCAGCTGAGCTAACCGGTCAGCAGCTTACATACCTAAATACGAAAAATAACTCCCACTGACTGACTACCTTTTTGTTGTGTAAATACAAATCTTGTAAAAATGAGTTGTAAAAATTCTCTGATTAAGCCTGCTATTGTCAGACGAAACATGTAAGAGGTTAAAACAATATTTAGAACTTAAAATTATGCAGTGCTACTCTCTAGTTTAGCTTTTGAAAATTGCTTCTATTTTGATAAAGGAATCCTGGATATACCAGTGCATAATAACAGGATCCATGCTCTTCATGTCTTGTTTACTTTGTTCTCGGAGTTCAAGAACTCTCAGGTAATTGGTAAATGTTGTCCCAAACCCTATTCAGCAATAGTTCTGTGTCACCAGAGACCCATAAGACTTGAAATGTGTTACTGGGTTTGAATATCTTTAATCACAGTGTGTCCACATTCAATCTACACATGCTAGATACCATATTTCGAAAATCAAGAGAATTCCAATAAGTGGCTTCAGTAGCATGACATACTTACTGGGAAATAGCCATGCCACCTTTGTTTAAATCGTGGTGGACACATCGTTGTTGCAAATACATGTTGTTTACGACTCACCATGTAACTGGGACTGACCCAACAAGCTCAAACACTGGGGCAAGCAGTTTCAAAATATGGTACTTGGGAAATGTTGAATATGGACAAGCTATGAACACGTATCACATGTTTCAAGTCTCATAGGTTTATAGTGTCATATGGTTTATTATAGAGGTCTATATTTGACCACACTGAGAGTCACACAGTGACAGATTATACAAGCTAACATATTGACAGATCTCTGTCACTCTGGTTTAATTCATTCACTCACTGATGTGATCAATATGCAACGTACTTCTCTTTTCGATTTCAATACAACACTATAAAAGGAAATTGATGATGAGAATTGAGCAAGTGAGCAACCTGAAGATGCTGAGCTGATTTCAAACCAAATTCTCTAAACTGGTTTATAATGAGGAAGTGTATGGTAGTCATGCAAACAAACTACAGCTCAGATCCTTTGGAATGAAATTGTTAAGTATCACAAATTAATGCTAACCAGTGCTGTATGCTCTGCTTGCTTGCCAAGAAATAACTTGCCAATGAAAAAATCACAAGCATTGATATTTTTTTTCAAGTTACAATAAAAAGAGATGAACTTTGAATAAAATAAATTTTGCAAGCTTGTTTGGTCAAGATGGCTCAATATTAACCAGCTTATTCATGACCAATATGCAGCTCCATCTTGATGCCACATTTGGTTGACAATGCATATATATTCCAATTTAAGTTATGTTTGTTTGTTTGTTATGTTTTCATGTACAGCATTTTCACCAGCTGGCCAAAGACAACCAGTTATCCAATCAGCTGAAGCCAGAGGATGACATGACACAAGGTGTGACAGCTGCTGCTGATCACATTACCTTAAATGGAGGAGATTCACAGAGTCTAAACTTCGACTACGACTAAGCATAAGAAGCCTTCAAACCACAATGTATAGCATCAAGGGTTTTTTGGTGGTTCATAATGTATGCAGCATTTTTGAAAGAACTTGTTTGTTCACCTTTACTTGACAATGCCAATTAAATAGCATTGAATACAACCGTTCAACCCAACTGGAGCATACACAGTGTAGTCATGGAGGCTCTTGGCTCCTAGTCTTAGTGCTAAAGGTCCAGGTTGCAGACTTGGCATCACAAGTTGGTTGAAACTGTTCTCCATTAGTTCTGTTGTTTGCTCTAAGGGTGTAGTTCTTTGTCTATCTGGGTACTCCAGTTTTCTTACTTCCACAAAGCTTTTGCCAAATTCCAATTTGATTTAGAATGCGAGGATATCTGAGGGACCATCCTAGAGCGTGTTTGGTTGCTTGCTAGAGTAAGTGATAGTCAGTTTACATTGAATGCTGGAAACATTTTGCAAAGATTAATTTTTCCTTCCCTTTGACCACCATTAAGAATTAACGAGGTTAAAGCATGAGGTAGGTTCATGGCATTTATTGAAATTTTTATGCACGACTAACTACTATTCAAGTTGACTCATTGTTGTAAATCAGCTGTTAGATAACCATATTGAAACTGCTTTAGAAGATATTTGGATGTAAAAAGCACTTTTGTAGTTAAATGACTGAACTACAGGGTTATTTAAATAGACTGTTGGTTTCTGTATTTTATAGTGCACTATGATGTCCAATTAGAGTGTTACTTTGCTACGATTCCTGTAAATATTACAGTGTGCGAATGTGCCTACTTTAATTATTGTTATTCCACTGTACAAAAGTTAATGTAAACAAGTAAAAATAGATAAAAAGTGATGGGAAATCTTGTGTCAGAATGTGTGTTAGTTGTTTGTGATTTTAGGGTGACGACTTAATAATATATATAGATTATGTGTTCACTGTATTAAAGCAGAAACTGCAGTAAATATGCTTTGTCCCAGTGCAAGTCAGAAAACAACCCAAACAGTGTTCATTTCCTGGAGGTTTAAGTTGAGACAAAATTGATATCTTTACATAATTTCTATACACACATCTTCAAGGAAAAGGAGAAAAATGCCTTAACGCTCTAAATTTCCAGTGGATTTAAGCCAAATTCTAGGAGAAGACTTTTGTTTCTTTCTTGAATTTCTGATGACTCTAGTTCCCATCTAGTCCTGGCTTCTTCCACTTTGTTGGCCATTCGGTCAAAAGCATCCTGAAAAATTGGTAGGAAATATTTGCTGTATAATGCAGCAGGCACAACGGCAGTTAAAAAAACAGTATTGGCTCATCAGTAGCAAGGATATACTACTTTATATAAACCGAGTGAGGTCATTACAGGGAAATCTCGGACCAAGACCTTGATGTATTGACCAAGCGATAGCAAGGTCAATACAGTCAGCCCCGAGGTCTGAGATTTCCTTGTAATGACTGCACAGACGAGGTTAATAATTATTATATGGCTTTTTTAGCATTGGAAAAAAGAAACACAAAGGTTTTTCAATATATGCTTGCATGCGAGAGGTCATTCAAGGTCATGTTCACTGCACTGAAACACGCATGACCATACGATTGAGACTAGAAGTGACAGAGAAAATGGGGAAAATGCCTGGTCATTACAAGAAAATCTTGCCTGCTCAGCAGCCAATCAGAGTGTGTGTACACATATAATAAATGTGTGTAGATTGTGTGTAAGAATACACCAACATCTACTGAATGGCTCACTATTTTGGGATAGTCAACACCATACACCTCCTACGACATGGATAGTGCTGGACATTTAGGGAAATCTTTGTGCAAGTGCATGTTGGTCAAAGAAAAAAATGGCTGGTGTCAATTGTTGCTTTACAGCTGTTTCCAAGAGATGTAACTGAGATTACTTCTGTTCATAAATTGGTATGTGCTAAACAAATACTTATTCTCTTAATAAATCTCAGTGAATAGTGCCTTGATAAAAATTTACAAACAGCTGTTTTCCTTTGATCTCTCCCTATGTCCATTATTTTTTATACATCCATTGGAGTAGTGACAAACAGCCTTAACTATTAAAATTACCTCCAACCAACAGTGCAATTAAAAATTTCCTGTATAATACTTTTTTGTTAACATTATTGTACTAATCAGGACTAGGAGGAAGACTGTGGACTTAAGCATGAGCCCAAGATTTGTGGTCAGTAGAACAAGTCTGGGATAGTGATGCGGTCATTTCCAGCCTTATGATTTTTTTGCTTGCCGCCAAATTTCTAGGAAAACTTGCTTCTGAAAATCTGCATTGTGTCAAAGAAGCCACCTTTTCAAGAGCAAGTCAGAGTCGAACACTTTCCCATATTGTATCAACTCCTGACTACAGTACCTTACAATAATTATGGATAGTACATGCCAAACAAAAATCATATTAGATACACTTACATGAAGAACACTCTCATATGCAGACTCCATGTGGTCAATTTTAAACTGAAGCTCAGCTATGATTTCATCCTTTTCCTTTCTAATGTCATCTCTTTCTTTTCTCGTCTTTCTCAGTTCCTCTTCTGTCGAAGCTTATGCAGTAAACAGGATAAGAATTTAAAGAATAAATATTTTGTATGTAATAATTAGAAAAATAAAATGGAAAGTGGTTCATGTGAGTTAAAATTTGCATGGGCTCCCCCATTTAATACAAAACCTGTGCTTTTCATTTAGTTTTTTTTTATAAGGGCAATTTTCCCTTTTAATTAAAGAACTATGATAGGCAAGAAAGACAATTGAAGGATTTTTTCCTGGTTTGGGCTGTCTGTTAATTATTATAATTAAAGAGAATCCTCTTCAGCCACGCAAGGTCAACTAAAAACTTGTCCACGTAGTGCAGAAGTGTGGAAATCAAAACCCTGCATAGACTTAACTGGCAATTTCATTCTTTGCAGTATACGACATGGTGTTCTAATATACTTAGCTTGACCAAATCAGAGCATTTGTTATAATTGTCATCACCTACATGTTGTAATGCATTTTAACAATTAATTTATTATAAATATGCATGGATGAATCTTGTCTCCGAGACACCTTATTACCAAGCTATTAGTATAAAGAGTACATGTTGTCTTACAACCATGCATTAAGTGGACTGTGTGCAGTGTGACATTATGATGAACTTGGCTTGGTCAATTAGAGTATACGATGTATGTGTTACATCGCCTTTATACCATAAAATATTAGAAATAAATTTCATGGAATCTGGACAGATTAGTATGATTATATATATTTCTCAGATACCTACCAAGCTGCTCCCTGAGCTTGTTAACTGTTTGCTCTAACATGTGGATTCTTAAAGCCATCTCTGATTGCATCGTTTTATACTGACGAGTAAGATCTACAACATTGATGCCAACAAAGTTACCTTATATGAACATATGGCTAGCTAAATACTAATGTTTTGAGCAAGTACCAAGTCAAAGGGCTTTTGTGGCACTGACATGCATATGTAATTAACATCTTCTGGTAACTTGTTGCAGCTGCAGCCTTTATAACAGTTTTATAACAAATTCAATTTGTATTCTCCTCTCCTCACCTTCTTAGATTTTTTAACAGTGTCTTTTGTAATCATTTCAGTGTAGACATTAACTGTTTTAATACAAAGAAGACTTAACACCTTGTCCAGTCTACAACTTTTATTTTATTTTTACTTTTCTATCTGGAAGCTTGTAAATGTAAATTACATTGTACTTTAAAAATTAAAGTGAGTAAAGGTGATTAAACTAGAAGCTTCTAAATGGTAGTTGGTAACTGTTTGCTGGTATTGTTCACAGGTGGCTGGTAGATCATAACTAGTAACTGATCTAAATTGCATGTGCACAGCTAGTTACTAATACGTATTGTGGGGATAGTTTCTAAAGAAACTGGTGCTGCGTCGGTGGGAAATTGAAACACAAGAAATTGGGTAAATCAGACGAGTTGATTATAAAGTAAGTTATACCACCGTAAGGTAAAAGGGAGGTGCTGACGTTTCAAGCGTTAGCCCTTCGTCGGAGCAGCTAACGCTAGAAACGTCAGCACCTCCCTTTTACCTTACGGTGGTATAACTTACTTAGTCAACTCGTTTGATTTACCCAATTTCTAGTTACTAATACGACCATGAAGTTAATAAGTGTTAACTGGTAACTGGTAACTAATGGATACAGTACATAGCTGGCAACTGGTTTACAATTATGTGGCAGTTATCAGGTACCCAAAGTTGTCAAGAAGGGTTGTTGACAGGTGACATCACTAGATACATACTTCCCTCTTCCATGTTTGCACCAGCTGCAGTTTGTCCTTACCCCCACCTCCCTCAAAAACATGGGACACTCTGACACAAACTATTAAAACATGAGGCATTCAGACACAAACTATAACAACATGAGACATTCAGACACAAACTAAACATCATGAGACATAATTTCAGACAGAAACTATTATAACATGAGACATTCAGACACAAACTAAACATGAGACATTCAGACACAAACTATTATAACATGAGACATTCTGACACAAACTAAACATGAGACATTCAGACACAAACTAAACATTATGAGACATTCAGACACAAACAATTTAACATGAGACATTCAGACACAAGCTAAACCTTGTGAGACATTCAGACAAACTATTATAACACGAGACATTCAGACACAAACTATTATAACATGAGACATTCAGACACAAACTATTAACATTAGACATTCAGACACAAACTATTATAACATGAGACATTCAGACACAAACTATTAACATTAGACATTCAGATACAAAACTATTATAACATGAGACATTCTGACACAAACTATTAACATTAGACATTCAGACACAAACTATTAACATTAGACATTCAGACACAAACTATTATAACATGAGACATTCAGACACAAACTATTAACATTAGACATTCAGACACAAACTATTATAACATGAGACATTCTGACACAAACTAAACATGAGACATTCAGACACAAACTAAACATGAGACATTCAGACACAAACTAAACATGAGACATTTAGACACACAATTATAACATGAGACGTTCAGACACACACTAAACATGAGACATTCAGACACAAGCTAAACCTTATGAGACATTCAGACACAAACTATTATAACATGAGACATTCAGACTAAACATGAGACATTCAGACACAAACTAAACATTAGACATTCAGACACAAACTATTAAAGCATGAGACATTCAGACACAAACTACTTACACTGCCCCCGTGCCATCTATTCTTTCACATTTACTAGGAAGTACTGCTACGGAAATCTTTCTGGCAAACTCTGGTCACCTTAACTTACCAGTCAACAGCTGTACCCATGACTATTTACCATTTATCAGTCATAAACATTTTGGCATAGCTGCATAGCGAGCCCAGTTGGAAATTTCTTACACATCAATGGCTGTTGATAGAACCATTTACAGGAAGAGGAAGTACTAGTTTGGTCAAGTAGTTACTGTGCATACATGTACTGAACATTGTATCCTACTTGCAAGTGGTATTTTGATCATAAACACTCAACATGAACACACCTGAAGAAATATCAAGTTTATTCTGTTGCTCAGTTTCCACCTCTTGTTTCGCCTCCCTCATCCTTTCTTTCATTCGCTCAGCAGTGTCTTTAGACCGTCGTGCGATTTCAGATCTTGATGCTATTTTCAGAGAATCATTTGTGTAATTAATTTTCAGAAAAGAAAATTGGTATGAATGTCTTAAATTACTATTGTAAGCAACTGGTCAATGATTTTTATGCATGTAAAATGGGGTGCATCAAGAAAAACCATGCTATTTATTGGGGGTGGGTCATATAAATATGCTTCAATTAATTTTTATCAACTGCAGATAATACATGTATGTAAACACTAGGAATAAAACTGCTCCTTCAGTTACCCAAAATCATGTCAACAAGAAACATTCATATGAATTTACGGTGATGAGGGTGTGGGTCACTTCTTTTTGTGATAGGATTCAAGGGTCGGCTACTTTTTATTGTGTTTAACTAGGAAGGGTGTGCCACTAAAATTGCGTCATGTCAAAATTCGATTTTTCTGACCAACCCCCTCCTGTACTTTATGACCAGTCCCTAAGTAATAAAAGTATCATCGTAAGTATTTTTTGAGTTATATGTAAGTAACTGCAAATAGAAACATTAAAGTAATCTGAAATAATATACGTGAAAAATCTGTGTTGAGTGAAAAACTCCACAGCTATACACATGCAATCAACATCAACTTGAATAAATTTATAACTAATGAAACAAAAACAATCCCGCAAAATGAATTTTGCTCAAACCTACCAAGTTCATCCCTGAGGCATTCAATTTCCTGTATAGTTCTCTTGTACTTATCTTCGATCGTCAGCTCTGTTTTCTCTTTACGAGAAGAAACCAAAAAATTAGAAGTGATAATTAAGCAGATCTATCGACCAATCTCCAATACGATTCAATTTCTCCCTTAACATACCATCCTTCTTCTTCTTTTTCTTTCCTTTACCCTTCTTTTTCTTTGGAGGCATTTTTCTCTGGCGGATTGCAAAATCTACAACAACGCTGTTACTTTTTGTTACGGACACTCTGGTTGTTAGGACGCCATCTTTGTTTTTCTGCTTCTTTTGAAGTCAGCGGGTTCTTCAAAGATCATGCGCTTTCGGAAGTCCTTTCGGCGAGTGAATCCAAGATGGCGTCCTTGAGAGTTTTAGTGGGCTGTAAACGTGTCATAGATTATGCTGTGAAGGTTTGAAAAAATTTTGTATTTGGCTAAAGCTTGAGTAAAGGGGTGACTGTTGTCTTGTTCATGCCTTTCAGATTCGAGTGAAACCAGACAAATCTGGCGTAGTTACTGATGGCGTGAAACATAGCATGAACCCATTTGACGAAATAGCTGTCGAAGAGGTGGGAGAAATTTAGTTTGAAAATTCGCTCTTCAAATGAGGGATTTTGTATTTCTTTGCGGAAGCCCCTCATTTTGCGGTAAATATCTTGATTGGGAGAATTTCAGACCAACTTTGATTTATTGATTAAATTTTATAGAGTATCCTAGGATCGGACACCCCAATCATATCTTGAGTCCAAGAGGTCGACAATTTTCAGCCACATTCAAAGAAAGAGTGAAATGGATCGCTCAAGAGTTTATGATATCCTAGGGATATTCCTCATTATTATCATTAACGTTTCATCTCCAAGAAACAAACAAACGAGAGGTTATATATTGTATCGACACTGCCTCTGGAATTAAGCTTTTTAACTTTTGTAAAAGGTTCCTTGTAGTCCAAATTAATGTTTTAGGCGAAATTTGGGATATTGTTTTCTTAATCGTCATGATGTGAATGTTGGTATTTTTGCTCTTCTGTCAGAGGTACCACTTGCTAGCTTTCACGGAGGGTTGACCCCAGACACACCCCCTGAAAAACCACAAGGGCTAAAACTTCATTATGCACACTGAAACTGTACTCGTTCTTTCATCAAAAACAAGAAATGTTTTCTCGTGCGCACACATTACCATAGATAATTCATTTACAGCATGCTATAAATGCAGTATAGGGTTATAAGGACATCTATCCACCACAAGAACTTGCCACAACTCTAGTAGTGTATTAATTTTTTCTGCCCTATAGAATACATGTCAGGATGTTATTGAGTTTTGGAAGCAAATTCCCTAGTCTTAAAGAAAGAATCTCCTAGATCTCCATCACATTGATCATCCATCACATTGATCATCCATATTATAACAGTTTCAAAATCACCAAAAATTATTATAGCCATAGAGTGATCTTGCTCCCTTTCATGTTTATTTACATTGTCTGGCTTTGTACCTGCGCACACCGTTTTACACATTGATAAACAAGGGCAAATTTGCTACATTTGGTATCATGGATGCTATATTATCATTAGTGCAAACATTGGCTAATTTTCACTGCATGCTTCATGAATCTTGTAACTATGCCGTTTCATTTGTCATAAACAAAAACTTTCCCACATACATGTACACGGGATGGTGACATGAACATTGCACCTACCACTTGTAATTGTCCCTGTTGGGCCTGTTACATCACACTAGGGGGGCCAAAAATCTTTGGCGCTTTTGGCCGACAGCCTTGTGGCCTGGTCGCTTTCCTCCAGAGGGTTGAACTGGGTAGAGTCCATTGCATTCTGGGCAATCCACTATCACATGTCACTCTGCATTGCATAGAGCAGTCATTGCACTAAACAGTTCAGCTGTAGCATGTGTAGTGCAGCTTGGGTAATGCAAAAATCTAGCCCAAGTCTTGCAGGAAGAGAAGAAATTTGATGGGGATCTTATTTCTTATACCTTGCAAATTTAAGAATATATTTTAGGATATCTTTTAGAATATCTTTAGGAATCCTCAAGAGTTATCCCTTGGAGAATGACAATGCTACAGTGTGTAAAGGAAAAGATATAACTCAATTGTCATAGATAATGTGTCGGAATTATATAATTTAATTATTGTTGTTATCAATATAATTGACATATCTTTTTTTTTGTAGCAACTCAGGGTTTTGTAGCAACTCAGTGTTGTTCCCTAACCCTAATCTACTCTGTAATGGCTGTTATGTTGTTTTCTTTTTGGCAGGCTGTTAGACTTAATTTATAATTTAATTATTGTTGTTATCAATATAATTGACATATCTTTTTTTTTGTAGCAACTCAGGGTTTTGTAGCAACTCAGTGTTGTTCCCTAACCCTAATCTACTCTGTAATGGCTGTTATGTTGTTTTCTTTTTGGCAGGCTGTTAGACTTAATTTATAATTTAATTATTGTTGTTATCAATATAATTGACATATCTTTTTTTTTGTAGCAACTCAGGGTTTTGTAGCAACTCAGTGTTGTTCCCTAACCCTAATCTACTCTGTAATGGCTGTTATGTTGTTTTCTTTTTGGCAGGCTGTTAGACTTAAAGAGAAAGGGATAGCCTCCGAAATTGTTGCTCTCAGCTGTGGTCCTGCAAAGAGTGAAGTAAGGACAAAAAACACAGTAACAAACTCTTGTTTTCAGAATCAGATAAGGATACTTGTTATCAGTAACTGTATGTTGCTTGTTTGAAGCCTGTGAGCTGCCTGTTTGAGAGTCTTGTACAAATAAAGTATAAAATCCTTGATTTATAATGTCTTTTATTATAACTTATTTGCAATGACTAATGTAACAAATTAATGCCAGTCACATGCAATGTAATAAGTGTGATAAGTTACATGTAATTTGCATTTTGTTTTTTTAAAAAGTAAAAAAGAAGCAGAAATATGGAAAATAATTTACATGAGAATATTTCACATAAAAACACACCAGTGGGATAAAAAGGCTCGGACTAAAAAACCACACTCTTTAGTGTATCTCAGCATAGTGATATCATGCTTAAAATTAATCTGGAAGACACCCATTGAAGTGCATTTTCTTTTAATGCACTTCAATGAAACATATTTGTGTGTAATCTGATCTTGGAGGAGAAGGGGTTAATTCAATGCTATGATTCCTGTATATAGGAGACACTGCGCACTGCCCTTGCCATGGGAGTGGACAGAGGCATTCATGTTGTACTGAATGACAAAGAATATGACGGTCTTCAGCCTCTTGCTGTTGCTAAACTCTTCGCAAAAATCACAGAACAGGAAAAACCGGATTTAATAGTTCTTGGAAAACAGGTACAGTGTGTGCATGACTTTCAATTCAGCTGTAAAAATTAATATTTACAGTCACAGAACAATGTATATTTTGTGACTCAATTTTATCTTTGGTTTGAATTTTTCCAAACCTGTTTATTTATTTTTTGGAAACTGGTTTAATATTTTTTAACCAGCTATTTTTTTTCCAGACTAATTATTTCATAATTTTATTTGGACTTCTATCTGTGTAGTACTGTTAAGTAGACGTGTGGATAATTTCCTTGTGACTTTGTTTTTCTTTTGAGAATAATTTGGATTTCAAAGCACTAAATATATAGTAGTGTTTAAGGTCTAATGGTTACATGTAGCTTTCATGTTAGGTTTACAGGGACAATAGAAATTTTAATCATGAATATTAAGTACTTAGTGTATTGATCAGGGTTAAAACCCCATTAAGAAGTTCCTTCTTAACAGAAGTCAAAGTTAAACTCACCGCCCTCGTTTTTATTTCCTTTCCAACTACAGTATCGGCTGAGGAGCCTGGTGTCAAAAAGCTTTTAGCTATATTGTGTTTTCTCAGTACATTCCTTAGAACTGTGACAGTCTTAATTATAAAAACACAATGTTATGTTTACAAGTGGGTTAAAATCAATAAAATAGATGAATTATTTATTCTTATCTACAAAGTTACTGTAAACCAAACACTTTGGCAAAGATTTTAAGGTGTTCCCTTTGCCCCTTAATTTACAGGCTATTGATGACGATTGCAACCAAACAGGACAGATGTTGTCTGCTCTACTCAACTGGCCACAGGTATTCACATTTGATGATCTATTTGTTCTTATTTACTGGTACTTTCTGTTGCCTGCCTGTTAAGTTCATTGGATGAACAGTTTACTGAATGTGTGGGTATACCATTGGTTGTGGTGGTTTTTTTCCAGTTATACAGTCGTGTATATTCATGACTAGATAGCAGATAACTTAGAAATTTCAAAACAGTGGCCCCATGTGCTGCAGATGAGTGTGGCACTGGTATCCTTATGTCTTGTTTAGAAAATTGCTTCAAAATATTCTTAATACACATTTTTATTGCACAACACAAAACTTACAACACACAAGGTTGTCCTTCAAAAGGACTTGACAAGGTATACTAATGAACCAGTAAATAAGTACAAACAATAGCTATTGTTTGACATGATAAATTAGACCATGAAGTTTCAAACACCTATTTTGATATCTTTCTGTAACTGAGAAGACAAAGAAAAAGACTGAAGTATCTAAAATATTTGTTTTAAACAATGACCAGGATGAAGAACTAAGTATACACTTTCTTTGATCATATCGTTTGAATTAATGAAGATTTTGTTGGCCAAGAACAGATTCCTTTTTATTATAAGCTGCATACATGTATTTTATGAAGTCATCATTCCTTGTGTTGACTGAATTAAAACCCTGTGTAATTTGGAGACAAGTCATATGCTTTGCTTTCCATGTTAAAAATGGAATGTTATGGTCAAATGTGCTAGGAATTTGAACATCTTTTCAATTATTCTTCAAGTGAGGTACGAGTCTATAACATTCAACATGACCACCTCCCTCTTGGCTTGATAGCTCAGTTGGTAGAGCACTGCTCCGGTATTGCAGAGGTCATGGGTTCAAATCCCGTTCAGGCCTGTTTTTTTTTTTTTTTTCTTTTCAGGCTTTAATTTCACAGCTGCTTAAGTTGTGTGCATAACTGTGATGATCAATTGATGTCATTACATATTAATCAGCAGTTCAAATATATGGTCTTTCATATATTCATTTGCATCAACATTCAACATTATCAAAAATCGCTAGTTTTTTTCTTGCCTGAGTAACCCTGTTGTCAACAGAAATACTGAGATAAACTCTACTCACACAAAAAATCGCTTCTGATATGTACTCACAGCTTCACGTTTTTAAACCCAATTGAGAAATAACTATGAGCATCACTCTTTTAGTTCTTAAATCAACATTAATTAAGCCACACCTTCAGATCACTTTAATCAAGAGATTCATACTTTTTACGATTATGGCCAAACACACCATTCATCTTCTTGGGTATAATTACACTGTGAAAAGAGTGATCATATTTTTTTGTAAAATCTCTCATTTTATGTTGTTTATCATTGTAGGCTACATTTGCATCCAAATTAGAGATCCAAGATCAAAAATTAGCTGTAACCCGTGAAATTGATGGCGGACTTGAGATGGTTGATGTGAAAATGCCTTGTGTTGTCACAGCAGACCTGAGGTAAAACTGTGTGTTTGCAGTTCTGTTTGACTTTGTTTTACTTTTGCAAGTCACAGATCCATGCTTCGAGGTAGATCACAGGAAGTGTTCAATCTTTCAAGTATAAAATCCAATACATACAGTAGCCTTTTAAATCCAAGACCTGATCAGTATGCAACTTCTCCATAGAATATCAATGTAGTTATTGTCAGGCAAACATATGATGAGAACTGATCATTAAACTTTCCAAACTGACTTATAAAGAAGCGTGTGCCTGATGGAATCAGTCAATAACCGCAAGACTTTCAGGGCTTATCATTTGTTTTCTTAAAAATGTACTGGAATGGAAAAATTGGGTATTGGTCTTTTCTGCATTTTAAAGGTTTTCTCTGCTCATTCTTTGTTTTCTTCAGGTTGAATGAGCCTCGTTACGCAACTCTCCCAAACATAATGGTAAGTTCAGAGCCTTCAATTAATGCTTTCCACTCTGATGTCTTACATATCCAGTTTTGAATCTGAATTGAATGGCTGAAGTCAATAGGCTCCTGCATAATGGTGTATTTTTGAGAAACCCAAATTGCTCTCCTTTCATGGGGTAGGTAAGGAAGGGGATTTCTGACTCATAATTTTCAGAACTTTGTGTGTTCCTTGAGTAAATGCAAAATATATACGGAGTAATGATGATGTAGAATGTAAACAAAGGCTGGAAAAATAACTGTTTGATTCATTTTGTGAAACACACTCTCTGACCTCAGAACTTCATTCTCTGTATGACCATTTTGGGTGTTGCACTTCAAATAATTGAAGACTCTAAAGCAGAACTTTTGTTTGTGGCAATTAATACAGAAAAAAATTAATGAAAACAACCATACCCAGGTAAATTTTCCCAAGGAGTTTTTAATTTAATAGGAGAGCAGTGCCTTGTATTTATTTTTCATTTAATTAAATAGCATTTTGTTTCTGAGAAAGAAGGCATGTAAAAAGCCCAAGATTTTGCCGAAGCCACCCCGACTGGACATGCTAATCTAATTAACAAATGGTCAGCTGGCACCAAGGAAATTGCTGTTTTTTTTTGTACCTTATTTCTCCAAATTGGAATGCCAAAATGAAAAATCAAATACAGGGCACAGGTTCCTACTTAGTGGCAGAGCCCATGCAAAAGTTTAGCTCATACGAACAATTTTTAATTGTTATGACCAATGCTATAGTTTGGCTTTGAAGTCTTCAATAGTTGAATTAATAATTAAATAATTATTACTTTGCTAATGGTACACTCATTCAGGGTTTTCAGTAAGAATTGTAGCGGCAGGAGAATTGTGTAAAGTAACAGGAGAATATTCTGAAAGCATTCCATGCCTAGATTTAAAACTAGCTCAGACCATCTAAATATGGCCGGAGAATTCTTCGTAGTAGCTGGAGAATTCTCCAATCTCCCAGGCGTAATGAACACCCTGTTCATTTGGCTCTTTAGAAAGCAAAAAAGAAGAAGATCGACAAGAAGACACCAGGGGATTTAGGAGTGGACGTAACACCCAGAATAGAGGTCCTAAATGTTGTCGACCCACCTGTACGTGAGGCAGGAATCAAAGTAGAAACTGTTGAAGACTTAGTTGGTAAGCTTAAGGAACAAGGATTCTGTTGATGTTTGACATTTAAACCTGGAAACATCTTTGAACAGAGGAAAGATTTAAATGGTGTCCTCCCTCCAACTTCAGTGCATTAATTTGTGGGTTTCCATACCAACATGTACTTGTACAAAGTGTTTGGTCATTAAAATTTATTGTTTTTTCGGAGAAAATCCTGCTGCTATGATCACTATCACTTCCACTACCCTTAACAATACCATTACTATTATGATCATGGTCATGATTATGATTATTATGTCCTAGTTTTTGTTATTATTAGGCATACGTAAAAAGAAATCGGATTTCTCTCTCAATAGGAGTCAAACCTATGACCCTTAAATAAAAAATGAATTCAGGATTGTCAGGCCAAATTATTATCTACTCTAATGTTGTCTAATCCAGTCTTGTAATAAACACTTCAATTGTTCATGCCATGCAGAGTTTAGTTAAATCCTCTGGTTTGGTTATCCTGTCCAAGGAAGGTTCTACATAATGCTAAATCATGACAGCATTCCTTATGCTAAATTATGTGTCATATTTCTTTATGGGATCATATTGCGTTGTCTAAGTTCCTTCTCCACCATTTTCCGCATTCCAAGTGGGAAGTTGTCCTGGACATCGCTCCAACACATGGCCAGTGTTCTGACACTTGTCACGTCATCTGCTCTCAGCTTTCCCTGTACCATTGCCACCGAGTTCCTTGACCACTGATATGTCTTTTGCAGCAACTGCAGGAAGGCTGCCACTGAAGCTGGAGTGAAATCATATAGCAAAGCAAAAATTACAGTAATTGTTTAGTGTTAGGGCTGCAATACCAACAGGTCATTCATTGCCTGGGTCTTTAGGAACCTTATCTTAATCTTGTATAAGTTCTTTCAAATTTAAATTTTAAGCCAGGTTTCCTTTCCTCTTTCTCCGATAACTTTCTCTATTTTTTTTTCAGAGCATATAATTGTCAAATTGTATTCAAAAAGGAAGATACTGAATGTGCTATTTAAGCTCTCGTGTCTGCATTTAAATTTTACACTAACCCTAGGTTTCCTTAACCCTGCTTCAAACAACCCCACCTTAGGGTGGTATACCAGACCTCCAGAACTATAGTCCAACACATTTATTTAACAAGTACACAGACACAGGTTTGCCTTTTCATTTTTTGTATTAGTTGAAAGACAAATCATACTCTACCTTCAGGCGTGTCTGGGGCTGCTTGACTAGTTATGTTACAGGCTGCCACTGACTGTGTCAAAGCATCTTCCCTTTTGTTTTTCTCCTGCTGTTTCATGAGCTTTACAGCTCTCTCTGCAGTCACCAAGGCAAAGTGCAGAATGTTGAACACCATTTCTTCAGTTTCTGGGTTGCGGGTTGGGTTATTGTTGCAGTAGTTTGATACAAAATAAGTGTGGCTTGGAGAACTACCTGTGGCTGCTGATGCCTCATCAAGTGCATCACTGCATTCATCCTCGGATTTGAGGGTGTCTCGATGGGTCACCACAGTAATTGGCGAAATTCCTGCAGAGAATGAAGCAAAGTGGTCACGGATAAATCATTTTAATGCAGTGTCAACACAGGAGTCCATGACTGTAGGAAGTAAATGGGAGCGTATCCTATAGACCTCTTTCATAATGGCGGTCAAACAAAACATTCTCTTCTTTTCATGGTAATGAGCCTGACTGGCCCCCGGGGGGGGTACTTTAGGAATTTCTGGGTGGGGATGTGCCGCTGGAACCCTGAAACCCTTAGCCTATACCAGAGCTGGTTCAGCTGAATTTTGCTACCCTGTACTAGAGTAAACCCCCCAAATCACTCCTATTCTAGAGTAGCTGTTTTCCACTAGCACAGTCTAGCCAAAACAAAACCTTATACCACAATCGTTTCTCTCTCCAAAAATGATTTTATTTATACTAGTTCAGTTTTTTTTTTTTTGATTCTCAACCAACTGGTCAGTTTCGTGAAAAATGATACCCTATTCTAGACTCAAACGCTATGATTTATATACCCTATGCTAGAGTAAACTGCTTGAAAACCATACCCTTCACAGCGTCACATACCTATATGGCCCATATATGACAGTACCCCCCCCCCCCCCCGGGGACTGGCCTCGCTAGGATGTGCAAAATTCAATACAACTTTTGTTCCAAAATGAGGCTAATGGGTCTAATTAAAATGCATACAAAAGAATAATAAATCGGCCTCCATTAGTGAAAGTCCTCTATGCAACTCCATTTTTGACTTAAATTTACATGTACGTAAGTGGGAACGAGTTCTTGCTTACACGAATTCTGCCTCACTAATTCCTTGAGAATTGTAACGCACTGCTACCCCACGCCATCTAGGAATATTACGCGTGACAATTGAAATAAGAAAAGAAAAACTATCCCCAGAGTAACTGGATTTGAACCAATTTTGAAAAGAATTATCTGCACATATTGCGTGATTTAAGTATTTTATGTAGGAAACTGAAATAGCGCTAACTCGACGAAATCGCTTTCGAATGGCTTAAGAATCGGGTGGACAACATAAAATACGCGTCAAGAACAAAGTCGATTTCACTGATAAAGATTTCCTTAACAAAACTTGGAATCTCATTTAAAAAAAAAAACCTTACAGATCGTGAACCTGGGTTGTCTGTGGTTTTAGGGTTGTAAAGAGCGATGTCATTCACCAAGCTTAAAGAACAAAAGTAAATTGCGGAGCAATGACTGAAACAGATTTTAATTAAGTACGGTCAAGAGATCATAACGGGCAGAGAGGGACAAAGCCAGTCCAGAGCCCTTGGGATATGAAAACTTCAGAAGAGTTATTTTTGGACACGGAAGTCCGAGACATTGTGCTGCTCGTGGAAGCTTACGGCCTACTGGGTAGGACTCTTGTTTGTGAATATACCTAAATTCGTACTTGGAGAAACTCATGCATATTCAAGAGCCTCGAGCGGCATTCAAATGCAGATGGCTAGAAAGGTTGAGTTACAGTGGACTCAAGCGCCGACCCCTTGGAAAACGTACTCCCGGGCCCAAAAAGAACTTTTCTGAAGTTTTCATATCCCAGCCGATTCCCCGCGTGTCCCTCTAAGTTCCTTATGTTCTCTTGGTACGGTACCTGTCTTCCTGAGAATGTCGCGGACTGGTTTCAAGTAGTTCCCCAACGCGCCTTCCCTCAAACGTGGATCATTTGCCTTGACAACAAGAATGATTCCATGCAAGCGATCTGAAAATGCTGTATCACCGTTCAAATCGTTCTCTCCCTGATCCCCTTTCTCCCCGTCATCTTCTCTGCGCGTGATGTTATCTCCTGGCTTGAGTTTTCCAAACAAAATTTTCCTAAACTCAAGGTTCTCGTCACAATGGTAATTAAAGAAGCCTCTTGTGTCTACTAAGCGAAAGAACAGTTCCGGAAGGTAGTCCTGCAGTGCTATGGTACCCTCCGCTCCGGAGGTGCTGGGTGGGGCTGAACCCTTGTCGTTGAACCTAACAGCACGTTCACATGTGTTGATGAAACACGTCTTTCCTGAGCCTGTAGGCCCAAACACTCCGATCCTTAGTTTGGTAACATCATCAATTGATACGTCTCGGAAATTAGCGAGCCCGCTCTTTGAACCAAATGTATAACTGAAAAGTTGTTCCCGGCGCCTGCAAAGCTCCGCCTCGAAGGCCAATCGTCGCTCTTCCACTTGGCGAGCTTTTTCATCCTTCTCCGCCTGCTCCTGCTGCCGTTTGCTTTGCAATTCTGCTCGCTGTCTCTCTTTTTCTTCTCTCGTCTCTCTAGCTATTCTCTGTTCTTCCTCGATCTGCCGTTGTTGTCTTTCGTTTTTCAAGCGGGCTTCCTCCGCTCGCCTTGCTTCGGCTCTTTTACTCTCAGTGTGATCAACGTATGTATACCGTGTTTCGTGACTGTTTCCGCTCTACGTAGCAAAAAGGCAATCGAACACAGAATATTTATCATCATGTTTAACAACAATTGAATGAGGCTGAGAATGATATGAAATTAAAATTTATGCGATCTGGGAATCCGTTCCTCGGAAGACCCGGTAACTTTACAAGCCCAAAGCTCCATTGCATATTTCAGGGGCATCCAACGACTGTTTGCTGTAAAATATCTGTTCAGAAAGGCAAAAATTGCCTAGAATTTTCTATAGCTTGTGGAAGGCTAAAAATGCCTAGATGACGTGGCGTTCCATTCATGTACAATTTTCGTAGCATATCTAATAAATTCCCTTTGATTTTCTAAAGTTTCATTTTTCGCATTGTAGTCCCCAAATTAGCCTATTTTTCGTAGAAAAAGGAAACCTAAAATTTTCGGATTCGAAAATGCGATGGAGAGAGAAACTAGAAAATTCTTACTCTCGTAAAATTTAAAATTGCATCTTAAATCTGAGGCCCTTGTAATTTCGAAAAAACACAAGTTGCCCTAGGACTACCGAACAGATAGAAATTTTATAGCGCCGTTTAGGATGTATTTCTAGAGATACGAAAGTACTCTGGATAGCCTAAAATGTGTTTTCAATGCATTTAGGAGGAAACCGTCGTCGGGTACCCCGATTTTTAGGGCGGTGCCTTCCGAATGTTTTTCACTGGAGTTCTTCGTGTACAAGCCAGCCATGTAAGTAACCCAGAATACACCTTATTCCAAAATGGCCGCCACTTATATATTCTTTTGTTTTTATTCAAATTACAGTATCCCTTGATGCCTCGTTCTTAAGCTAAAATTCAAAAGAATATTGTACCTTGAACGAGGCATCAAGGTCCAATTTAAATAAAAACAGAAGAATATATGAAAGGCGGCCATTTTGGAATAAGGCATATTGTATTGCGTAACCTTGAAAACCAACAAAATTTGTAACTCCCGTCGTAAACATTGCAATCATGAAATAACTTTTCGGTCCTTTCGCGATACGAGTCTCTACAGGAACCCATCCCTGGTAACCCTCCGATGGGCTGAATCGTGGCGGTAGAATACCATCCAGATGGGGAAGTGGTAATAATCCTCATGCTACATGACTGTACAGAAACCTGGTAAGCGGCCGTGTGGGCCTACTTTGGCTCGTGTAGACCTCTTCCACATTAAGATCACACACAGTTATACGAATTTACAGGTTTGGTCCGATAGAAAGTTACACGACTTCAGACCGGCCCAAATTTACCCCCGGGGGAGGCTACTTAAGTTACTTTTGCTGTGTATGTGCCGCTGGCCTCTCAGAGCCCCTGTCCCATTACAGTCTATTTTCTGGCCAGTTATAGACCCCATCTTAGTCACTTTTGGAAAAATGTAATTTTCGCAGTCCTAACTAAGTTACTTTCTATTTATGCATCTACTTTATCAGTCCTTTAAATTGGTCATCCTAACATGAAATGACACTTTTTTAAACTAACAACAACTTTCTTAACTTTTTAACTGAGGCCATTTTGAATCTCTACTTTCTAGAATTTTCTTAACTCGAAAATCCGAAAATATGCGAACCCATTCTAGTAACTCTATTGAAAATGGAATCCCATAATAGTCAATCCAGTCGTAAAGATAGGACCATCCCCATTGCTCTGACATAGTATGGAAATACTCCTAACCCCCTGCCCCCTCCCCCAACGGGAAATTTACCCTATATTTAAACCGCCGCAGCTTTCGGCATTCGTCCGGTTTGGAATTCCTATTTTACTTACAAAACTTAGGACGGATTTGAAACTACACATCGCAGCAAACTTTCAGCTTTAATGCCATTCTATTAACACATCTTATTGAGGGATTTGCTCCAATATTTTCTTTCCAAAAGTGATGCCAGTTTCCGACTGAAATCGAAACTGAAAAAGTCACATCCCATCCCGGAAGTAAGAAGGAAGCGTGTAAATCCCTCCATTTAGGCATCTCTGAATAAATCATTTAGTTCAATATATTTTGATAGCTTTTTCGATGTATTATAAGCAAAAAAAGAAAGATTTGAAGCGCTTCGTCCCAAGGGAGAAAATGAAACAGTCTATTGGAAGTTGCGTCACACTTTCTCTTCTATGGCGACTTAGAAACGTACAAATGGAAGCCCCGATGGGTTACTTACAATTTTTATGCCGGTTACAATGCCAAGGATTTACGAAACGTGAACGCTTAGAGCTCCTAGTAGATTAAAAATGAAGTTCTGAACTTGCGAGTTAATACAAGAATGCGAATCCCAAGAGTCGTCCCTTGATGTAACGTGTCTTAGCCCGGGCCGCCACTGCAAAGGCAACTCGCACAAATTTTCATCCAGAGTAATCACAGTTTAACACCAAGCAGCGATCAAACTATTTTGCCTAAGAAAGGTTGGTCAATACCAGGTTACATAGAAGCAATCATTTAGGAGAGGGTTTCAAGAGAAAATTTTCTAACTTAGTTGCTTAGATATCTTTCAAAATCGAAAGGCGGTTATCGGAAATTAAAACTTATACGGGTGCCATTTGAGACGAAGAATACAGGTCAGATC
Organism: Ricordea florida; assembly: GCA_949710005.1. Taxonomy (NCBI): domain Eukaryota; kingdom Metazoa; phylum Cnidaria; class Anthozoa; order Corallimorpharia; family Ricordeidae; genus Ricordea; species Ricordea florida. Next base: position 8,209,862 of record OX453274.1, on the reverse strand, counting down.
TAACACTGCAAAAGCGGCAAAACTTACCCCCATATTCGAAGCTGCTTCTTACCTCCACCCGTCGAACAAACTGAAAACAGGATGTAGGAAGTTCTCCGAAAAGGCTGGAGTAACTATTACGGTAGAACACAATTCTTGGAATCGAGTCACGTGACCTTGAGGGGCTGTGCATAAGTTATAATTTTTATAAACACACATGGAAAATTTTGTGCTTTTCTGAGACTGCTCCTTCATATTTCTTATCTTATTTATAAGGCTTAATGGGATATCTTGTATTCTGTTCTCGATTTCTTGCAAAATTACTTGTTGATAGGTGAATTTGCAAGCGTGACATGACAGTGTGACGTAAGGCCGAAATAACACTGTAGTCTTCTGGGAAAACACACAAGTTCAATCTTATATTGAAAGTTGCTTGGATTGCAAGTACTCTGTGACTGTGGATAAAGCGTTTCTCTGACGATCCAAACGGGTTCAAAGAAGACATGAGTTGTCAACGTAATCAGCAGTTTCATTTATTCAACTGCGATAACACCTACAGCCTCATTGTCGTCGAGAAGCTATTGGATATTACGAAACCGAAAGTAGACTTTAAATTTTTTGTGGAGAAGCACAACTTTCCTCTCTACCAAATGGCTGAACTGTGTACAGACACAATTCCCAAGCTCAAGATGGATTTTGCAATTTTTGTGGTCCATGCCAACGAATCTCGCCTCTCAATCAATGAAGACAAAGCGGGAATTGGTTATGCTAAGGTGTACAGAGCTTTACTCCAAGCCACAGGTAACGGCTAACCCGGAAGCGATATTCTTGTTATTCTTATTACTCTGTAGCTTAAATATTTACGATAATTCTTCAGTAAGGAACTACCAAAAAGAAGAAAAAAGTTATTTGAGAATATATCCTAAATCATTGACCGAGAAGTTCTAAAATTCGACTTAGTTTTGGCTCTGCCACACCTGCTGAATTGCGTTCAGAACTTGGTTTTATCCTCGAGAAGTAAGTACATACATTAGGTTGGTATGAGTCTGTAAAGCCAGGCATGGGCGCGAGAGTGACCTATAGATTTATTAAAGCATTTTGGTTGCAGCTATCGCTTTGTGTACACGTCAAAAATGTTGCAACGTTTTACGATCAGTGTCTGCTGGCGAGAATTGGTTTCAGTGCTTAGTGTGCGAAGTCCACAGGTCATATTTAAGAGTGCTACCTATGACCAAGCAAACGTATTTCCTTGCTATTTCTCTTAAATTTTAGGCTCAAACATTAACAGCCAGTTAAACAATGTTACTTCAATAATAGAGAGCTCCCCAAATTGTACCAGGGGTGTTGCTTTTCATCCTTAAAACACGCAAAGTAGGCATTTTTATTTATTATTATTATTAATATTATTTTCTTATTATTATTATTATTATTATTGTTTTAAATGGAATATTGGTGCCTGGTGTCTTTGTTTTCTCTCACTAAAGCAAATTCTTACCCTTTCTTTTGTCTCACCATTAATAACTTTGTTGATAATTTGATGAAGGCAAGCAAGGGTCACAGCAGACAGGCAGGTTTATTCGGTCTTAATTAGCATAAAGCAGCTACAAATATTGTTACTGCTACCTCTCCCTGCTGATATGCAATGCTGGTCAATGACAGCACCACCCCCACCCCCAGCCGTATCTTCCCACTATTTTTAATTTCCCCTTTCCTTTGTACAGTTGGTTGAAGAGAGGAAGAGAGCTCAAGGGGGGGGGGGGGGGTGCATGTGGGGGTTTTTGTCTCATCATTAAGGAAACATGCCCTCACGCTAGCTCAAACCCCTGGCCTCCTGAACCGAAGTCCAAAACACTAACCACTACACAAACTCGACCCCAGGGAGCTTTGTCTTTCCATCCCAAGCCGGAAGAGCGCCCTGGCATCGAGGTTGACCTCTACACCATCGTTCTTCTAGTATACTAATTCTGTAAGTACGGTGGAACTCCGCTCTACGGACGCCGGTATGTAACGGACAGTTTTCTTCCATACGGACAACAGTTAATACGGAAAACGGACACTTTTCTGTGTCGCGGGCCACAAACTCTCATATATCGTCAACCATGCGCCCTTCGAGACTCTAAAAGCATCAGTGCAAAGTAAATTCGTGGGCTTTGTCATATGACGCCAATGTCGTGATTCAAGAAAAATATATATAAGGAGTTTTAGGTAGGGAAAAAAAAAACATAAGACTTGAAACGTGTAACGCACGTTCGCAGTCGCAGCTTGTACAGATTTAATATTTCCTGAGTACCATATTTGGAGATTCCTTGCCCAAGTCTTTGAGCCTGTTGGCACGGTCCCGATTTCGTGGCGCACTGTAAACAACATGCATTTGCAACAACAACAAAAAAAGATAATAAATAAATAAATAACGGTTTATTTGTAGTGCTTCCATTAAGTGGCTCTTTGCCTACTAATACTAACTGCTATTAACACAACATAAATTGTTTGCCAAGAATCCCAACTGGTGGGAAGCGGACCAGATGGTTATTTAGTTTTTGACGGCGTGTCTGTCATGTTTTCAGTAGAAGTGGGTATTTAGTTATAAAGTAAGTAAGTAAAGAGTTTATTTAACGCGGGTAAGTAAGTAAGTAAGTAAGTAACGGCTTTATTTAACGAGGGTAGTACATAATAGTACAAAAGTACTAACAAACTTGTAGCCCTCACAATAATAATATAATAATACATATTATTTTATGTATTACTGTTATGTATTGTAATACATAACAGTATGTAATAATAATAAATTTGGCTAAGGCCGTCTAGTTTGTGTGGTATATCTATAATAAATTAAACTAGTGACCCTCTTACAAGATAATAAATATACTAGAATTAAGATTTGCACGGATAAACGTTACTAAAAATCTATAAAACAATGAAATAGATGAAAACACACGATATGGTATGTATATAGTAAAATAGTTAAGAGAATGCTGATCTTTAAAAATCATTTTCGAAGAATTTTTAAATGTACTTAGTGACTCTGCTTTTCTCATCTGAAGACGTGACACATACATGCCAACTCTCCAGGATTATCCGGGAGTCTCTCGGATAAGGAACGAATCTCACGGTCTCCCGTACGGGTCACCAAATTTCCGGATAAAAAATGGCTTTGAACCTTTCAAAAAGTCCTTGCTCCACTACGGCTGAAATCGTATCCATAAATTGATACAATTTTGGGTTTTTCAACTTGTTTAACCGTTTCTTAATGCATGTTTTTGCATCGTTGACTTTTAACCACACGTCGACAGAAAATAAACAAAGGCTTTCTTCATTATATCGGCGACATAACCGAATGTCTGATTGGATCTCTGTTTAACCAATAACAAACCACGACAAAAGCCGTCCTGGTTTTCTCGCTGGGGAAGGGGGTTAGTAGATTTTTTGGTGGGGGTATGGGGTGGGGGTGGTGTCTGGCAAAAAAATCTCCAGATTTTAGATCTCTAGAGGTTGGCATCTCTGGTAACACATTCCGTTCCTGAGAAGTAGTCACAGAAAAGGTTCCTATCCCTCTCCCCGAAAGTCGGTATGGCATGCCATTGAACCCACTGATTGGTTTATTTCGATTCTCTTGATTTTTCAAATATGATAGTTGGTAGAATAAATGTGGACACGCTGTGGTTAAAAACATTCAAAGGCAGTTGCATAATTTAAGTCTTGTGGGTTTCTGGTAGGGACAGGAGCCCATGGGCTCCTGGTAGGGATTATACACCTTATCCCAAAATGGTCGCCATTTAAATATTCATTTGCTTTTATTCAAATTACCTTTGATGCCTCGTTCTTAAGCTAAAATTCAAAAGAATATTTTACCTTGAACGAGGCATCAAGGTCTAATTTAAATAAAAACAAAAGAATATATAAAAGTTTGGAATAAGGCATATCAGGAGCCCATTACCAGGAGCGTGATTGCACGGTACATCCTGCCATCAGCACAGTCACAAAAATGTCTATTTTTGGATCCCGATTTCCCGCGAAAAGCAATTACCATGATGCCACAGAAGCGAAAAACATGGTGGACAAACTATTGGCACAGTCCGTTTTCCGTACTTACGTGGTCCAAGACAGTTTAAACCATTCCTATCTTTACGACAAAGAAGTCGATCGTGCAATAAAAGCAAATTTAATAAAAGATATTACTAAGCCACAAACTGTGTTTGAATTTCTGGCATCCTTTTAAATCGACTTGAGCTCCTTCAGTCTTATGAGTATTCAGTGTGAGCCATACAGCGTTTTCTTGCACGTTACTTTGTCCAGTGACGTAATAAAATCTCACATTGTGATTGGTCAGAAAAGACACCCTTTGTTTGTTTCGCGGAAAAAGGAAATCTAAAAATAGACACTTTTGCGACTGTGCTGATGGCCAGACCCAGTATGGAAGAATCACGCTCCTGGTAATGGGCTCCTGGGCATATCATGATCCTGAGATTTCGTAAAAATGAACTCAACTTATTTAAGGTACAGTGAAGAAGTTAAACAACGCTTTCTAATAAAAATGTCTGCTTCAGTCTTTACATTGATAAAATATGAACCCAAGAGCCCGCGAATATGTGATTTGCACTCTGCATTATTAGCATTGTTTACGCGCCACATTATTGTGAAGCCAGAACTCTGGACTGGTCCCAAGTGACAACACGCGTCTATAAGGTAAAATCAAGGGGCAAACCCGAGAGTATGATTCGATCAGCACCAGGCGCGGATCCAGGAATTTGTGGGGGGGCGGGGGGAGGGGTGACCATTTTCTGTCAAATAGCATATAGCCATTTAGTATATACTAAAACAATGGATAGCCTTGAAGGTGTGCTCTGATTGGCTAGTCAAATTCCGACTGATATCCTGTGATATTTACCTCCGAGCAACGAGCGAATTTTTCGCTCCGTCGCGTGAATTGTTTGCAGCCGTGACAAATCATCCAACTTAGCAACGAAGCAGTCCCTGAAAACACAAAGAAAGCGACTAAATTTTGCTTGGCCGTGTTCAGAGGTAATGGTTTATGTGTTTAACCCGGCGTTTATCGATAAAAAGCAACATGAAATGTTTTGTTTACAATTGCAAATTAATCTTGCGTAACCAAATTTGATGTCACTTGAAGCAAAGTTGAATGATATTTTTTGCAGAATGGTTTCAAACACAGCCACCTCCACTTCGGTGAATAGTATTTAAATATATACTGGATATAAAGAGTTACACAAGAGACTTTTAATGTGCTTATATTATCCACTTTACTTAGATAGATGAAGACATTTTGCAAACCAACAGCTACTTTGTTTTATCTTTTTTAAGCTTTTTCCCTAATAATCGATCAAATATGAAGACTTGACAACCCGAAATGGGGGGCGCCTAGCCACCCAATCCACCCCTCCCTCCCCCCGGATCCGCCCCTGCAGTACTGAATTCATATTCATCACAGTCATGGTACACAGGTTATTTGACAAGCGTTACCAAAAACTCTCTGCAAGGATCAAGTCCGTACATCAAGTCTTCGAAGTTGAACGCGCACAAGTTCGACCCAGTCAAAAGACAATTAACTTGAATTTTCGATGACGACAAGTGCAAACCAGCAATACGAACACCCGGCTAATACGAGCAACACGGGATTCCCCCTAAGGGTCCGTATTGACCGGGTTCCACTGTCCTAATTTCTTTTTTTTTTACTAGTCTTTTGTTTTCTTTTGATCAGGTGACAGAGTTATCATTGTAATCGGTGGAGATGACAACTACAAGAATCAGGACGAGGAAGATAAAAGTGTTATCTCCCGTTGGGCGCGGAGAAAAATATCTTCACAGTTTACCGAGGAATTCCTCGATGGAAGAAAAAGCTTCATCTTCTCATGGGATAAAGAACATCGACCAATCCACGAGGAAGCCATGTTGCATTATTTCGACCGTGTAAAAGCGGGACAGAAGTTTGACTTTCAGCCGAGAAAAAAAAAGGATTTAACGTCACCTGTTCTTGGGGAGGATAGCGTAAAACCAGCTTCCGCAAGTGATAGTGTTCCAAAGAGTTATAGCTGTGATCAAGAGAAAATGAGGTAAGACAATGCATCTTTCATACTGGGTTCTCTTACTATGATAAGGGGACAGAATCTATTTTTATATCCGGAAACTATTTTAACTGACCAATTGCTGATGTCCTCATCACGTGGTTGTAATTTCAACGCGCCATGTGGAAACCGCGCAGCTAAGGAGCGAGATATAAATAGATTCCGCGCTAAAATTGGATTCTGTCCCCTTTTCACATCAGACGGGGTTATGTTCTCTTTGCTCATTTTCTTTTGCTGTGATAGGAGTGATGTTAGTCAACACAGCGAGACAGGGAGTTTTGGCAGTGGTACAAGGAAAAGAGAGGAACAGTCTAGCAACAAAGAGATGCTTTTCAGTGCACTGGGGCCCGGAGCTGTAGTGCAAGGTAATAATGCGCATGCCCAGCAAAGTGATCTATTGAGCACAGAGGTAATTTCATCGAAAATGAGCGTAAGCCATTTTCGTTCACGAGTTTAGTATCAAAGGACGAACTATTGCGAGTATTGAAAGAATGGGTTTTCTGATACACCTCAACGAGTGTACCTAAAAATCACCAAACGATAGTTTATTTTTTATGACGTGTATAAAACCTGTTTAGTTTAGCAGCATATGTGGAGTCATAATTGTTGATTTTTAGGGGGAGCCTCTACAGACCACAAAAAGACTGTTTTGGACCCTACTTGAAAGCGGTCGTAATATATGTGGGATTAGAATTGCATATCCCCTACAGACCACAAAAAGACCGTTGTGGACCCTACTTGGAAGCGGTCGTAATATATGTGGGATTAGAATTGCATATCCCCTACAGACCTCAAAAAGACCGTGGTGGACCCTAAAACGCGGTCGTTGTTTAAGTGGAGTCATAATTGTATGAATTTTCGGGTTGATTTTTGTAACCAAATCGCCGTTGTTGGCTTCGGCTAAGTTCTGACTTAAATCTGATAAAAAATGTTTTGTAAACCATGTTGCCATGGGGTGAAAAGAGAGTGACTGTTGCCAAGAAACAAGGACATTTCGTGTTCTTGGAAACCCCCAATTTCACATTATTTGACATTCTCATTTATTTGGCGCCAGGCAGGCACAAGTTATGAAAAGTGGGTCAAAACATAAGGAAATCGGCAGGCAAAGTCTTGGAAAACCGGATGAGTGGTTTGATAGTTCAAACAAATTAGATTGCGAGGGCTTCCCGCCTTATGAGTGTTGGTTTTCAAAAGTGAAAAAAAGACGATTTTATCCCCAGGGGCCGGTTGTTCGAAGCAGGGTTAAGGTAACCCAGGGTTAGTGCGAAATTTAAACGCAGATTTGAGAGCTATAAAAGCAAATTTAGTATAATTCTTTTTGAATACAATTTTCATGATTATATGCTCTGAAAAGAAAGATAGAAAGTTATCAGAGAAAATGCTTTTTAACAAGAGGAAAAGAAACCCGGGTTAAAATTTAACCTTGGATTAGCGCTAATCGGCCTTGGAACAACCAGCCCCAGAAGAGGTTGCAGAATGTCAGAGAGTATTTCGCGAGTGTGGTATGAAAACATTCGCTGATTGGTTTAAATAAAACAACAGTCTTGCTGTGGGGCCTTTTCTAGAAGCGTTGGAAAATATGAGAAGGTTTTTTCACAGAAAGCTTGAAACTGACATTTTCAAAGACGGGGACGGTTTCTCTCCCCGGGGTGTCGATGAAGTATCTTTTGCGAGGTACATTGGGCCGGTGGAACACATCTGAGTTTTATGCCCTACAAAGAGAGACAATATCATGTGCTAAAAGAAGCTGTCATTGGCGGTTCAAGCATGGTTGTTACAAAAAAAAAAGCTGGTCAAACAAGAATACGCCCACACAAATCAGTACAAAGACCCCAACCTCGTTGGTCGAGTCTTTCCAAGAGACGCTCTTATCATAAGGTCAAGCTTGTTTTTCTTTGTCTAAACTCTTTAGCCCCAAGTTATTTTTTGGCATTTTTCATCAGATTTTCGAACATTCATAGCTATTCTACCAGGCAGAGCAGTAGGTTATTGTTACCTAGGGTGAAATCTAATTTTGGGAAAAACACGTTTCTCTTCAGCGGAGCGAAAATGTTTAATGAGTTGCCCACCGACATACCTGACATAACGAAAGCACAAGACACACAGACTTTCTGCCGCCGTGCAAAAGGGTTTTTATTATCGTAATCACGGTTCTTAGTGGTTTCTCGTAGTATTTAGTATTGTAACTAGATTTCTAACGTAGTTTTTAGTTTTTAACGTAAAGTTATAATTTTAATCTGTACATTGAACAGGGTCCGAAATTGCGCTTTCCTGGTCGCCAATGCGACTAAAAATTTTGCACTGGCGACCAGAATTTCACAACCGGTCGCCAGCGGGCGATTAACTATTTCATGCCACGATAATTATACAAACAATAACTTTGATTTTCAGCCAAATCGATTAAAATAAAATTCAAAGCCGTCAGCTTTTTGGTCTCTGACTTTTTATCTTTCCGCTGCTTTTGAAGTATAAAACCGATTTTCCTGTTATTGTAAATCTACCGCAACGCTTCACAGCTACGATCAGTGCGAAGCTTCGCCGCCATGTTTTTTTCAGCGGTTTCCGATAACATAAGTATTGCGGGCGCAAGAGGTCACGTGCGTTCTTTCGGCATGAATATTTATTCAGGCGATGTGGTGTCCAAAGATGTTCTGAAATCTTTCCGTAATTTATTACAAAGTGGAGACGGCACATCCGCGAAGAAATTAGTTAAAGATTTAGATATTATTCCATAGGTACCGAGATTTACTCCTTACAAATCTGGGAGAGAAAAATAGTCTGTGAAAAACTAGAAGCAATTTGATTGGTCGGACCATTTTCTTCACTAGTGAAAAAATATGGTTTGACCAATCACAGGCCGGAGACGATTTTTTTTCACTGGTTATAGAAGTGGGATCAATTTTGGCGCCATGAACTCGGCAAAAAGTGAGCAATAATGGCTTCTCCCTCAGCTTCTTCTTCTGAGCAATTCTATGTTTGTAGATACAGCTTCAGTCGAGGACTTCATACAAGATCAAGAAAAGAAAAATAAGAAAGAGAAACCCGAACAGCACGTCGCTTGACTGAGAATTTTTGACGTTGAAAGGCGAATCAAGGTCCGTAGAAGAAATTCCTTCAAACGAGTTCAATTCATTCATCAGTGAATTTGTCAGTGAGAAAGAAAGAAAACAAAGATTAATTATGAGCCAAGTTCGCTGCGTTCTCTCTTTGCAAGTTTTGAACGGTTATTTGAGAAAGAAAAACTACAGGTACAGCATCATGAAAGACGCCGCGTTTGAAAAAGCAAGAGCCGCATTAAAATCAAAACAAAAAGGTAATTTTACATTGTATTTCCCGTAAACAAGACATTTCCGAGTCATTCACGAGTCGTTCTAAAACGTTTTTAACTGTCTTTGGCTCTTATTCTTCTAGCGACATTTTCAGCAGGGTATAAAGTAGAATTTTCCAGTTCGTGCAATATTTGTATCATTTTAGAGAAGTAAATTTTGAACGCATTTTTAACTCGACTGTGATGTTGATTCGGTATGCTCCAAAATAAAGCCTGCTAAGTGCGTTTTGCACCTTGTTGTGGTATCTTGATTTTTCTAGCCCAGCGTGATTCATGATCATGCAGTGAGTAGTATTTTGTAAGGAGTAAATCTCAGTACCTAAAAAATAAACAAATTACTTCATGGTTAGTTCGCCCATACCATTTTTCTTCACTCGTTGTGAAGAAAAGTAAACTCACTCGTTCGCTGCGCTCACCCGTTCGTTTTCGATTCTTCACAACTCGTGAAGAAAAATCGTCCGCGCTCACTAACCATGAAGTAATCTCTATTTCTCTGGGCGTCAAAAGGTGGAAATGTGGATCTGTCAAAGTGGTTTAAAGATGATTTCAGCACTGGTTTGATTCCTGGTGACATCGATTGGAAATATTTTGCCGGCAAGCCCGTGGCATTGACTGCAACCGGAGACGGGAACTGTTTATACAATTCTCCCTTCCTGGTCCTTTGCGGATATCAATTACGTAATGGCTGTTTGCGTCTTCTTGTTGCCGAAGAGCTATACTTCAACGCGGAGTACTACGCAACGCACGAAAATTTTAAACTAACCAAGGAACGCTCTGGAATCCCAGAAGATCTACTATTTTCCGTTGCCCTTTCGTCCGATGGTGATGGCGTAATCGCAAATGGTGGAAGTGAAGTGGATGCTGTGAAAGCGGAAGCAATAGCTGGCTGTGAATTTAAAAAGTGGGGTTGCCTTTTACACATGATGGCTCTCGCTTCTGTGATAAGACGACCGATTTATCGGTGTACCCAAACGTGGCTTTTCGATATCGGGCACTTATGCACAATTTAAGCCTCGTTTACCTCCCGTTTTTGAGACGCGGACGGCAACCGAAAGAGAAAATTTCACGTGCCAGGACAGTGGTATCTCCTAGATTTTTATAGTGATCATCTCTAATGAAGAAAAGATACTAATCAATGTAAATGAAGTTGTGTGAAGACACGTTAAAAAGGGGAAACAGCTCACTTCCGGTTGCCGCCCGCGTCTCAAAAACGCGGGTGCTTAAGCTCCCTAGTATGTCTCCTGTGGTCCAGATGCGGGAGCCTTGATAACCGACCAAACTCATGGTATGTGCCAAACCATTTCGTCCCTCTCCATTGGAATTCAGAAATATCTTGTGGGACGGCGCCAATTCAAGTGGCCACTGATGCCGGTAACGTTTCTCCAACTGATCGGCAATCGCATGTCGGTAAAAGCTCTGCGACTAGTTCATTCGCGTACATTTCTTCTCCAAAACGTAGAGACAAGAGAAGGTATAAAGTTGACTTGAAACATTTGGCAGTCGCACGAAACTGCGTATATGGCCGGCGTTTGATTCGTTCGTGGTGGTTTTTCAGTGGTAGGTGTATAAATAATCAGCGTGTTTGTATTTAATCTTATTCGTTAGCGGAAAAATCGCCATTGCGGCCCCAAACACGTTCTCTTCGTTATAATCCTTAAAAGAAAAATTGGCGACCAAAAAATGTGGCTTGTGTTCGCTGCAAAGGAAAAATTTTATTGTCGCTTTTTGGCGACCACATTTTTCCAATATGGCGACTGAAAAAAAAATTCCAGTCGCCAGTTGGCGCCTGCCTAAAAAAGTTAATTTTGGACCCTGTTGAATTTGTATTTTTAACTTAATGTTATCTATACAGGGCCCCCATGGATACCAGCCTTTGAGCTGAACGGGCTACCCTGTTTAAATAAAGTTTACTTTACTTTAACGAATCTCACTGTAGTATAGGTATTCAAATGGTTTTGAATGCAATTTGGAATAAGACTGAAAACATTTCACGAGCCTGTAGTGCGCGTGCAATTTTTTTTGTCTTTGAAAACATTACAGGTGCTTATCTATACAAAATTGCACTCGAAGTCATTTCATTTATTTCAAATTTAAATTAATTTAAATTTCTGCGCTCAATTTGAACTTTCTGCACCCATTGTTTGACAGTTAGTCATCCAGGCAAAATGTGAACGATAATTTCTCCTAAACGAATCTCAATACCAGTAGAATTAACAAAATGATAATAACGAAAATGTGAACGATACGACTCATTCAAGGCAAAAATACATGTGGTCACAACAAACCAGGGAAAATGCGCGCGATTGGTTTAGTTTATTCCTGACTGGAAAGTTGGGCGCGCTTCAGCCAGTGAGTACCCTGACACAACAATGTAAAACCGTAGTAATTGCGAAATTACTTTTGGCGGTGAATTAAAAACTCCTTCGAGGCCCCAGAAGTGAATGGTGTATTCAACCTGAATTCTCTTATACCGTGTTCACGGCAACTTTACCGGTTTAGGCGGTAAAATATTTGAATTAAATATGTGCAGTTAGAACATGTTTCACTAGATTACCTTATGTGGTAAATGAGCGTAAACGTCGTGAAACTCGGTTTAGTTTCATGTGTTTTCACGGTGTGTACAGTACAAATTTAAGCCATGTGTGGTGAGGCTAAACCTTTCCATAACATCTTTGACTCTTCGATGTGAACGGGATATAAGACCATTTAAAGTAATAGCTGCATTAATCTCTCAGCTGTAATGTTATCTAAGGTTGACGAAGAAATTAGTCAAAATTAGGCCTTCTCTGCGTAGTTGAGAAGAGTGTATTTTTAATTACAATATGCGTGTATTGCGTTTTAGACTTAGTCATTCTTGGATGCAATGCAAGTGACGAATCCGTGTGTGCTGTCTGCCAAGTGATTCAGGACCTTAAACCAAATCTCAACCTCAAATCTGATCCCCCAATGGTCAGCCAACCGCCTGGCCAGTTGAAGTCATATTTGATGAAGAACAAGGTAAAATTTTGCTTGCTGGTAGTGGACGCTGAAGCAGTTAAGAGCGCATTGATGAATTCACAGCAGAGAATGGAATATGAAGAGGTTTTGAAAACAGCTTCAGATAAAGTTGGTAAGCAACTATGGATCGATAATTGAACTAACCCATTTGAATAAACGTAATGGAAAAATGGTAGGGTTGTGGGATGTGGCTTAAGATGACAACGTCAAAGTGTAATAAGAGTATGTTAAAAGGATTCGTTAAAACCAGGAAATCTACGTCTATAACTTTGTGTTCGATAGCTTAAATTACACCGATGAAAGAAGTAAGAAACATACTGTTTAGTGGAATTAACTTCTAGATCACTACAGTCCGGCGCCGTTGTTTTTCAATAAAAAGCTGTACTGAAGCTGTAATACATTGTCCAAGCATTAAAAAGTTGAAGACACTCACTTGTATCGTAAAGAAAACAATACCAAAGCGCAGCACTGTTTTGTCTGATTAGCTCTCTAACGAATGATAACACTTCGTTATCTTGTCTAAAACTGTAAAACAGGCGGGATACAGCAACAGAGTACTTTCATAACCTTATATAAATTGAGGTCAACATAAGAAAGTTAAAACCACACCATCTACTAAAACAAATATTATGATCACACTTTAGTAGTGCCAGTAGCTTTCCAAAAACTGGTCACACTGCGTGATTTGATCCACAGATGAAAAACTGAGAGCCACACTATACAGTAAAACAGCAGTACCACAGTACAGTGCTGTTCTGTAGCTTTACAAAGAATGGTCACACTGCATGGTTTGATCCACAGATGAAAAAATTAGATCCACACTGTATAGTAAAACAAACAGTACCATAGTACAGTAGTGTTCAGTAGCTTTACAAAGAATGGTCACATTGCGTGGTTTGATCCACAGATGAAAAAGTTATAACCACACTGTATAGTAAAACAAACAGAACCACAATACAGTACTGTTCAGTAGCTTTACAAAGAATGGTCACACTGCATGGTTTGATCCACAGATGAAAAAATTAGATCCACACTGTATAGTAAAACAAATAGTACCATAGTACAGTACTGTTCAGTAGCTTTCGAAAGCATCGTCACACTGCATGGTTTGATCCACACTGATTAAATAGGTCATTAATTGATTAAACTTTTTTTCAGTGGAAAAGGTAATCGTTGTCATATGTGGGCCACCTATTTTGCATGAGAGCGATGAGACAACTGTTACAGAGGCAATAAACAGCATTCTGCAGGAGAACAACAAAGGATTCCTGGTGTGGATGAAAGGTGGAAAGCTGCAACTGAGCAGTGAAGTATTGCTACAGATATTACAGTCACTTCAAAAAACAAGTCAATCAGTAGGAGACGTAAGGGCAAGACATAAATATCCTGTTTCGTCGTCGAATTATTCAGATGGTGAACGCACTCAAAGACGTTTGACCAGAACTCAGTCAACAGATTACCCAGGAGAATGCGATACGTCATCCGTTCCCAGGCTCAAACAATCACGTTATCATGACCAGCAGTCACGAGGTGTCCACTCGAGAAGCTACTCGACTGATGGAAGAGTTACTAATGTTCCTGCAAGTAACCAACCATATGACCAGGCGTCACGAGCTGGCCACGTGACGAGCAAATCACCCTGTGACGGAGCCAGTTCTTTGCCAGCGGTTCCTGCTTGTAGCCAACAATATGACCGGCAGTCACGAGGTGGACAGGTAACGAGTCACTCATCCTGTGAAGGAGTCAGTGCTTTTCCTGGGGCTCCTGCTGGTAATCAACCATATTACCAGCAGTCACAAGGTGGTCAGGTGGTTCTCCACGCATCGCAAATTACCCCAAATGTTCCACGGTCTTCTCCTTCCAACCAACCTTACAATCAACTGTCAAGAGATCAAACCATCAAAGGTCTTTCAGGAGATAGTGGAGAAGCCATTGGTACACAGTCTTCAAACCTGAAAGGCGTCCACGGGGGTTGGGTTTATGATCTAAAAGGAGAGAAAGTGAACCTCGTAATGAAAGCTCACCTTCGTAACGGAAAAATTTCAAAAGAGGATGGTGATTTTTGGCTTCCTAATTGGATGGTGCCTGCTTATATTCAGAACGATTTGATGTCTAAGTATTCTGACACGTCCGAAGCTGAACTGGTGATTTTCTATGATAAAAGCGGAACTTTGAGAAGTAGTGTCACTCCAAAGGAGAACTTTTTACGAAACCCCTCCAGATTTACGACGCAGAAAGCGAACCCTCACGAGCTTCTTGCTCCGAATGAGTCACTGATGTTGAAAACCCTTATCCGCGATGGGAAAGTTTCTCTGAGGCCAGAGGATGTTGAATATCGTGATCCTGATAGGCAAATCCCTGATGACCTCATCAAACGTATCGAGCAAAATGAATGGGCAACAAGTAAAGCCGATCTGTTTATTATCTCTGATGAACTGGGAAACCTGAGAAGTGTGGTGCAAATGGGTACGGTTAGTAGGGCGCAGACTTTGTTTAATAAACTAAAACACAGTTTTAGTGGGGCTACGAGATAAATTCCCTAAAAAACATTTTTGTCGCGATTGAGCCTAGCCACCTTCACAAGTGCTGTGGTTTACATAGTCTCCATTGTGTTTTCAGACTCGTCTCTGATAACGGCCGCCAAAGAGAATATATTTGTGCAACCCTGTTTGAAAAGGATTAAGCAACTGAATTATCAGTTTTGTATTTGAAAGTTCAATTCCGTATTCTGTTTCCATGTTGTTTGCAGCGCTTTAACAGCGTATCATAGGAGTGGGTAAATAAGGTTACGGATCTGCAGATTTGGCTTTTCATTGCGGACAGTTAAACGGATTTGCGAATTTCAAAAACGCCTTACATTTTCTCTGATTCCACACTCTGTACATCAAAGCTTTTTTTTGTTCATTACTAACATCGACAATATGATAGATATGAAGGATAAATAACAAAACGTTTTAGTGGGTCAGTGTTTTTTTTGTGATGTAATATGGACGAATATTTGATTTGTAGAATTGGATTTGCTTAATTCTTTACATAACTTGATTTTATTCAGGACGATTTGATGCTTACACGGTGAAATAATATCTCACTCCTGAACTTATCAAATACATGGCGACACTTAAAAAGCTCTGTGTCGACCAGCATGCATTACGCGCCACGGCGCGAATTTCGTGTACAAAATTCCGGATTTTTGACACTTTCAAAGTTGAACTGTTGACTTTACGATAAAAGTGGAGCTTTGAGAAGTAGTGTTACTTCAAAGGAGAAAACACGAAGCTCCAGAAAAAAATCAGCGCGATTCTACCCTTACGAACAAACTGGGTCTCCGCATCAAGAGGCGGAGGATGGGGAACTATTCAATATACGTGGTAACACAGGGAGGTTAACCCACAGATAAAAACGTTAGAATAAAACAGATAGTAAAAGACGAAGCGAGTTCAAAATCTCTCATTGAATAACCAACCTTACGTGTTTCTTCTTACTACTTAGGGTACGTTCCTTAAGTGTGATCTGGATCTAGATTTGTGATCCGAGATCACACGGATCATGGCGCATCAAAGGAACAGATGAGTTCTTGTCCAGAGTGTATTTATCGGTTTCTTTGCAGTGCCATGTCCGTGTGATTTCGATCCGGATCATACCAAAGGTACAATAAAGTGGTACAATAAAAAGTAAAAGCTATAGCTATGTAACAATATTACAGTACTGGCAGAAGGCTGCAAAAAGGAAGGTCCCACTGCTTGGTGTTACTTGTGACGAAATGATTCAGTTATTTCAACACGATGTAAACTGACTTGAGATTCTGTTTAGCGTTACAGGAAATAAAATATTTTGTTTCTCGAGATGCCCGTGTGTCTTTTAAGGTCTTTTAATCGTGTGCTTGTCATCTGTAGACCTACCAACTCGCACGAGTCATGCGAGAATTTCAGGCCTGTCTCACAAATCGGGACGAATGGTTCTTTGACACATTCATAACAAAAATTATAATAATATTCAATTACTCGGAGACTATTCCAAAACGCCGCTTAAGGTTAACTTTGTACCCTAACTATCACAGCACGCTAAAATTCAGTATCATTGGCATTTTGTTCCGAGGAAATAGAAACGAACTCGGTACTCGAGTCTCGTAAAGGTCTTTGGAATATCTTTAGACACTCTTGTCAACGTTTGGAAGTCTTCGCAAAACCGACCGAAATCTTCGGAATTCCCGACAACTGCAAGACGAAAATCCCGCGAATTTGAGTCGGAAAAGGTTCGCAGGTATACATCTATACTACGCAGAAGTTGACAATTGCTGCAAACCGTAACTTATATAATCCCGTTCACAGCAACTTGCTAAAACATGTTTTAATCGTGTTTTGATAAACGGGCTTTATTCAACTCATGGCCCGTTTACACCCAGTAATTAGAATTTGACACCTGCCTGCACGTTCAAATTGCATATTTCGCAATCATCTGTGTTTAACTCTGCGAGCTTAAAAGCGCAAGTTACATAAATAATTACTGATCGTCGTCCAAACCCATTGTTTTCTGTCTGCATTATATCATCGAATGCCGAGAGAAAAAAAATGCAAACCAAGTGTGTGAGAAAAACGGGTGCGGTCTTTTTTGGTAGCAGGGAAATTATCAGGGGTAATCTTACACGTGCTAAATCGACACGCAGCATTATTAAAACACGCAGCATTATTAAACCTATAACAAGCTGCATTATTAAAAATAATGCTGCGTGTTTTGGTTTTAATAATGCAGCATGCTTTACATCCGTATATCCACTGCTGAAGCACTTCCTCGTCTCTCGCCATTCTTTAAAGATATTCAGCGCCCAATTCTACTTCCTTCGACTAGCATCGGAACTGTCTTCAAATCTCCGACATTCGTCAGATGAGATTGGCGCACGAAATCTTTCACTCCCTAGTAACAACAAGAGAAAATGAGGTAACAACCAATACTCCTCGTTACACAAACAATTAGGACTGAAAATATTTAGAAAAGTACATGACTATCTGTCTCACTAGAAAACGAACTAACCAAAGTCAAGAACATTTGTGTCCATATCCGCTTCTAATACTTTAATGAATAAAATTATTATCCTCTGATCATTTTCTGTGCCCTTCACTCGTCGACACACCCATTCCCGAACAACAATTACAACATCGGGTTACACACAACTAAGGAAAACCAAAAGAACTGTAACGACTGAGAAAGTACTTACCATCTCATTCATCCGACTTAATAGTAAACGTTGACTGCGTAAGACACAATTCTTCTTCAGAACTGCTTTCGCAGAAGTTTTCCGCCATCATTCCAAACAACGAGTTGACTTTCAGAAAGAACTGTGTTTGTCGAGCAATATGCAAATTGAATCTACCTTGACAAACAAACAGTCAATAACTCGTTTCTGGTTGCATTTTTCACACGTACATGTCAAGTTATGCTCATGAAAACAATAGCTAATGTGGCAGTTACCTTGAATAAAAAGTATCGATTGAACGCCATGAATTGTTTAACTTATTGTTTTCCACAGAAATACAAAAGGAGGGTGACATTCGATGATATAATTGCAGACAGAAAACAATGGGTTTGGACGACGATCAGTAATTATAATAGATAATTACTTCGGCTCGCAGCATTATTGGATATAATGCAGACAGCTTCGGCCTGCGGCCTCAGCTGCCTGCATTATATCCAATAATGCTGCTCGCCTCAGTAATTATCTATTACATAAAACCAGACACCTCTCACAGCAGACACACTGCAGATGCATAGCGAGCTAAGTTGCTTTTCGTTGTGCCGGAGGAAACAGCTGGGGACTGCTGGGGACCAATAAAACTAACCTTTAAAAATGCAACGGCATTGTTCAATCAAAACAGGATTCCAAGGAGCGTCTCAGTAACGTTTTTGTACCTCCATTTTAATTGAAAGTGGATAAGGGGTGGATTGAGTGACAGTGGATTTTCGATGGATTAGGTCAAACCGTAAAAAGGGCATTCAATTTATTTACGAATACAAATATACTTTTACTATACTAATACTACACTAAATATTCATACAAATGTATGAATATTTATACATACAAATACCAAAACCAACTACAAATATACTACGATTACATCATACTAAATTTTCATACTAAAAATGATACGCTTGTCTATAGGAAATGCCCGTTTTAAGTTTAAAACAACTAGCCGCCAATGAATACTTCAAATACTTCAAACCAAAACAAAAAGTTAATTAGGCATACCCCCGAGGAGAGTGTTTGCCGTATTAACAATCCATTTTATCAAAGCATCACCGAATTTTATGACGAGCTTTCTTATTGCGCGAGGAAATTTATGTCTCGTCACAAGTATTCTTACATGATCAAAAACCGTTTCAGTGGCCCTTGGGAATGGATATCGTTTATCGGTCCATACCTGAACAGGGATACTATAAATCTGGCATTGATATAAACATCTACTATTCCCCCTTACCGCTCACAAATGTTGCTTTTGTTGCGCCAGACTCGGCGCAGATGCAATACATAATTGACTTGCCATTCTTGGTTGTTTCATATCTTTCAGTACCAGGTACACATTCCGTAAATCGTCTCTGTTTAAGACAATAAGTAATCATCTATAATTACTATAAAAACACCTTTTTAAATATCAGCCTGTAATAGATTATAAACACAAATTTAAATTGTTAAAGAAATTGTGATTATTTGACAATTATTCACCGATAATCACAAAGCCTGAGGCGATTAATTGTTTTAGTGTAAATACACAGGTGATTATTTCAAAAAAGAAAAGAAAAAGCATTGTACAATACGAAAAAAAATTATTTCATCAAAAGAGCGCGAACGACTTGCAGCCATTTTGTTCGTCGAGGTGATTATCGTCTGACAATCAAAGATAGCGAACCAATTAGAGCGCGCGATTTTTTATAATCACCTGAGTATATATCAATGAGCGGTCAAGCGATGGATAAATGGCGAAGACTCGCACAAGAAAGAGGTATTGAAAACTATGACACTATGCTAATAGCAGATTTATATGGTGCATTAGAACTAGGTGCACAATCAGCGATTGCTGGTTCCAGCAAATTTACCTCAACCAAGGTCAAATCTTAGAACCGTTATCGAAGCGATACGATCCGTTAATAATTATGCGCAACGCTTATTATCATTCATTCCTGTACAGATGAGGCCATCAGTTAATACCGATGTTGATCATTTCCGAAATGGTATACGTAGAGTTTATAATCGATTCAAATTTAACCCTAAGTTAGCTCTAATCGGCCTTCGAACAACTGTGCTGGAGAGAAATGTAAACCAATAATGAGTTCTGAAGCACAGGCCTTCTTTCCAACGACTCAATTCAGCTATGCAGGGTGTAAATGGATTGAAAAACAATCGGAAATATCGGGCAAACACATTCACCATGCATTATGTAGCCATGGTAGAGAACGTTTGATTAAGATAGATGATTCTGATATATTTGTAGACAGCTACATACCCGAATCGGCAACAATTTACCAGTACTGCGGATGTCATTGGCATGGATGCCCATGTTTAAAAGATAGAACTAAGATAGAACTAAGATAGAAAGGGAATCGTAGAGGTCATGGGTTCGAATCCCGTTCAGGCCTGAGTTTTTTTTTTTTTTTTTCAGGCTTTAATTTCACAGCTGCTTAAGTTGTGTGCATAACTGCGATGATCAATTAATGTCATTACATATTCGCAGTTCAAATATGTGGTCTTTCATATATTCATTTGCATCATACAAAGGGAAAGATATATAGAGAGTAGTATATGGGGGTTTCTAGCACACAATAAATTTTCTGTCAAATTTGGGTCAGATTTTCTGTCAAATTTGGGTAAAAATTAAAATTAAAAAATTCATTAGAAAATTGCATCAGAGATTTTATCAATGAATTTTTGCCAGGATTAAAAATAAAAAATGATTTTTAATTGTTATTTAAAAATAAAAAAAATATTGTAAAGATGGAAAAAAAACAACAATTAAATGGATTAAGTGCAGAGCAATTAAGAAAATTAGTTTATTGGTATAATCCGCCAAGAAAATCATATTATAATACTAAAGCGAAACGCATTGAATTTTTGATTAATATTCCTGAAATATTTGATAACGTCCAAAAAATCATTGATAATATTCAAGAAATTATTAAATCATTAAATACAAATCCATATAGAACCGATCAGAATACTCCTCTACCAATTCCTAGAAATAATGTACAAAATGATACACTAGAAAAAGAAGATGAAGAATGGGAAAAAAAGTATCATCGTGAAAAAAGTCAAGAAAGAAATATGAAACAGCCAAAACTTGAAACTGAACTTCCAGCTCGTAGAAAAAATATTCCAAAAACACAACTAACAAAAAATTTTATGAATGGTGAAAGAAATTATGAAAAGGAGGGTGCAAAACCAAAAACAAAACCTACTCCTAGAAAAAATATTCAAAAAAGAAAATTCGCACCTAATTTTATAAAACCACAAAAGCCATCAAACAAAACTTTTAATTGGGGAAATTATTCATTTAAGGTGATGGCTAAAGATGAGTTTTCAAAAAAGCTTGCAGAATTAACCAATGAAAATGTATTAAAACTTACTAATAATAAACAACCAAAACCAAAAAGACAGGTAAATATATCTGATAGTGTGAGAGATGAATTGAATGAAGAAGAATTTAATATAATAGAACGAGAGACAGCATTGAATAGATATTTGAAAGTATATAGGATAAATGGAAGGAAAGGGTATGATCCTAAAACTTACCTAAATAAAATAAAAGAAAAAGTTGTGGATTTAATTAATAATAAAAAGAAACCAATAAAAATAAAATTTATATTAACAACTAAGTTAATAAAAGAGTCTCCAGATACAAATCGTATTGAAAAAGAGGTTAGAAAATTCTTTCATTCACTTACAGAAATAATTACTGATTCAGATGATATAACCAAATTGTATGATACTATGGCAAATCACATACTAAAGGAGTATGAAAAATATTTAAATAATGGTTATAAATGGAAATTTAGCAATATAATATGCCTTGATATTGGAATAACACCATACAAACCGCTTAAGGGAAGTTCATATATTCCATTACCATCAAAATTAGAAGCTAAAAAGGCAATTATTAATCACCAGAATTTTAATGATAATGAATGTTTTAAGTGGGCAGTAACTGAAGCTGTATTTCCAAGAGATAAAAACCCTCAAAGAGTAAATAATGAATTAAGAGAAAACTCAAAGAACTTTAACTGGACTGGAATAGAGTTCCCAGTTTCATTAAAAGATATTGATAAGTTTGAAAGGCAAAACCCCTACTATATTAATGTCTTAGGATATGAAAATGATTATGTATTTCCTTTAAGAATAAGTGATAATCAATTAGGAGATAATGTGATCAATTTAATTATGATATCAAATGATGAAAATAATCACTACTGTTGGGTAAAGAGTTTAAGTAGACTTTTATCAGCTCAAGTTAGTAAACATAAATGTAAGAGACACTTTTGTGTTAGGTGTTTTAACTCA
Organism: Ricordea florida; assembly: GCA_949710005.1. Classification (NCBI taxonomy): domain Eukaryota; kingdom Metazoa; phylum Cnidaria; class Anthozoa; order Corallimorpharia; family Ricordeidae; genus Ricordea; species Ricordea florida. The sequence continues at coordinate 8,187,937 of OX453274.1, read as the reverse complement.
TTTCGAGAAATAGATTCATTAGAAAAACATACAGAATACTGCAACAAAAACAAAGCAGTTAGGATTGATATGCCAAAAGATAAAAATGGAAATCCTTTATTTATTAAATTCGTTAATTATAAAAATAAAATGCGAGTGCCATTTTTAGTGTATGCCGACTTTGAGTGCTATCCAGAGAAAATTGATATAGATATAAGTTGTCTAGATAATAGTAAAAGCTTTACTCAAAAGTATCAGAAACATAAACCATCTGGATTTTGTTATTATATAAAGTGTTTTGATGAGAATATATTACCAACAAACTTTGAAAAACTTGTAAGATATACTGCAAAATCTCCAGATGATGATGTAGCACAGATATTTGTAGAATATTTAGAGAGAGATATTAGAAGAATTTATAATGAAATAATAAAACCAAGAAACAAAAAGTTCTATTACTATAAAAAAAGTAATATGTCTGAAATAGATAAAAAAGACTATGAAAATGCTAATAAATGTCATATATGTGAGTGCGAATTAGGAGAAGATAAGGTATTAGATCACTGCCACCTTACAGGAAAGTATAGAGGAGCAGCTCATAAAGATTGTAACTTGAATTTCAAGATTCCAAAGTTTATACCTATAGTATTTCATAATCTATCCGGATATGATTCTCATTTATTTATTAAGAATCTTGGAAAAACAGAGGGTGAAATAAAACCCATAGCAAAAAATGAGGAAAAGTATATTTCTTTCACAAAAGAGATTGTAGTTGATGAATTTATAGATAAAAAAAGTGGTGAGAAAAAGATAGTTAAGAGAGAAATGAGATTTATAGATTCATTAAAATTTATGTTAACCAGTCTTGATGGTCTAGTTGATAATCTTACAAAATGTGGAAAGTGCGACTCGTGTAAACCAGGAGATTGTATAAAGAAATACATTGAAGATGGTAAGATAATTAAGTATGAAGGTATTGGTAAATGTGGCCGATGTAAGAATTGTAATTTAGCTGAAAGTAAATGTCTTTCACCATCAGATAAATACCTAAATGAAGTTAAAAAGTATTTTAAAGGTGATGAATTAAAGCTAGCGTTAAGAAAGGGTGTATATCCATATGATTATATTGACAGCTTTGATAAACTAAATGAAACCCAACTTCCACCAATGGATGCATTTTTCTCAAAACTAAATGATGAAGATATAAATGAAGAAAATTACCAACACGCTAAAAATGTGTGGAAAACTTTTAATATGAAAACATTTAGGGAGTATCATGATCTATATCTCAAGTTAGATGTATTGTTGTTAGCGGATGTATTTGAAAATTTTAGAGATGTTTGTATTAAAAATTATGGATTGGATCCTGCTTGGTACTATACCTCGCCTAGTTTATCTTGGGATGCTATGTTAAAGTTAACGAAAGTAAAATTGGAGTTACTAACTGACATTAACATGTTACTTATGTTTGAACAAGGTGTAAGAGGAGGTGTATCTCAGATTTCAACTAGATATGCTGAAGCAAACAATCCATATATGAAGAAATATGATCCAAACAAACCTAAAAAATATATCATATATATTGACGCAAATAACTTATACGGAGGAGGAATGAGTAAACCACTACCTACTCATGGTTTTAAGTGGTTTGAAGAAGAAGATTTTGGAAATTGGAGAAATATACCATGCGTAATCGAGGTTGAATTAGAATATCCTGAACATCTTCATGATTTACATAATGATTACCCACTAGCTCCAGAGAGACTTGTTGTTAACAATGTAGAAAAATTAATCCCAAACCTAAAAAATAAAACAAAGTATATAGTTCATCGAGAAACTCTAAAACTTTATGAAAGTTTGGGATTAAAAGTTACAAAGATTCACAGAGGTATTAAATTCAATGAGTCTGCATGGCTAAAACCCTACATTGATTTGAATACTAAACTAAGATCTCAAGCAAAGAATGATTTTGAAAAAGATTTCTTTAAGTTAATGAACAATTCTGTATTTGGTAAAACCATGGAAAATATTAGAAAAAGGGTAGACATTAGATTAGTTACAAATAAAGAAGATGCAGAAAAATTAACAATAAAACCAAACTTTAATCATTTTACTATATTTAGTGAAGATCTGGCAGCTATCCATATGAATAAAAAAAGATTAACATTTAATAAACCTGTTTACTTAGGTATGTGTATTCTAGATTTAAGTAAAGCAATAATGTATGAATTTCATTATAATTATATCAAAAATAAATATGGAGAAAAGGCTAAGCTGTTGTTTACAGATACAGATAGTCTTGTATATGTTATAGAAACAGAAGATTTTTACAAGGATATAAGTCCAGATGTTAGAAAAATGTTTGACACAAGTAATTATCCTAAAAACCATCCATCAGGTATAGAAACGGGTATGAATAAGAAATTAATCGGAATGTTTAAAGATGAAGCTGGCGGAATGATAATTAAGGAGTTTGTGGGATTGAGAGCGAAGTTATACGCTTATCTTACAGAAAATGATGATGAAGTAAAGAAATGCAAGGGAATGAAGAAAGAAGTTATAAAAAAGAAAATAAAATTTAATAATTATAAGGAATGTCTAGACACGGGGGAAAAACAATATAGAAAGATGAATGTAATTAGAAGTCATTTACATGATGTTTATACTGAAACAATTAATAAAATTGCACTATCCGCAGATGATGATAAGAGAATCATTTGTGAGGATGGAATAAATACTTTTGCTCACGGGCATTATCTTTTCAAAACATAATTAGGAGGTAATTCAGTATCATAGGGTATAACCTGTAATTCTTCCCTTACAAACCCACGTCTTGGTCCATCTATTAAATAATATAAAACCGGCTGATTAGGTGAAATCACACTTCTAGAAATATCATAAACTTTGATACTCCAAATTGGATCTGTGGCCCGCCTTTTTTCACCACCCTCAAGTTCGCCGGGAAATAATAAATATCTAACGTTAACATAAGGAGACAATCTAACCTCATCAAGACCAACAACTCTATTATATTTTTTAGGTTCAATATAAATTTTTTTCTGTTTTATAGCATCATCAGGTTCTTTACCAGTTATTCTTGTTGGCGTATTATTCAAAGTTTTCAAAATAGCTGGTAATCGTTTCACCCATACTCTTGATCTTTCATCACTAATCATTTCTTGAGCATATTGATGACTAAATAATTTTTCGCCTAATATTCTGTTTGCTCTTTCTACAAATGATTGGGCTCTATGATTTCCAGCTTCACTTCTTTGAATGTTTACATTATGATAATTCATAAGTTTTGTCACATCGCCCATAAATTCTCTCCCGGGATCAGCCATTAATGTTTTGGGATATTTTAACTTCCTGGAATATATTTTTTCAAAAGCATTTGAAATTTCTCTACTTTCTTTTGAGGTTAATGGTTCAGCATCTTTGTATCTCGAGGCCACATCAATCACAACTAACGCGTATCGATAAGTCTTTCTTCCAACTCTATCATGCGGTAAAAATAATAAATCCGCTTGGTGAATCTGATTAGGTTTATCCACGGCCCAGTGCGGCCTAGGTATATACTTTGGAGCTGGTAGATATATTTGCCATATTGCTTGTTTCTGAAGCCATCTTTTTGCTACATCTTCACTTACTTTCACTTCGTGGGAGGGCTTTGCCTGATTAGCCTTTTCAGCTAATTTAGGAATTGCAGAATATCCTTTCCAATATCCTTCTGTTGAATAATATATTTTTGATAATATTCTTTCGTTACTCATTTAAAGATTACTCCGCACTTCCTTAAAATAAATATGACAAACGTATCTGAAAAAATTAACCCAAACAGGATTCCAAGAGAGCCCCTCGGTTTGAAATCGGAATCAACATTACATAGAATTACGTTAAACCCATCATCAGCTAATCCGGGAGAAACACTATATATAAATATTCCTAAACTTTCTGAAAATTTAGTGATTGTACCAGGAAGTGTATATCTAGTATTTAACTTGACTGTTGAAGGGCATGAAGATAACACCCTAGTGAATAATGTGGGTAGTAACCTTGTATCCAGACTCAAGGTTCTTTTTTGCGGTGAAACACTTCAGGATACGCAAAGATATGATATATTTCAAACATATCATGACTTATTCTTAACAGAGGAAGAACGTGAGGATAGATTAAAAAAAGGGATTTCTTCCGAAAACATGAGGAAACTACGTACAAATGCGGGTGATAAGGTAGACACAGATGCAAAAGAAGTAGCTCTTGCAGTAGTACACAACACAAAGTATCATATCCCACTAAACCATCCTATTCTAAACGATCATGGAGTTTTCTACCCAAAGGCATTAGATCATCAACTAATATTTGAGATTACACTGGCTCCAGTTAACGATATTGTTGTTTATTCTGACAAGACAAAGACCCCAACTTACAAAATCACAAACCTTGAGTTGGAATATCATTGCATAACAAGTGAATACTTAGCTCGTGAAGCACAGGCAGCTTATCAAGTTGGAAAGGGATTTTTTTATGAGAATGTCACTCTACACAAAACTTTTATAATTTCCAGACCTACAGACAGCGTTATAAACCAACATATTAATCTACCAAGAAGGTCAATTACGGGGATATTATGTATTTTTACATTACCATATGGTGAAGGAGCGCGAGATTCTGAGAATTTTTTCAATCCAGGTATCACCTCAATCAATATCGATGTTAATGGCGTGCCAAACCGTTTCTACTCTAAGGGAATGGTACCTTCAGACTTATGGGAGTCGATAAAGAAACGTTTTAGCGGTTCCTCCCGATGGTCGATAAAGGAAAAGGATTTTTATAGTAAAAAGTTTGCTCTGTGGTTAGATTTGAGAACTCACCCGGATAATGATATTCATGGAGGGGGTCTGGCCTTAAATAACGCACAGGATGGTGTAAAAATAGAAATGAAGAGAAAAGTTAGTGGGTCTGGTATTATGACTTGTTACATGTTTGTGGTGGCTGATGCGTTAATGGAAATCATGAATTCAAGCTTAAGATCAATCATGTATTAGTTAAAATATGGAAGAATTAAGAAATAAAATTCCTTTTCATTGCATTATAACGGGCCCAACAAACTGTGGAAAGACAAAGTATATAATTGATCAACTCCGAGGCCCATTCCGAAAATTGTTTGAATACATTGTTTTAATATGCCCAACTTATGCTAAAAATAAAACCTATCATAATTTTGCTATCGGAGATAAGAGATTCTTTGTATTATCGCCCGATTCCAGTAATGTTGATGAGATTAATGAATTGTTAACTGATTGCCAAACTTTATTCTCTGGAACAAATACATTAATAATTTTAGATGATTGCGCTGTATCCACGGATCTGAAGAAAAGATCGAACAAGTTTATAGATTTAGCATTCTCTGGCAGACATCACGGTTTATCAATGTGGGTTCTAACCCAGCAATTAACTTCGATAGCAAAACCGTTCCGGGAAAATGTTGCCTGCGTTGTTACTTTCCATAATCCATCGCAAAAAGGAATGAAGATGTTTTTTGAAGATTATGGAGGAGATATGGATTATGAATCGTGTAAAAAGTTTGTAGAACTACTTAAAAAAGAAAAATATTCTAGGCTATGTTTGAGTTTGCGTTACCCATTTAATTGTTATTTGGAGATACCCTAAGTGATTTCCACGCAGCGGGGCTGACAAAGTTGGTTTAAAAATAACCCATTTATTATCACAAAGATGGCAAACGTTGAAGATTATATTAAAGAAAATACTGAGACAAAAGATGAATTAAAAGATGAGATAAAAGGTAGTGAATTTGAGATAAAACAAGAATCACTAGCCATTCTCGCAACCTTAGGAACTACAAAGGAATATTTAGGGGTTGATATGAGTCTGGGTGATGTAAAAAAATTATCAGTAAAAGATGTTGAAAAATATTTTAATCGTTATCAAGCGGTAATGGGTAAGAAAATTAGTGGTGGGGTGGTGGATTCATCCCTTCAATTAATTTCTAAAATTATTTCTTATGTGGTTCCTGTGGATGATATAGAAGCTCTTTGTAAGGATTTGAAGAATGATGATTTGGTTAATCGTGAACTAACAAACATTGTTGGACTCTTAGCATTGAAAGCAGGAAGATTGGCGGCGCTTGCTAGCGGTATATTCCAGGTTGCTAAACACATCAAATTCAACAAAATTCAACAAGTTACAATTACAGATGATTCTAACAAAACTGAACAGGATACTAAGCAAGATGCTAATGGGTATGATACTGTTTACTAAGCATACCATTATTTTATTTACATATCATTCCTAAGCGGTCTAAAGATTTCTTAATGATATGTAAAATAATGTCTGACCAAACTGAACGAATTGAAGGAGGAACAGAAGCTGTTGATCGGGGCGAAGCCCCTCCCCGCTATGCGGAGCAAATTACTAGAGATCCCTCCAAAGAGGAACAAAAAACAACAAGTAATGTTTCTAAAAAGAAAGACCCTAAAAAGGTTGCTTCTGGTAAGAAACTGGCGGAATATAATAAAAAAGCTAAAGAAGCATTAGCTAGGGAAATGAAACGTGAAAGGGAACAAGCGGCGCAAAATGAAAATACAGAAAAGACAAATAATGAATCTAAAGCTTGGCTTCCTGAGCTATCTTTTACCACTGTTTTATCCATTGTTGGAATAGGGTTTACAGCATTTGATATGTTTATGAGATACCGACAAAAGGAGGATAATAAAAATAGAATACCTGATTTATCGCAAGTTCCTCAATTACCACAGCCGCCAGATCGACCAAAAATTGGAATGATGTAATGTAAACCCTAAAGGGATCTAAAGATTTCTTGCTGATGTAGTAAAAAAATTATGAACGCTGAAAACAAACTTGTGAAAACTGTTACCGATTCAGCAGTCCTTATTGGATTAGCAGCTTTAGTTGGATATGTAGCTAAAAAAGCCATGAGGGAATCATTTATGAACGACCCATCCTCAAGTATTACAAACTATGCTAAATGGGTGGTTGTATTGTCGGGCAGCATGTACCTAAAAACATATTTAGAGGATCAAAAGATTTTACCAAATTAAACATGGCAACAATAGCAATGATGTTTGGAGGGGCAATTTTGAATGCAACCGCCTTTGTTGGTGGATCATATCTTGCAAAATATCTTTCTGGCGATAAAACAGATGCAGAACGAATAAGACACGATAAGGCATTAGAAAAATATCAAAAAGATTACGCTGAATATCAAGAAAAAAGACAGAAACTAATTGATTGGAAAATGCAACAAAAAGATGAAAAATATCAGGCATCAAAAAATCTTTCAAAAACGGATGAAGCTTTGAAATTATATAGTCAAATAAATGAACCAAAATTCTCTGATTATTATAGACCAAGTGAAAATCAAAAGATGGGTGAGATGGTATATGTAGGTGGTGGTATGTTGGCGTTGGGTTATATGGCTAGTAAATTCTTTTAGGTTATCGTATATGTTTAATTTAAAGATTTCTTAATGATGAGTAAAAAATCATGGCAGAAGGAGGAGAAGAAATACCATTATTAGATATAACAAAAGGAGAAGATGATGTAGATGAAGAAGGTGAAAAAACTTATCAAAGTCCACCAACATCAACCTCCATCGATCAGGGGTATCTTGGTTATTCGGAATATATGGCCGAAAGAAAACGTCTTCAATGGGAAATAAAATCTGAAGAGAAAAAACCGGTAGATATTAGAGAAAGGGATGAGAAATATGATGATAGGAGAGAAGCGGCAGAGATACTTAAAAATTATTTTCCAGATTACAACCCAAAAGATAGTTTATTTAATCCAATATTAGAAGATGATGGGAGTATATGGGGGCAATTAACTGGTAGGGAAGATAATGTACCACATAAAATTATTGAACCTAATGGTGATATAGTAAAAAATTTTGATTCGCTTCCAAAAGGAATAAAAAAATCACTTGGCGCAGATTATGAATCAATGCTTATAAAAAATAATAATCTTTTTTCGCAATTGAATAAAAAAAATGAAGAAAATAAGGATTTATATTCCGCGTTATCTGGGCTAAGATCAGTTGTAGAAACGGGTGAAAAGGAGATAGAACAATATGTGACAAATGATAGAAAAGAGTTGAGAAATATAATTGAAAGACAACAAACCAGAATCGCTGAAAGTGAAAGCTATTTAGATGCGGCCGTTAAACAGAAGATTGATGCAAAAACAGAGGTTGAAAAACTTAAAGTTGAATTGAATCAATACAAAGATGAACTTGAAAAAAATAAAAAGGGACAGTCAAATTTAACAATGCTAGAACGTAGTAATGAAAGATTAAAATCTGAAGTTGATAAATTTAGGGAACTAGCAAGAAAGAGTATTATTTACAACCAAGAACAAATGATCGATCTGGAGAGTAAAAATGACGAAATAATTAAAAATCTGCCATTACGAGAGCGTGTGAAGTACATTTTCAAAAAGTATGGTTTTACAGTATTTGCAGTTGTGAGTGCTGTTGGTGTAGTAATTGGTGTTATCGTTTCTAATCTTTCCAAAGGTCTAGCCAAATTGGGTAAAGGTGTTAGTAATGGTTTGAAAACGATTGGTAAAAAACTCGGTGAAATATTGCCTGGAATGGTTGGAGCGATTGTAAGCTTTCTGTTCAAAACCGCGGGCGAGGTCATTGGCTTTTTAGGTAAGAATGCTTGGATTTTGATAATGGCTGTGGTTCTATATTTTGTGGAAAGAGTAAAGAAGAGTCGATAACAAAAACCCTCCCGAATTAATTTAAAGATTTCCTGTTGATCAGTAAAATACAATATGGATGACTACAATAGAATTTATCCGCAATTACCTATTAATTCAGACCCGAGTTCCTCATTTCAGTCGGTTAATTTCAGACTACAAAAGTCATGCGAAGTACTACAAAATCTTGAGAAGGAAATTAAAAATTATGAAAAAGTTAGGAAAAAATACAATAGAGCAAGAGGTATATTTACAAAAATCAGTGTTTTTAGTGGAGTGATTTCAGTTATCCTATCTGCAAGTGGGCTTGGAACTTCTCTTACTGGTTTTGGTGCTGCTGTCGGTATCCCATTAGGAGCTGTTGGTGGATTTTGTGGGGGAATATCGGTTGGGTTTGGTGCTGCTTCTAAAAGACTTTCACATAAGGTTAGTAAACATGAACAGACAGTTTCTTTGGCAAAAGCAAAATCAAACACAATTCACGACTTGGTTTCAAAGTCTTTAAAAGATAACGCTATATCCGACCAAGAATTTTCTCTAATTTTATCAGAGGTGGATAAGTTTGAAACATTAAAATTAGAAATCCGACAGAAAAACAGGAAAGATACAGAAAAAAACTTAAATATGAAACAGATAAGAACAGAGGTTCGAGCGGAAATATTAAAGGAACTTACCGCACGTTGAAAATTTCATATGAGAGAACTGATGTAGGATGTAATTGTTTTGCTGGTGTTAGAAAAGAGTTGATTTAAAAGCAACATGTTATGAACAAAAAAAATGTCATTATTCAATGATTTCAGAAATATGTACCCGCGTGCTGATATAACCCATTTCACATTTGTGCCCGATTCGTATGGTGGATATATTAAATGGCAAGTTGATGGTACAACAATAATGTCAAATGATGATCCTACTGGAAAAACATGGATTGATAATATTTCACCTCGTTTGAAAAGACTTTTATGGAAAGATTTAGGATTGGATGGCGGTGAGTTGAGTTCATTTCCTGAAAGTTTAACCATAACAAATCAATCTTATCCTATACCGGCTATTAATTTTGTGAACTTTACAACTGATATAACAAAAATGCTAACCTATCTGGATATATATGTTTCAAATACGAAGAAATTTACCGCAAAGATGAGAAACATATTTACATCACAAGTTGTAACATTCAAATCTGGAAAACAGAGTAGAAAATGGTTGAACGCCCCCGATATGAATTATTGGCCTCAACAACTTAACTTTGCAGTTTGGTGTGCAACATCTGGTTGCGGTATTAGTCCTTTCGAGAGCCTAAATTATCCTAAAGTAGTAAATAGCTTCATAAAGTTTCATATATATTTCACAATAAGGCGGATATTATATGAATTGAGTCTTCCCTTACCCGATGAGCAGCCTTTTGTAATAAACAACAATCCCTATAGTAAAGTTGCATATCAACGATTGTGTGCAGAATTTAGCATATCAAAAAACTCAGATTTTAGATGGAAAGGGGGTAGAAACGGCGGATTGGGAGATATATTCCTTGATTATGGTGCAGGATATCGTGGAAAAGGAGGTGGATATCAAAATGTACATATTGTGCGGAATTATGATGTTGAAGCGGATCAATGGCCCGGTGAAGGTAATAAATTCTCTGATGAAGGTGGAAAGAAAGAAAAAGGTAATTTAATTTCATTTATCCGTAACGATGACTTTGCTGATTTCAAATATGCTTGGTTTATCCCAACAAGAGGACATGGACTCACTAAAGCTGGCCTTGGTAGATTGAATCGATCCGCCGAAGCTTTTGTTTACTGCATATTGGGTGCACAAGTTAACACTAGAAACTCGATTTACGGTAATGGCGGTGGCGCAATCGAAACACAACAAGAATTCTTAGCCTTATTTGAAAGTAGTGTTATCGAAAATGACATTTCTAATTCTATCCAAAGGTATCAATTAGCTGTACAGGAAGCTAAATTACGGCTTGATTTAGCTATTGCTCCCGGTGTATGGTTGATGCCAAGTAATATGATAATCAACACTGAAAGCGTGACAGGTTTTAACAATAAACTTATGAAGGCGAGTAATGATATGAATTTTGGTGTGAATAATTCCCTAAACACTGAAGCAAAACAGGTTGGAATAAGTCATAACTTAGGATCTTCAAAGTTAAAGTTACCTCATATAACTGAAACGAATAAAACCCCGAAGGAACCAAAACCAGACTCGACGAAACAAGAAATCCGCAGTACCAGCTTATCGGACGAAAATAATATTGACTCAACGCAGCATGAAAAGAATATATTAGCATTGGCAGTTGTCGCGGGTGGATTAGCGTGGTTTCTATTTCGGTAGATGGCTGGATTTTTCAGCTTACGCGTAAGTCGATTTTTTACTACAGGTTAATTAACATAACAATTTTTACCGGCTTACGCGTAAGTCGATTTTTTACTACAGTTTAATTAACATAACAATTTTTACCGGCTTACGCGTAAGTCGATTTTTATAACATAACAATTTTTACCGGCTTACGCGTAAGTCGATTTTTATAACATAACAATTTTTACCGGCTTACGCGTAAGTCGATTTTTTACTACAGTTTAATTAACATAACAATTTTTACCGGCTTACGCGTAAGTCGATTTTTTACTACAGTTTAATTAACATAACAATTTTTACCGGCTTACGCGTAAGTCGATTTTTATAACATAACAATTTTTACCGGCTTACGCGTAAGTCGATTTTTTACTACAGTTTAATTAACATAACAATTTTTACCGGCTTACGCGTAAGTCGATTTTTTACTACAGTTTAATTAACATAACAATTTTTACCGGCTTACGCGTAAGTCGATTTTTTTTATCGCGGGGGTAATTAACATAACAATTTTTACCGGCTTACGCGTAAGTCGATTTTTACCAAAGGTGGTTATTATATAAATTTAAAGACCAGCTTCGCTGAAAACAAAATGTTAAGCATAACAATGTATGAGGCAGAAACTAGGATTTATTTAGATCCTCCTCTTAAAAATCTTCGGGAGATACAACTATTGGATTGTAATATACAAACCAAACGATTGATTAATTTCAAGGATAAACAGATAATATTAAATGATAAGAATCAAGCCGTCATAATAATTCAACCTGGTACATATTCTCTTCGTAATATTCAATCAATATTTCTTAATGATCCTGATGTGGAAAAGATAACAATAATTGAGACTGATACTGTTGACTATCTTTATTCCAATAAAAATTTTAAAATTAAACTTACGAGAGGTTTGGGGTTTGGTTTAGGTGTTCCTGATGTTATAAATCCGGGTAAATTATACCCCATAAATATTCAGATTAAGGAACCGCTGAGACTTATGTGTAGTATAGTGGATAATAAGTTTTCATATATGAATAGAAACAAAAATGGAGAACTTGTAAAACTATCACCATCACACCTACTTGCAAACATACCCTCAAAGGATTATCCAACAATTCCAGTTCGAAAATATGATACTCTAATAAGCCACTTTGATTTAGCCATATTAGACGGCGAATGGAAAAAACTTGATCTTAAAGGTTCTACTATAACTTTTAGTTTAAGATTTAGTTAAATTTCAGCGTAGATGGTCCTTCAGGCCTTTTTTTGTTATATAACACTTACCTGAGTTATATAACTTAATGACATTCTTGTTTTTCATAACATTCTTTACAAGATGCCTTCTGTCTAGCGTGTTCACATATTTGTGATCCTCCGCATAACTTACAAAAATTTCTTTGTTTTCCATGAACACATATTCCTTTACCCCCACATTCTTTACAACGCGCCTTCTGTTTTTTATGTATACATATTTGCGATCCTCCACACTCTTTACATTGATTCCTTTGTTTTTTATGCTCACATATTTGTGACCCTCCACACTCTTTACAATAAGCTTTATTTCTATTATGAATACAATAATAATTATACTTAATAGTTTTAGGTTCTGAAGTGGGTGTGGAAGTTTGTTTCTGAAGATTTTTCATCTCATCCATAACTTCTGGAACAAGTGTTTCAGGATTAAATACATTAGGTAAGTCTAGCAGTGGAATTGGTAGAGGAGTATTCTGATCGGTTCTATATGGATTTGTATTTAATGATTTAATAATTTCTTGAATATTATCAATGATTTTTTGGACGTTATCAAATATTTCAGGAATATTAATCAAAAATTCAATGCGTTTCGCTTTAGTATTATAATATGATTTTCTTGGCGGATTATACCAATAAACTAATTTTCTTAATTGCTCTGCACTTAATCCATTTAATTGTTGTTTTTTTTCCATCTTTACAATATTTTTTTTATTTTTAAATAACAATTAAAAATCATTTTTTATTTTTAATCCTGGCAAAAATTCATTGATAAAATCTCTGATGCAATTTTCTAATGAATTTTTTAATTTTAATTTTTACCCAAATTTGACAGAAAATCTGACCCAAATTTGACAGAAAATTTATTGTGTGCTAGAAACCCCCATATACTACTCTCTTATATCGACACCATTAACCTGGAACACAAAATGAAAGCTGAGGGTTATCGAGTTATTTCCATTTGTTAATGTAAAAAACCTGAAATAACCAACAGCAAATTAGAGACGCGGTCTATTCCATATCCATATTTCATTGTCTATGATTTCGAAGCCATATTGAAAATGCTATCGATCTATTTGTAAAACAGAAGATTTGAGTTATTAAATAGATTTAGGCAAGCCTAAAAGCGGAGCTCCTCACACAGACCCTCACAAAATTGAAAATGCTGTCACTAAAGTTATTAAATACGCCTGGTGTACGCAACTACTTAAAGAAGATTCGATAGCTGAAATAAATCGTCAAAAAAAACGTCTAGCTCGCGACTCAACGGAAGAACCATTACCTGGTCAGCAAAATTGTAATAGTTTTAAAGCAACACCAAAAGCAGCTAGGCAGCTCTTTAACAAATGAAAAATAGACACGCAGCTTTATGCTTATGTCCCTCCAAAAACGCTTGAAAACTTGTAGGAAGAAAATTTTTCCTCCAAAACCGCTATGAATAATCCGTTTCTTCAGCAAAACATTGTAGACTGCTGTAGACTGCTGGCTGTAGGTTGTGTGGCCGCGGCAAGCCGCGAAAAACAAAGCCTCGTTTCGGTTTAAGACCTTCTAAATATCCCGGATGACTATGGCCGCCATGTTGGGGCAACGTCGTCGTCGTCGTCGCTAGGCGCACGCGCCCGCAAGCTATGCCGCTGGCCACCATGACCATGAAAACTCAAACGCATGGTTTTCTCAATTTCTATCCTCGCACGGTAGTTATGGGGCTCCGCTCTGCGGCTCTTCGAGCCGCTGTGGAGCTCCGCTATAATGAGGAACACGTACCTGTTAGTGTTGCTATTACAGATAATTTAACCAACACACCAAGTTTCATTGTTCATAAAGATGCAAATCAGTCAATCCATGATTTTATTAAGGATATTTATCAACGCTCGAAAAAAATTATGCAGTAAGAAAGTCTCCGACATGTATCCGGTAATCCATCCTGAAAGTTTGCCTCTTTCCGTAAAAGCGCCATGGCATCGTTGGACCTATCAAGTGCCAGTACTTGGGTTTAACAGTGCTCGGTATGATATTAATATGATCAAACGATATTTTTTGAAACGGCTAACCGAAAACCAAGGTGATATTAAAGAAAGAAAATAATTATATGTTCTTAAACGCGGAAAATTTAAAATTCTGAGAAACTATTTGGCGCCCGGTTTATCATTGGTTGCATGGTGTAAGTCTATGAGCTGTGCATTGGAAAAACTCGTATTTCCTTATGAGTGTAATCGGTTCTCTAAGAATAGCACATAGAATGGTTTATTACGCGAGCTGGAAATGTGAGTTATATCACCGTAATATTTAAGGGGCTAACGTTTTGTGCTCTAAGGCCTGGGTCAGAGCGATAACTAGAGACTGGTTCATTTACTTTTTAATCGTAAAAATTACAATTTCCTTGATTGTGATTGGTTTAAAAGACTCCTATTTTCCACTAATTCACTTGCTAAGTTGTTACCTGACAGTTTGTTATCTGACATTTCAATAAACCAATGACATTCAAAGTTGTAGTTTAAATCAACCAATCACAGCCTTGGTTTCAATCAACACACAAACAGTGTACAGACTCCTAAATAGGGGCTTTCTTCAAAATGGAAATTTTTTTCCCTTAAACAATGACAACATTTTTTTTTCCATAACTTGCATTTGGCTTTTCTTCTTTTCTCGCAAAGTGTTATTTTCATGATTATTATAATTGGTAAAAATACTTCATGTCGTCCAATGCCGTCTGTAATCATACTCGTGATAAACAAACCGAACTCGCGCTGCGTGGTCGTCCGATTTTGTTATCACTCGTATGATAACCGAGACCGAATTGGAATCCACTCAGTCCTATTATCATTACATATCAGGAGTCCATTACTTTCATTCGCGCTGACGAAGGGCGAGCACTCTAAACTTCACCCTTTAAGCCCCAATATCAATATTTATTTTCTCATAACTGTTCTCAGATATTTGTTATGGTACTAGTGAGGAGAATTTGTTTAAATATCAATACAACTCATTTTGGTGATCATTTTTGTTTTTCTCATAACATGAATGGTTGATGAACAGTGAATGTTTAAATGAGAAATTGGATGCTGGTCACTACTGGGACTTACGTTGATGACACCTCGTTATATGAATCTATTTCTCGATGTTCACCTAGCTACCTTCATTAATCGCCGCAAATATTAACACCTACGCTTCCATGCGTAACATACGGCTTAATATGAAAAAATGTAAAGAAGTATTAACCCATTGTTATATATAACACCGATTCAGCTTAATGGTATTGGTAAAGGTAATCATACGGTTTCGAGTTCAATTTGGAATTAATTTGCACGAGTGAGTTTTTCAAAAAGCTGAAATTGCACGAGCCGCTTCGGCGAGTGCAATTTCAGCTTTTTAAAAAACTCACAAGTACAAATTAATTCCAAATTGAACGAGAAAAGCCGTATGATTACTTATTAATAATATAAACATGAAAAAATTCACCTGGAGGAAGTCCCGGAAGATCTCATTGCGGACGGACAGGAAGTAAGCATTTGACGCGGATTTGACACTTTATTTACTGATTGGCTGATGAAGATCAACTGATAACGCTACAAACTCAAAGCGGTTCGTTTAAAAATAAAGAATATCATAATCCAGAAAATCGATGTGTAATTTGCACTGGTATTACACTTTTTGCACTGGTGTTACACTTGAACTACACTGCTCTCAGCCAATCAGAATCGAGTAATTTTTTCATGTATATTATTATCATTGATAGAGTATCCAGGTATAAACTCTTGGGGGTTATTATTTCTAATGACCTCTCTTGGAACGAACATTGTGACAATATCCATAAAAAAGCTACTAAGAGGGTCTCAAATGGGTTAACCGTTAGCCGTAAAACGGGCAAAAAAAAATTAGCCTTTAGGCGTAAATATTGAAAAATGGTAGCCGTTAGTCGTAAAAAATATTAACCGTTAGCTGTAAAACAGTCAAAAATATTAACCGTTAGCCGTAAAACAGTAAAAAAATATTAACCGTTAGCCGTAAAAGTCATCACCCCATTGAGACCTTCTACTAAGGGATTGTTTGTGCTGCGGACCCTCAAGAGATTTGGACTGGGCACTAACGATCT
Source organism: Ricordea florida (assembly GCA_949710005.1). Lineage (NCBI taxonomy): Eukaryota > Metazoa > Cnidaria > Anthozoa > Corallimorpharia > Ricordeidae > Ricordea > Ricordea florida. The sequence continues at coordinate 8,171,514 of OX453274.1, read as the reverse complement.
CGTGTTAGTCTACTGTAGTATTGTTAGATCCATTGTCGAGTACGCCTCGCCAGTTTGGGCTGCGATCCCTTTATACATGGACTAGTTAATTGAGTCTGTACAGCGGAAAGCTCTCAAAATAATATTTGGCCGGGTAGACTATAGGGAAGCCTTGGTCTTGGCCGGCCTGGAGTCTTTTAGTGACAGGAGGGTAGGAGGTTGTAAGTGGTATAGGGCTACTAGTACTGCACGCCAAATGTCCCCCCTTAAGAACATCATTCCCTCCCCTGCTGCTACAGAGTTTCATTACAGTATAAGGGTCCATCTTCCAAGACGCCAACATGGCCACACTAGAAGAATTAATGACTTTGTAACTTATAAATTTCAGTGAATGTATATAAATAGTTTTTTTTTTTTTTAGTTTTCCAAAACCTTTATTCAAACAAAATCACAATACACTTAAAGAAAAAGAGAAAAACAAACAAAAATAGCAATAAGTCAACAAATAAAAAAAAAAAAAAAATTTAAATAAAAAGACGAGCAAATAGTGGCACAACCTCTGGGGCGAATATTTCAGGGGAGCTCATGTGCAAAGTGTTGTCCATTTTGATCTGAATTTCATCATAGTATTATTTTTAACAGCAATTGTACGTTCATATAGGATCTTTTCGTTGAGTAAAAGAAGGAAGATATCAAGACTTGGAGATACCATATTCCACCATGACAGAAAAATGTGATACTTAGCGATAATAAGGAAATGATTCGGGGCATAAAAACTGCTTGATTCTGGTTTGTGTCCGTAAAAAATATCTGTATCAATTAAGGAGGGATTCTGGTTGAAATTTTGAGTTGAATTGAGAACTCGGTCAATTTTTTGTTTTAGTCTCCATTAGACAGAAAAATTGCGAAATACGGCGAAAAGAGACTCAGGAAGAATTAAAAAAGCAGAGAATAGGATTCAGGAGTAGCATAAGTACCGAATTGCTCGAAGGTAGGCAGGACAAAGAGACGAGGAACAGCAGCGACAAAGGGAAGGCACAACAGACAGCGCTGGTGCATTCAATGAACTTACTGTCACCACAGAACCAGCTAGGAAAAGAAAAAAGAAATAGAAATTGTGACATTTTACAAGAAAATGATTTCTTGATACTGTAATGAGGCTACTTGTATGAGTTTCTTAGTGGTAGTTTACTTTATTGATGGTTTCACCACTGATTTTGCTTTGCAAATGTTCAACCGCCTTTTTCTCAAAACAGCAATTTTTGGGTAGAATTTAGCTGCCCACAATATATTTTTTCCTTTATATTTATCCTTTTGCCATCAAATTTGGCTCAGTTACTCATGGGAGGCTTTTCTACAAACCTATTGACGCTTTTTTTATTTTGATAAATATTGCTGAAGTTATTCCAAGTTAAACTTTTTGTAGAATCATTTTGTGGCTATGGCAACGTAATTTGCCAAAAACCAAAATTGCCCAATAGGTTTGTAGAGGTGTGTATGTGGTATCATTGCATGAAATATTAGGCTTCCAATGTAAATAGAATTGAACAAAAGCACGGGGGGGGCGTGAAATTAATACAAAAACAACAGTTCAAGTAGTTTTGTTAATAATTAACCAGGATTTGCATATTATGGTATGTTACCCGTTGTCATGATAGCTTATGTTCTACTTTAACTTCATGCAAAATTCTGTATCGATACATTACATAGCTAAAGTTTCATGAGCTTTACAATTTGATACACATTTGGGCTCAAAATCTAACCAGACTCCCCCCCTTTCTGATCGTTTTTCATTCCACCATACAATAACTTTTTGCCAGAAAGTTTGTACCGTCGAACACTCATAAAGCAGATGAGATAAAGTTTCTTGTTATATCTGCAACCCTTGTATATGAGCAAACGCGCGCTCTGATTGGTTCCCTACTCATAGTATATCAGCTCATATACCATTGGCACGGAAGACTGCCATCATGGAGGGATGATTTCTTGAATTAGACAGGGAGAAATTCAAGTCAAGCTTAAAAATCATACACCAAAAAATACTACCGAAGCAAATAAATATGGGATGAAATTATTCGACGGTAAGTGAACAAATTATACTGCGAAATTGTTTATTACGAACGAAAGTGAAACTCTTACAAACAGCCGCCATTTTGAAAGATCTGTGAAGCCCGTAAACTGAGTTTTTATTTTATTTCTGCCTATTTTTTCCACTTTAAAATTCTTAAACTAATTTGCTAACTCGAAAAAAAATTGACAAGTACATTAAAGAGATGTTTAAAAACGAGCCGGACTTTTGAAACTTTTTTACACATCGGCTCTACAATATGTCGGCTCGACAACAACATGGTTCTGTTCAAAAACAATAACAAAGTCAATTCTTGTCGTACAAACTAATTCCAGTGTCTCATAAGCGAGGGTTTAGAGATATAATAAAACAATTATTCCACTCAATCTCGTCGCATATGAGCTATAGCCAACTCGGCGCTACGCGCCTCGTTGGCTATTAGCTCATATACGACTCGATTTCGTGGAATAATTGCTAAATATTGAGAGCTACAGCGATCGTAACTAACTATGTAAATAGTTAATTGTATGTTACAATGACCTTCCCCAAACAATTCAGTTACTGCTGCAATTTGGTGAAATAAACAGAATATCTATCTATCTATCTATTTATATAAGTAGTATAGGGCGCTTATAGGGGTCGTAGCCAATCAGTAGCCGAGAAAGACAATAGGCTATTGTTTCGAGAACAATGCAAACGAGTCTAGTTCTTAACACTTCCGACGGTCAAAACTTTAAAATATAAAATTCTCCCTGCGGAGTTCATGTTATTATTATTCAATAAACGTTGTAAAATAAGTATCACGACTCTGTTTTGTTTATAACAAGTTAATGACAAATGGTAATTCCCTATCCTCATCATTTTATTGGTTCTTAACCGACCATTGTTTATCCTCTTGCGAATACACTTTTATTCATCAAACGTTGTAAGCAAAATCATATTACTTGTGACTACGCTCAGCGTGCGTCGGTCTTGGTAAACATAGTTTTCTTTCCTGTCCTAGTGACATGGAGTTAAGGGATCAAGAGATGTGTCATATTTGATGGAAGTGTTTTATTTTTGTCAAAAGTTGCTTATAATTCGAGCGGCTGATTTATTTGAAGGGTTTAGTTTGCAGTGTTTGTTAGATCTTCACTTTGAGCGCGAAAAGTTTGTTTGAAATGCCTTTGAGTTATTCACAAAGGGTAAAGATACAGTCCAACATGATTTTAGCTTCTAAACATGTGTTTTTTCGGTTTCAATTTATTCCACCTTTCATCTCTGACTAATTATGTTAATTCTTCAACGGCGCTCAAAATGTACTTTGTTTGCTTAAGACTCCTTTGACTGATGCTTGTCTCAACGGAACAGTCCAGATCAAGGATTTTAGATTTTATGACAAACTGTCGTTAGCAATTCAATTCCACTTGAAGTATTTCAATTATATTTTTCTCTTTAACTCTTTCTTCTCATGTTGGATGAAGAAATAAGAAAGGAACACGTAATTCTCTTTTCACCAAGAGCTCATGGCCATGATTAATGTAATTGATTTTATTCCCGGCGAAAACTGTTTATTATTCGCGCTGTCAATGTATTGGAGTGATAAGCTTTGCAGTGCTTGGAAATTTAGTTAGATCTTTATTTCAAGCTCGAAAAGTTTATTTGAAACTCCTTTGATGTTATTCTCCACTGCATAGTTCGGGATTGTTTTTCCCTCCATTTCTTCACTCTTTCCCTGGATTTCTCGGTACTGGTAGGCATGACTAAGCTTGTCGATAGATAAGTTGAATGTCTTTTGTTCGACAACGATTTTACACCATTTGATTACAATATAGTTCTAAAGGATGCTAAACAAGTCTTTTGAAATGTTCATGTAAATAAACTACCGACATGGGATGGTAGGTACACCTATTCATCAACGCATTCAAAGCGCTAAGCACACAACCAACTTTGTAACACTAGGATTTTTGAAGAATATAACCTTTGTTTTTAAATGAATTTTGCGTGATGCGTGACGCCCTTTCCAGACGAAGACGAATTTTCATGAGTCACAGTTGGTTGCATCTCATTAAAATCCTAGCATAAAAGCGAGGTAAATGAACCAATACCAGGCTCCTGCCTATACTTATGTAGGCTGACATCATCGCCATGCCAGGTCCTGATTGATTCCCTATGATGTCATCGCCCCATGAGGCTTTGCCACACCCTACATAGCTTAGACTCGGACCCAAGTCTCTCAGTCTTCACAATGACCACTTGCAGGAAGGACTTATGAGGGGAAAGAGGAGGAGGAGAACGCGTGACACTCTTACCAGACGAAGACGAATTGCTCATAGTTGGATGCATCTCATTAAAAATCCAAGCATGAAAGCCAGGTAAATGGCCTATACTGATGTACGCTGACGTCATCGCCATGCCAGCTCCTGAATGGTTCCCGATGATGTTATCGCCCCATGATGCTTTGGGACAGCCTCCCTATGGTCAGACCTCGGACCCAAGTCTTTACCATGACCGCTTGCAGGAGTGACTTCTCTGCGTTTTTGGGGCCGCACACTGTAAGTGTTTTATCGCCTTTTATTAATTGGGTTGCCATGGAAATCCGTGACACCGATCCCAGATTCCTCTGTCGAGGCTGGTCAACCTCGTTCCCAGGGCTTTTCCCTAGAAAGAAAAATGGCGGACGGGAAAAGGCCCTGGCATCGGCTGGTCACGTGTTCATCTTACACCCTGAAATCCTGGGTGTAATAAATTAGCGCTTTGCATATTCAAAAAGGCTAAAGCAAGATGGCGGAGAAGCGTAAAACTACGCCTCGTGAAATATCTGTGCTGAAACGACTTGGATCGGCCTTAAATCGTTGTAGCTTTCCTTCGTTTTGTTTGAAGCCACTTCAAGTGAAGTGTTTTCAATATTTGCTGAAAGGGTAAGATGTTGTTGCCGTTCTACCCACTGGTTTCGGCAAGTCTCTCCTATTTCAGCTGCTACCGGATTTTTTGCCTGTCAAGGCGGACAAGAATATCGTGATAGTTTTTTGTCCTTTAAACTGCATCATAGAGGACCAACTGAAAGTGCTGCAGGATAGAGGAATCACTACCGATGTTCTTCAGCTATTCTGAGACGAGCCGGAAGCGACCGACAGCTTATTTCATTCAGACGAAAGCAAGGCTGATGGACCGTTAAAGAATCCCAGTGCGAACCTACTGAAAGGAGACATCCAGATTATGTTTACAGATTTTTGAAAAAGGTTGTGACAGGCCTACACGACTCCCGCTGTTCGCAAGTGTAGTTTGTTTACCTTTAGAGTTTGGATCTCACGAGTATGTCCTTGAGCGATTTTTCTCTTTTGTACGAGATGATAGGAGGCTCTTTGTATATCTCACGTAGTAAAGGTTGATCCTGTACTAAGTGCCATTTGTTCAATAAGATTTTCTTTAAATTAGGCACCGCTGGTTGGTATTGTGTGACAAAAGGAAGAATTCTATTGTGCGTTCTTTTACTTTTTTGAAGAGCCGACTTTCTCTCTTCGAATTTCATTTCTGAGAGGACTTAATTTACAAGAGTATCTGGATAACCTCTCGCGTAAAGGCGTGATATGAATGCTCCAATATTCTCTTCAAAAGTATTTTTTTGAAGACTTAGTTCGAAGCAGCCTAAATGCTTCGCCTTTGATGAAACCTTTACTGACCCCTGGTGACAGGAAGCGAAATGCGCAGTACTGAAATGTTTCTGTCGGCTTGCAGTGAGCTCGCACGTTAAGGATAGGTCTTTGTCTAAATATATCGCACAACATGTGTCAGGCTGTAGCTACCTCATCTGTGATAGCTGCAAAGCAATCTCGGACAACGTTACTTTATAATATCTGCCCCAATAACTGCTGGTTGTGAGTTCACTTTACCAAAAACACGAATCAAGCGACGGCTCTCGAATTCATCGCCGTTAAGACGGCAAAATTCATATTCGACATTCCGAATGTCGAATATGAATGTTCTTTGGAGTTAACTGCTCCATAAAATATGCGAAACACTAGACTTGCTCTGACACGTGGAGATATTCTCGCAACCTTCTCAAAAATATTTTATGACAAGTAGAATTTGAGAAAATTCCAGCAACCAATGAAAATGCAGAATTAACCGCAGGAATTCATACATTAGTTTTTCAATGAATATTTAAGATGAACACGTGACCAGCCGATGCCAGGGCCTTTTCCCGTCCGCCATTTTTCTTTCTAGGGAAAAGCCCTGGGAACGAGGTTGGAGGCTGGTGGGCTGTTTTCCAACATGGCTGACTTTCATTTGCATAGGCGCTGCCATCTTGAATACTTAATTCCACTCCTGAATGGCTGAAATTTGTGTCGGCAATTTTGGATTTGGAAAACAATAGAACCCCATTGTTCTTGTTGGTCACGTGGTACAAATCCTGGCTCCTGATTGGTTACCGGATCTATAAGCGCCCTCTAATAGGCGCCGCCATCTTGAATACTTTTTTTTTTTCCATCTTGAATACTTAATTCTGCCCCTGATTGGCTGAAATATGTGGCGGCCATCTTGGATTTGGAAAACAATAGCATCCATTGTTCTCCAAACAATATCCTATTGTCTTTCTCGGCTCCTGATTGGTTACGGCTCCTATAAGCGCCCTATACTACTTATATATCTATCTATCTATCTTTAAAGGGTTAAATATTAAGGTGAAAAAACTTACTTGTATCAAAGTGTTTGAAAAACCATTGTTTTTTGTGTGTGCTTCAATTTCCCACTGATGCTAAATCCTTTATATCAAGGTATCAGTATAACCCATTTGACTATCCGTGTGCGGTCCGCTCTAGCGTTCTTGGTTTTAACAAAAACCCATAGAAACCGTATATTTTTTGAAAGCTTAATAACTACAGGTTATGACCCGATAAATAAAAAATATACCGTTTTTCGAAAATGTGAATATGTTTATAAAGCTTCACGAACCCATAAATCAAGCCGATACGCCCACCAAATTTAGGTCGGAGAAAATGATTAACATGGTATGCGTTTGTTATTTTCTTACAAGAGGATAAAGTTTGAAAAGGTAAAAAAAAAAAGAACTGCCGCGAAAAAAAGGCATAACTTTTTAATGAAAAGAATAATCAGAATTCGCAGACACGGTTTTGTCGGTGAACTTTCTGACAACATGCTCTCCGAATTTTAGCCAATTTGGTCGAGGGGCTGACGGCTTGGAACTCGAAATGCACGTACAAGTCGCCTATTTTTTACTTTCGAGAAACAGAGAAAAACAAATTCGGCGGCATCCAAGTGTTAGGCTTAGCCACAAGTTGCCGATGAATCCCAAAAAAGTTGCCGATAAAAGTGTCTAAAAGTTGCCAAAATGTTGCCGAAAAGTTGCCAAAATTTTTCTGCTTTTCGTACCTTTTTTGGGTGCTCGCACATTGCTTCTTATCAAAACTTTATTTGTCAAAGTCCAATGACAATATCAGAGGTTCTTTCCATTTCACTTGATCAACAAATAGTCCATCAGAATGGGCCCTCATCTGCAGATTCATCTGAATTGGAATCACTGTAATTGTCCGCCATCTTGAAAAACGTGCAACGTGATACCGCTGACCTTGTGATAAGGCATCACAAAAATCAACCCATGGGGGGTCGTCCTTAGGCCCTAATTATTGTATTTTAGAATAAATTGAATAAATGTCTATCGAAAACTGACCAATGTGGCTCAAAACGTGAAGAAAGTGGCTTCAAAGAGCCTCAAAAAGCCCAAAGTTGCCAAAAATTCTAAAAGTTGCCAAAATTCTAAAAAGTTGCCGAAAATCTCAAAAGTTGCCGAAAAGTTGCTGAGCAACTTGTGGCTAAGCCTACCAAGTGTTATGAGATTATCACACCAAGCGAGAAACCGCAGAGGAATCAACTTTCTATGTAACAATAGAATTGTGACAGTTAACATGGAAGAGGTGCAAATTTCCCGCGACGGCACGCGGTAAATTATTTTCCGGTGAATAAGCCGCTTTTCATGTGTGAAGTCAGAATTCGAAGGTTAGTAAACGTGAAATCATCTTTTGATTTACTCTATTCACATTCGAAATTTTACATATCGGTTGACTAAGCTTCAAAATTATGACCCGAAACAATTGAACTACCTTTCAACTTCGTCCACTTCTCTTCCTTAATTTCCTCTGCCTCGACAGTTTCTTGCAATTGTATTTTACGGTGACTTGCGCTCATTTCGGCTTGCTGGCTGGCTTCGTGATCGCGATGGAGTTAATCCAGTAATTTTTCTTGGTTGTAATAAGACCCTTTGTCGCTTTCCGCTAATTTAGCGGCTCACTCTTTGTCAAAAGTGTTTTTGCCTTCTTTGGCCTTCCTTTAGCCGATGAAAAAGCTAAAGCTTCCTCGAAGACATCCGTGCAATGATTATGGCGCGCGAAATCGCGTGTCAAACTAGAGTCAAACGCAGCAAGTTATTGATGTCATCTGACACTTTGCCTCGACAATTAATTCATTTTACAGAACTTGTCAACTCTCAATTAAGTAATTAATGTACAAAAAATCTTCATCGCGCAATAAGTAGCGATAGATATAATATTTTTTCGTGGAGTTTTCTTCATTTTAAAGATAGCCTTAAGATTTATCCAACCGTTTAAAAAAGTAAAATTTTTTACAAGATGGCAAATTTTCCCCTTACTGATACCTTAAATTTGTAATATCCTCGATGTCCGCCTTTTTTTCCGAGCAGAGACGATGTGGCGCCAACGACCAATGTCAGTGACATAAACCCATGAACCTCATTTCCTCTTGATTCTGTCCCCTTATCATAGTAAGAGAACCCAGTATGGAAAATACGTTCTCTTATTTCATTTTCTCTTGATTCTGTCCCCTTATCATAGTAAGAGAACCCAGTATGGAAAATACGTTCTCTTACCTCATTTTCTCTTGTATATGCCTAATCTAGTTCTTATCAAACTTTTGTCGTATGAATTTAACGTGCCTTCTTCCCCTGATAGTTTCAAATTTGAAACTGTCAATATTAGCGCACGTGAACTGAGGACAGCGAGCTCTTTTTCCTGCGATTAATATTGTTGCTTAATTAAAAAAGTGTAAATAAGCGTCTCGTTGCGGTTTAATGGAGCATGAGCGCTATTGATTTGCCGAGCGTGCCTAACAAACCATGCTATTGGGTGGGGATAATTCTCGACTTACCACTACTAATCGCTGCTTCTGTCAAAGACGTTGCTTAGAAGCTTGGCACATCAGTACGGCTCACACTCTGCTCCCAGATACTAATTATATTTGGACCTGTCAAATGCAAGAAACAGTCTCCAAGCTAAACGAGATTTCAAACTTTCTATCTAGCTTCAGTCATCTAGAAATAACGTTTAAGCAGTACGAACAATGGCTTAGGAACTAGGAAGAATTCTGCGTATAACTGTTTTGACAACTTCTTTTAAACACTTTTGTTAACAACGTCAACTTTGAAAGTACCTAGTTCCTCTATTCCATTAATTTTAAGATCTTGTGTCAATGGTCTGGATGGGAAAACTTTATGAATAGAAGGCGAAACGTGGGAGAAAATGGAATATTTTACAGTAAAATCCAGCTCCAAAATAGCGCTGACTCACTTTTAAATCACTTTTAAATGATTTTAAAGTCGGGCTGACTACAAACTGAAATACCACATAGGGAGAAAGTAATTATTTTTATACAGATTTGATTTTAGTCGACTTAAAAACGAAACAACTTGTTATTTCCCACACAAATAGTTCCAAATCGGGTGACTGGACCGTCAGTGGATATAAAATGGAAATGCAAACCGGTTCAAGTAAGGGACGGACCATTAGAAAAGTGATGGGGGGGGGGGGGGGGGTGAAGAAAAAAAAATTTCATGCAAGGGAAAATGCCATGCAAGGAAGAAGGTAAAAAAAAAAATTCGTGCAGAAGGAAGGTCCAATTGTGACTTTTTCACACGTAGTAAAAAACATTCGTGCAGAGGGGTTCACCTGGAAAAAAAAAATTCCTGCACAAGTAGTGAGCGTAAAAATTCGTGCAAGCTGAAAATTCCCCACCCCCCCCCCCCATCACTTTTCTAATGGTCCGTCCCTAACCACTCTGGGGGTAAACAACTTCGTCCGCAAAATATCCACCGCAATGAAAGAGTTCCTTTTAGGTTCTCACATAAACTTCCAGACAGCTGTTGACGACTCACCGTTTGATTACGACCTCGCCTTTTTTATCATGTTTATAGCCCTTATAATTTATGGGAATGGAGAACTGGAACGAGTCTGACGGTTTGTCACCTGGGCCGCTCAACTTCTTCCCACGAAAACTTGCAGCCACCTGCAATTCGTAGAAATGTTTGTACAGTAAAGCTGTATTCTGGTAAACGTAGCTGTTCAAGCGGGGAAGACCAAATTATCTTTCTCCTCGAGAAACCGCTCCATAAAGAAAAATAGGTGCTCCATGAGCACATGAATCTACGGCCATAAGTAGTTTCACATCAAGGAATGTTTAGGAGATTCAGTGAGGCAAGTGATTGGCATGACTGGACTATGTTTTGAGTGAAAGTACTTCACTGTAGGACTGTAGCTTCGTTAATGGTACTGGTAACTTGATGAAGTACGAGTCGGGCATGAAATAATGAACTTTTATTGAACAAGTGTAAGTTAAAGTGAACAGACAGTTTTTCTCAGAGAACACTAACTTGTTGGAAACACAATAAGAAGAAGCCTCAATATCGTCATCAATTACATCATCAGCAGCTGTTTCTAATGAAAGGTTATCAGTGTCTAACTCATTTGATTGTCTCACATAGCTTCCACTTGAGTCATCTGCTAGTGTTAGATTTTCCAGACTAGCTGGACGTTTTGCATATCTTTTTATCAAGCCAGAGGCAAAAATATCCTCAGAGTCATCATCAAGCTCGTTAATATAACTTACTGGCTTTAATACCTCTACACGCTCATCCTTGGGAGAGGTATTTATAAAAACAATCTGGCGAGATGCCTTTCGCATGGGAACCTGTAATGATATAAACTGCCTCTTGGGCACTAATTTCAACATTATTTAAAAACGTACTGCCAATATCCCTTACTTGCTGCTTAATTGTTGAATTTTGTTTTCTTGCCTCGACACAAGCTTGACGTAGAAGATCACTCATCCCACTGTGTTTGAAATATAATTCGCCATATAGACAGCACAACCATATACATCTAACAAAAACTGTATATCCATATTTGCTCTCCATGCCTTCACGCAAGCAGGATTGTAGTTATTAATCCTCAACTCATTTGGACTTCGTTTCAAGAAAACAGTTGGGGTATTTAATGATGACTGTATGGCGGAAATATAAATGTCTTCAGTGATATTCAAATTTGACAACAACTTGTTAAAAGTGATATCTAGCCCTTCCTTCATATCATTTAAATACTGTTTTATATTTTTCCATGTATCGACATACAACCCTCTTTGACTTTGGGCAATGTCTTTATCTAGAGGATAGAGAATTGTTGTCTCCTTCATTGGAGGTTGTGGGTAATTGAATCTACAAGCATTTCTCCATTTCTTGTGACATGTATGAGAATGTCTATGGATTTGCCTGTTAACCAATTTTAAAAGATCAGCATCACTTTCTGGCTTTTTGCAAGTGATTATTTTGTCAATAAATAATGTTACCTCTTCATCACTATCTTCTCCGAAAGTGGGCGAATTTTCTAACCATATCAACATGTGAATGTGAGGGGAACCTCTTTGTTGGTATTCAACTCTGTAAAACCAGTCTGAAATTTTTCCTAATGGTTCAGCACCTCTTAATAGAAATTGTCCAAGAAATTGACTTATCTGGTAGTCAAAATGTCTAGCACATGTAACTGGATCAGTTTGAATTAGTCTACACTTTTCATCCCAGTTTAGGTTCTCTATTTCACCATCAGAGTATTCCTTTTGATCAACAAGTTGCCCAAGTATTCTTAGAAGATGCATCCATTGTGTTTCTACAGATGAGAAACTACAAAACAATGAAGCTGGACCTAATTGCCTGATCATTGCACACAGATCTTTTTTGGCTTTCTCAAAATAGGGAGGTGATCCTCTCAAAGCTCTTAAGAATTTAAAACCTTCATCGTGGTGTATCAGTCTTTCTAGTGCTCCTTCTTGCTTCAAATTTCCTGCCCGCAAAGAATCATTCTTTCTATTCTTGCATTTTCAAAGAGCAACATTTGACTTTCCCAAAAGAATTTTCATTTGTAACTTTTTGGCTTTAAAAAAAATATTTTCAACATTCATGGCAGCTCTCCTATCAGATCTTCTCAGCTCTGAACAATACTACCATGGATATTGAGCTGTTTTCCCCTTGGTGCTTGCATAAGTTTTTGAAAAGCAATTCTTGGAGCTAATAATCTGCATTCTAATTCATTGAGATCAAAGAAAGATGGTTTTTGTGGAAATACCATGCCATTGACAACAGCACATGCTGGAATTTTGTATTTACTCAAGAACTTTTTGCATGACTTACAAAGCCATTCTATACCATCAACACTTACTTTACCACCAAGATGTTTAAACAAATTTCAGGTTTAACCTTTTTAAATGTATCAGCATGAACTACACTATGCTTATACCACAATTGATCACAACAACTACATATGTAGAGTGGACCCTTTGAGACTGCTTCATGGAACTTTGCTATATGGAATTCCATGTCACAAATTTGCAATTTTTTAACTGCTCTGTAATTTTTCTTGCAGTTATTATATAGCTCGTTTGTTGCACCTGACACCTTCTCTGCTCTATATTGTTTCATGTACTCTTTCATATATTCATGTTTCTTTTTCTTTTTATCTGCACTTTTGTTTTGTTGGTCACCTTTGTCTAACTTTCTTTTCAACCTATACTCTTTCATATATGCATTATGGTTTTTCCCATCACTTTCAGAATAATGTGCAGCACAGTTAAACATGGTGCTTACATGAGAACTCTCATGCACCATTTGATTTTCAATTGTTTGTTGACCAGCTGGTAAAGTAGAAACATAATGCAGCTCACCTATATGTCCAACAAATATGGATCTTTCATGTGACAAAGAACTTGCTCCACGAATTACAGTGATTTCAGCAAAATTTTTACTAGATTCTATTATACGAATATTTAAATTCATTGAGTCAGCTACTGCCTGTATAATGATGTTATCAGCTCAAGTTTGAGTCATGGACATACTGCTTAAATATTGCAGCCATGAACTACCAACATAGCTTTCAATAAACCTCTCAGGATTTGCTCTTAAGTACTCAACACCTGCAGTTCTAATTTCTAAATGATGAATTCAGTTCCCATACAACTGATGTGAAACAGATCTAAAAAAACAATCACCACTTCCACCAACATCAAGAGGTATTAATCCATGTCTTATTAACCGTGTGTTAAGTAGAATAGGAATCTCTGCAGGACCCTGGGTTTAATTCAATGTCTCCCGATAACAAAAGCTCCTTTTCTGACAAGAGGTAGTTGTTATTATCAAACAACTCGAACAAAAATTCTGGATAACATCTATAATTCCTCTCAGAAGTCAAACACTTTCGTTGTTCGAATTTCCTTAAAAAATATCGAGTAAAAAATGACTCTTGTTTATGAGCAAGCTCAACAATCCACAGTTTACCACTGGTAGCCACACTAAATAAAACAGATGAAACGGGAACACTTTTCTTCAAGATATGTTTAATTCTGACTCTTGGTTTTCTGCGTTTAACTAACTTTGAAACTTTACATGGTAATCTAGATGGTTCTCTGTCTCTTTTCCTGCATGCAGTAACTACACGCTTACATCTACCTTGCCTTATTTAGGTGTAAACACCGGAAAGATTATCTTCCACTCCGACCATTTGCAGAAAAAGTACTATAAGTTACGTATTGCCCAGGCATAGCTTCTGTGGATGTGTTTTCCATGGTCATGATTTCGTTAAATAAAGTTTTTTGTTTCCACTCTACTAGGAGAGTCAATACTCTGTAAGAGGAGCGCTCATGTAATCGCGGTGGAATCGACTGCGTTGTGCGCTGACAACATACCGAGAGAGTATATATGGAGAGTTCTAGGACAAGAGTATTTTAAATTTTATCAAGAATTTATCAAGAAATTTAACAAGGGTTTTTGTTCTGATTAAAAAAAAAAAAAATATAAATTTATCAGAGATTTATCAGAAATTTTATCAGAGATTTTATCAATGATTTCAGAAAAATGAAATTGAATATTGGTTTAAAGATATAACATGGAATATCAAAAATGGAAGATCGAACAGTAAAAGAATTGAAGGCTCTAGCCAAAGAACTAGGTGTTAAAAGATATTCTGGAAAGCGTAAAGCTGTACTCATTGAAATGATAAAAGAAACACATGATCCTAGAATAATATTTTATGATGATGATCTGATTCCAACCCCTGTGACTAATATTACTAAAAAGCCGCAAAGACACATTCTTGATGAACCTATACCTGAGATTAATGTTCCCATTCTCAAACCTTCTAAACCAATATTAAAACCTGCATCAATTGAAAATTTTGAAAACAAAGTTGTCAAACCAATAAAGAAAGCGAGTAAAAAGTTCACAGATTGGATTCTATCTTTAACCCCAGAAAATATAAAAAAGACTGTGAAAAAACGAGTAGAAAGTCAGAAGGAAAGGTTTAACCAAATATTCAAAAGTTTCATTCCAAAAGAAATAGAAACAGCGCTGAAGGGGTATCTAAAAACCTTTAGGATAGATGGAAATAAAGGGTATGATCCAAAGACATTTATCAATAAAATAAAACAAAAAGTTATAGATCTCATTGATCAGAAAAAGAAGCCTATAAAGGTTAAATTTATCTTAACGTGTAAGTTTATAAAAGAGAGTCTATTAACTGATCATATTGATAAAACTTCAAAATTCTTTCATTCATTTGTAGAAATTATTGATGAATCAACTGATTTATATAACATATTCGACACTATGTCTAAACAACTACTTGGTGAGTTTGAGAGATTTGAAGTTAACGGTTATGGTTTTAAATTCAGCTATGTAGAATGCTTTGATATACACATGGACCCATTTGAACCTCTTTCTGGAAGTTCCTATATTCCATTACCAAAAAAATTGGCAGCCAAGAAGGCAATTATAAACGTTAAGAATGAAAATGATCATGAGTGTTTTAAGTGGGCAGTAACCTCTGCTATATATACACAAGATGTTCATCCAGAGAGACTAAATAAACGAATGAGAGAAAACTCTAAGAAGTTCGATTGGTCAGGAATGGAGTTCCCCGTTTCACTAAAAGAGATTGATAAGTTTGAAAAGCAAAACCCATATGGGATCAATATCCTAAGCTATGAGAATGAACCAATAATAATCAGACGTAGTAAAAAGTCTGGAGTAAAAAAGATAAATCTACTCTTAATATCAAACGATGAAACAAATCATTACTGTTGGATTAAGAATAGGTCAAGATTTATTAATTATAATAAGCATAATGGTGCTCGTTTCCATTGTGATAACTGTCTAAACTCATTCTATTCAGAGGATTCATTGAAAGAACATGAAGAATATTGCTATACAAACGGAGCAGTTAAGATTGTTATGCCTGAAGATAAAGATGGAAATCCTCAATATATTAAATTCAATAATTATAATAGAAAAATGCGAGTACCATTTGTTGTATATGGAGACTTTGAGTGCTTTACAGAGAAAATACACACCTGCTCTCCAGATGAAAGTAAAAGCTTTACTAAACAATATCAAAAGCACAAACCATCAGGATTCTGCTATTATATCAAATGCTTTGACGATAACATATCTCCACCCACGCTTGTACAATACACAGCCGAATCACCAGATGATAATATCCCACAGATTTTTATGGATGAATTGGAGGCTGATATTAAGAAAATTTATAATGATTTTATTGAAAAAACCAACCATAAGGAAGTTGAGAATATGCCAGAAAATGATAAAATAAACTATAAAAATGCTACTCATTGTCACATCTGTAATGGTGAATTGGGAGGAGATAAGGTATTAGACCACTGCCACCTTACAGGAAAGTATAGAGGAGCAGCTCATAACAATTGCAACTTAAATTATAAGATTCCACATTTCATCCCAGTCTACTTTCACAACCTATCTAGATATGACGCCCATCTTTTTATAAAGAATCTTGGTATGTCAGAAGGTAAAATAAGCTGTATACCTAATAATGAGGAAAAATATATTTCTTTCTCAAAAGAGATTGTGGTTGGAAACAAGGAAGGTAAGAAGAAGGATTTTAAGAAGAAGGATGATAAGATAGAGATAAGATTCATCGATTCATTTAAATTTATGTCAACAAGCCTTGAAAAATTAGTAAATAATCTTCCCAAAGAATCTTTCAAAAACTTAAATAATTTCTATAAAGGTGAAGAATCAAAGTTATTGTTGAGAAAGGGTGTGTTTCCATATGATTGGTTTGATGGATTTGATAAACTAAACGAAACCCAACTTCCACCAAAGGATGCATTCTATTCAAAACTAAACGATGAAGATATAATAGAAGATAATTACAAACATGCTCAAAAGGTATGGGAAACCTTCAATATGAAAACAATGGGGGAATATCACGATCTATATCTTAAGTTAGATGTAATACTTTTAGCGGATGTATTTGAGAACTTTAGAGATGTTTGTATTGAAAACTATGGATTAGACCCCGCTTGGTATTATACAGCACCTGGACTAGCTTGGGATGCAGCATTAAAGTTAACAAAAGTGAAATTAGAGTTGTTTAAAGATGTTGACATGCTACTTATGGTTGAGAAAGGAATTCGAGGAGGTGTATCTCAGATATCTAAAAAATATGCTAAAGCTAACAATCCATACATGAAAGAATATGATCCTAACCAACCAATAAAGTATATTATATATCTTGATAGAAATAACTTATATGGTGAGGGAATGAGTAAACCACTACCTACTCACGGTTTTAGATGTATGGATGACCAAGAGCTTACAAACTGGAAAAATATCCCATGCATACTAGAGGTTGATTTAGAATATCCTCATCACCTTCATGATTTACATAATGATTATCCTCTAGCTCCAGTGAGATTTGTTGTTAATAAGGTTGAGAAATTAATACCAAACCTATACAACAAAACAAAGTATGTTGTTCATCATGAGACATTGAAAGTTTATGAAAGTCTTGGACTAAAAGTAGCTAAGATTCATAGGGGTATTACATTTGAAGAGTCAGCTTGGTTAAAACCATACATTGATTTGAATACCAAACTAAGATCAAAAGCAAATAACGATTTTGAAAAAGATTTCTTCAAGCTTATGAATAACTCTGTATTTGGTAAAACCATGGAAAATATTAGAAAAAGGGTAGATGTACGATTGGTTACGAATAAAAAAGATGCGAAAAAATTAATATCACAACCCCACTTTCAACATCGTACTATCTTTTGTGAAAATCTAGCAGCCATACACATGAAGAGAACAAAGATAGACTTCGATAAACCTGTTTACTTAGGCATGTGCATTCTAGATATAAGTAAAACAATAATGTATAACTTTCACTATAATTACATCAAATCTAAATATGATGAAAATGCTGAATTGTTGTTCACAGATACTGACAGTCTTAATTATTTGATAAAAACAGATGATTTCTACAAGGATATCAGTCCAGATGTGAGAGAAATGTTTGATACTAGTAATTATCCTAAAAACCACCCATCAGGTATTGAGACTGGTGTAAACAAAAAATTAATCGGTATGTTTAAAGATGAAGCTGGTGGTGAGCAGATAGTTGAATTTATAGGTCTAAGACCCAAGCTATACTCATTCAGGATGGATAATGGAGAAGAGATAAAAAAGGACAAAGGGGTAAAGAAATCAGTCGTAGAAAAGGACATATCCCTTTATGATTATAAGAGATGTCTTTTCAAGGGTGAAAAACAATACAGGCAGATGAATGTAATCAGAAGTCATAAACATATTATTTATACTGAAACTGTTAATAAAGTTGCACTATCTGCTGATGATGATAAGAGAATAATTTGTGAAGATGGTATAAATACTTTAGCCCTTGGACATCATCGTTGCAAAACAAAATTAGGCGGCAGCTTGGTATCATATGGTACAACCTGAAGTTCTTCCCTCACAAAACCACGCCGGGGTCCATCTTGTAAATAATACAAAACTGGTTGATTGGGTGAAACAACACTTCTAGAAAGATCATAAACCTGAATACTCCAAATAGGATCAGTAGCTCGTCTTCGTTCACCTCCTTCATCTTCTCCAGGAGCAAGTAAGTATCTAACTTTAACACCAGGTGGTAACCTAACTTCATCATGTCCAACAACTCGCCTATACTTTGGAGGATCAATATCAACCGCTTTCAGTTTTATAGCTTTATCAGGTTCTTTACCAGTTATTCTAGTTGGAACACTATTCAAAGTTTTCAAAATAGCTTGTAATCGTTTCACCCATACTCTAGACCTATCATCACTAATCATTTCTTGTGCATATTGATGACTAAATAATCGTTCACTTAATGTTCTATTTGCTCTTTCAACAAATGCTTGAGCTCTATGGTTTCCAGCTTCGCTTCTCTGAATGTTTACATTATGTATATTCATAAGTTTTGTCACATCGCCCATAAATTCTCTTCCTGGATCAACAATTAATGTTTTAGGATATTTTAACTTTCTGGAATATATTTTTGTTAAAGCTTTTGAAATCTCATGACTTTCTTTTGTGGTTAATGGTTCAGCATCTTTGTATCGACTAGCTATATCAATCACAACCAATGCATATCGATAAGTCTTTCTTCCAACTCTATCATGTGGTAAAAATAATAAATCTGCTTGGTGAATCTGATTAGGTTTATCCACAGTCCAGTGAGGTCTAGGGATATATTTTGGAGCTGGTAGATAGATTTGCCACATAGCCTGTTTCTCAAGCCATCTTTTAGCCTCATCTTCACTAACTTTTGCTTTCTCAGCTAATTTAGGAATTGCAGAATATCCTTTCCAATATCCATAAGTTGAATAATATATTTTTGATAACATGCTTTCGTTACTCATTTAAAGATTACTCCACCCTTCCTTAAAATAAAATATGTCGCAAACTATATCTGAAAAAATTAACCCAAACAGGATTCCAAGAGAGCCACTAGGTTTGAAAGCGGAATCAACATTGAATAGAATTACACTAAATCCATCATCAGCCAATCATGGAGAAACACTATATATAAATATTCCAAAACTTACTGAGAATTTGGTTCTTGTACCAGGAAGTGTATCTCTAGTATTTAACTTGACTGTTGATGGTCATGCTGATAACACCCTCGTGAATAATGTAGGTAGTAACCTTGTATCCAGACTCAGGGTTCTTTTTGGAGGTGAAACACTACAGGATACTCAAAGATACGATCTATTTCAAACCTACCATGACTTATTCTTAACAGATGAAGAACGTGAGGATAGATTGAAGCAAGGTATTTCTTCTGAAAACATGAGGAAGCTTAGGACAAATGCGGGTGATAAGGTAGACACAGATGCTAAGGAAGTAGCTCTTGCAGTAGTACACAACACCAAGTACCATATCCCACTAAATCATCCTATTCTCAACGATCATGGGGTTTTCTATCCAAAGGCATTAGATCATCAACTAATCTTTGAGATTACACTGGCTCCAGTTTACGATATTGTTGTTTATTCTGACACGACCAAGCCACCAACTTACAAAATCACAAACCTTGAGTTGGAATATTCTTGCATATCAAGCGAATACTTAGCTCGTGAGGCACAGGCAGCTTATCAGGTTGGTAAAGGATTCTTTTACGAGAATGTCACTCTACACAAAACTTTCACAATATCCAGACCTACTGACAGTGTTATAAACCAGCATATTAATCTACCTAGAAGGTCAATTACAGGGATATTATGTTTGTTTACATTACCATACGGTGGAGGAGCACGAGACTCTGAGAATTTTTTCAATCCAGGTATCACCTCAATCAATATCGATGTTAATGGTGTACCAAATCGTTTATACTCTAAGGGAATGGTACCGTCAGACCTCTGGGAGTCGGTAAAGAAACGTTTCGGAAGAGAGGGTGTAAAGGAAAAGGATTTTTATACTAATAAGTTTGCTCTGTGGATTGATTTGAGAACTCACCCAGATAATGGTATTCATGGAGGGGGTCTGGCCTTAAACAATGCACAAGATGGTGTAAAAATAGAAATGAAAAGAAATCTTAGTGGATCTGGTATTATGACTTGTTACATGTTCGTAGTAGCCGATGCGTTAATGGAGATAATGAATTCAAACTTAAGATCAATCATGTATTAGTTAAAAGATGGAAGAATTACGAGATAAAGTTCCTTTTCATTGCATTATAACTGGACCAACAAATTGTGGAAAGACAAAGTACATCATAGATCAGCTAAGAGGACCATTCCGAAAAGTTTTTGAATACATTGTTCTAATATGTCCGACTTTTTCTAAAAATAAAACCTATCATAATTTTGCTAACAAAGATAAACATTTCTATGTATTATCACCAGATGCTAGTAACAGCGATGAGATTAATGAATTGTTAACTGATTGTCAAACTTTATTCTCTGGAACAAATACACTAATAATTTTAGACGATTGTGCTGTTTCGAATGATCTGAAGAAACGATCGAACAAGTTTATAGATCTAGCATTCTCTGGAAGACATCATGGATTATCAGTATGGGTTCTCACTCAGCAATTAACATCTATAGCAAAACCATTTCGCGAAAATGTAGCTTGTGTTGTTACATTCCATAATCCATCACAGAAAGGTATGAAGATGCTTTTCGAAGATAATGGAGGTGATTTAGACTCTGAAACATGTAAAAAGTTTGTAGAACTACTGAAAACTGAAAAATATTCTAGACTCTGTTTATGTTTACGTTATCCATTCCAATGTTATTTGGAGATTCCCGCGGTGATTTAAAAGAATCTATGTTTTATTACAAAATTAAAATATGACAGAAATTGAAGATTATATAGAAGAAAAGACTGAGGTAAAAGATGTTGTAAAATATAATGATGATATTGAAATAAAACAAGAATCACTAGCTATTATCGCAGTTCTTGGAACTACAAAGGAATATTTAGGTGTTGATATGAGTCTAGGTGATATAAAGAGACTAACAGAAAAAGATGTTGAAAAATATTATAATAGATATCAGGCAGTATTAGGTAATAAAATTAATGATGGATTGGTAGATTCATCTCTTCAATTAGTTTCTCAAGTCATTTCTTACATGGTTCCTGTAGATGATATAGAAGCGCTTTGTAAAGATTTGAAGAATGATGAGTTGGTTAATCGTGAACTGACAAACTTTGTAGGTCTCTTAGCATTAAAAGGTGGAAGATTGGTAGCACTTGCTAGCGGACTATTCCAGGTTGCTAAGCACATTAAAATCAACAAAATACAAGAAGTTTCAAACACAATTACAGATAGTTCTAACAAAACTGAGCAGGTCACTGAGCACAACTGATTTAAAGATTCTTTACTTTTGGAAATAAATAATAATGTCTGAAGAAGTTGTTGAACGAATTACAATTGATCCACCTACTAATACCAAAAATAAGAAAGCTGTTAAAGAGAAAGATCCTAAAAAGGTTGCAGCTGGTAAGGCACTAGCAGAATATAACAAAAAAGCTAAAGAAGCGTTGGCTAGGGAAATGAAACGAGAAAAGGAACAAGCGGAGACTAAACAGGAAGAAAATTACAATGAAGAAGAAACCACAAAAGCATGGATTCCAGAGCTATCTTTTACTACTGTTTTATCCATCGTTGGAATAGGGTTTACTGCAGTTGACATGTTTATGAGGTACCACAAAAATAGAATACCGACTAAAGTTCCACCTTCAAATATTCCCACCCAACCCTCCCAACCACCACCTCAACCAACTCCGAAAATAGCAATGATATGAGGAAAGTAGTTTAAAGGTTTTCTATATCATCAATAAAAATTATGTCAACTGAAAACAAACTTGTGAAAACTGTTACTGATTCAGCCGTCCTTATCGGATTAGCAGCTGGAGTTGGATATGTAGCTAAAAAGGCTCTGAAAGAATCATTTATGAACGATCCCTCCTCAAGTATTACAAACTATGCTAAATGGGTCGCTGTCCTATCCGGTAGTATGTACCTAAAAACATATTTAGAGGATCAAAAGATTTTACCAAATTAAAGATTTATGGCAGCAATAGCAATGATGTTTGGTGGAGCTATATTGAATGCAACTACATTTGTTGGCGGATCATATCTTGCAAAATATCTCTCAGGTGATAAAACAGATGCAGAACGAATACGACACGATAAGGCATTAGAAAAATATCAAAAAGATTATGCAAAATATCAGGAAAACAGACAGAATCTCATTGATTGGTACTCTAAACAGAAGGATGCTAAATACCAGGCTTCACAAAATATTTCTAATACAGATGAAGCTTTGAAATTTTATAGTCAGACACATGAACCAAAATTCTCTGATTATTATAGACCTAGTGACAATCAAAAGATGGGTGAAATGGCATATGTAGGTGGTGGTATGTTGGCATTAGGTTATATGGTTAGTAAATTATTTTAGAGTTAATTGAGTGATCAGTTTAAAGATTTCTTACTGATGAGTAAAAAATCATGGCAGAAGAAGATCCATTAATACCAAAATTTGAACCAGCTGATCTAGGTGGTGATGATAAGGATGAAACAATTTATATGACTCCACCACCAAAGACATCCACCACTAGTCTAATTGAGAATGAGGAGGGTGAGGAGGATGAAACTTCATTTGGTGGTCGTGAAACTGATCGCTTATCGATTGATAAATTGAAAAAAGAACAAGATGAATCTGAGGATGAGATTAAATCAAAATTCCCTGATGCTGATACTTCTCAGTTTATACATGGGATGAATGAATTCAAACAAGTAATAGTAAAATTGTTTATGAAAGGAGCAAAAACTTATGTGTTATTCAAAGGTAATGGTGAATTGAATGATGAAATTCCCAATACCATCAAAAAAGCTCTGGGGGTTGATTCGATAACCTTAATTAGAAAAAATGATGAACTTTTAACAAAATTGGAGGAAGAAAAAAAAAATTAAGCATTTACTTAATACAATAGATGGGTTAAAAGCAGTAAATGAAACAAGTAAAATAGAAATAGATCAATTGGTTACAATTAAAAAAGAGTTTCGTGAATTCATTGAGAAACAACAAGTAACATTCGCGGAAAAAGATAGCCATTTTGATAAAGTTAAAACAGAGGCAGAGAAACTTCAAGTTGAATTGAATCGATACAAAGATGAACTCGAAAAATATAAGAAGGGACAATCCAATTTAAAAAATCTAGAACAAAGCAATGATAAGTTACAAGACAGGGTCAATAAATTTGAAGAACTATCGAGAAAGCAGATAATTTTAAGTCAAGAACAAATAAGCGCTATAGAGATACAAAATGATGAAATACTTAAAAATATGCCTCTTCGTGATCGGGTAAAGTACATCTTCAAAAAGTATGGTTTTACAGTCTTTGCTGTTGTGAGTGCTGTAGGTGTGGTTATTGGTGTTATCGTTTCTAATCTTTCTAAAGGTCTAACTAAATTGGGTAAAGGTGTTGGTAATGGGTTGAAAACAATTGGTAAGAAACTCGGTGAAATATTGCCTGGAATGGTTGGAGCTATCGTGAGCTTTCTTTTCAAAACAGCGGGTGAGGTTATTGGATTTTTAGGTAAGAACGCTTGGTTATTGATAATGGCTGTGGTTCTATATTTTGTGGAACAGTTTAAAAAGAAGAGACGATAAGTAAAAAAAAACATGAAGAATGATACAATTTTTCTATATATCACTATGCTAACTCCTGAAACAAGAATTTATCTGGATCCGCCCTTAACCAATGTAAAAGAGATAAAATTGATATTTATCTACACGAATATAGCGCGGTATGACAAGCCTTTCTACTTAATGTGTGATATTATAGAGCCAAAGTCTTCATATTCCAATATAATCCCCAGCGGTGAAAATATAGAACTTAAACCCTCACAACTACTATCTGTTATTCCATCTTCAAATAATACTTGTTTAAGATTTCTAAAAAACAAAAATCCAGTCAACTACTTTACTTTATTACTTTTAGATGAAAATGGAAAAAAGGTTGACTTGAATAACAAACCTGTTCGAATTTATTTAAAGATATCGTGTTGATCAGTAAAATATGGAAGACTACAATAGAATTTATCCACAATTACCTATGAATGGTGATCCAAATAATTTCAGACTACAAAAGTCATGCGAAGTATTACATAATCTTCAAAAGGAAATTAAACATTACGAGGATGTTAGGAAAAAATACAATAGAGCCAGGGGTATATTTACAAAAATCAGTGTTGGTAGTGGGGTGTTTTCAGTTATTTTATCTGCAAGTGGACTTGGAACCTCCCTTACTGGTTTTGGTGCTGCTGTTGGTATACCATTAGGAGCGGTGGGAGGTATTTGTGGGGGAATATCGGTTGGATTCGGTGCGGCTTCTAAACGACTTTCACATAAAGTTAGTAAACATGAACAGACAGTTTCTCTAGCAAAAGCAAAAGTAAATACCATTCACGACTTGGTTTCAAAGGCACTAAAAGATAACGCTATCTCTGACCAAGAATTTTCGTTAATTTTATCAGAGGTGGACAAGTTTGAAAAACTAAAACTAGAAATCCGTCAAAAAAACAGGAAAGATGTTGAAAAAAACTTAAATATGAATCAGATAAGAACAGAGGTTCGAGCGGAAATATTAAAGGAGTTAACAGCTCCCGTACGTTGAAAATGTCATTTGAAAGAACTCCTGTAGGATGGAATTGTTATGCTGGTATTAGAAAAGAAAGGTTTTGATTTAAAAGCATCCTATTATCAACGTAAATAATAAGATGGGCTTACTAAATGATTTTAGAAAAAAGTATCCAAATGCTGATACAGGTCAATTCGAAGTTGTAGCTGATCCGTATGGTGGTTACATTAAGTGGAGATTCAATGGAACAACAATCATGTCTCATGATGACCCAACTGGAAAAACATGGACTGAAGACCTATCACCCCGTTTGAAAAGACTTTTATGGAAAGATTTAGGGTTGGATGATGATGCATTGAGTTCATTCCCCAAGAGTTTAACTATGACTAATCGATCTTATCCAATACCAGCAATTGATTTTGATGACTTTACAAGTGACATAACAAAAATGCTAACCTCACTGGATATATACGTTTCAAATAAGAAGAAATTCACAGCAAAGATGAGAAACATATTTACATCCCAAGTTGTGACTTTCAAATTTGGTAAACAGAGTAGAAAATGGTTGAATGCTCCTGATATGAATTATTGGCCTCAACAACTCAACTTTGCAGTTTGGTGTGCGACCTCTGGTTGTGGAATAAGTCCTTTTGAGAGTCTAAATTATCCCAAAGTAGTGAGTAGCTTCATCAAGTTTCATGTGTATTTCACAATAAGGAGAATATTATATGAATTGAGTCTTCCCTTACCTGATGAGCAACCTTTTGTAGTAAATAATAATCCCTATAATAAAGTAGCATATCAACGATTGTGCGCTGAATTTGGAATTGCTAATAATTCTGACTTTAGATGGAAAGGTGGTCGAAATGGTGGATTGGGAGATATATTCCTTGATTATGGTGCTGGATATCATGGATCGGGTGGTGGATATCAAAATGTACATATGGTAAGGAATTACGATGTTGAAGCTGATCAATGGCCTGGTGAAGGTGGTAAATTTGCTGATGAAGGTGGTAAGAAGGAAAAAGGTAATCTTATCTCATTTATCCGTAATGACGATTTTTCTGATTTCAAATATGCTTGGTTTATCCCAACAAGTGGTCATGGACTCACTAAAGCTGGACTTGGTAGATTGAATAGATCTGCTGAAGCTTTTGTTTACTGCATATTGGGAGCACAAGTTAACACAAGAAATTCGATTTACGGTAATGGTGGCGGAGCGATTGAGACTCAACAAGAATTCTTAGCTTTATTTGAAAGTAGTGTTATTGAAAATGACATTTCTAGTTCCATCCAAAGATATCAATTAGCTGTACAGGAAGCGAAATTACGGCTTGATTTAGCTATCGCTCCTGGTGTATGGCTAATGCCTAGTAATATGATAATCAACACTGAAAGCGTGACTGGTTTTAATAATAAACTTATGAAAGCGAGTAATGATATGAATTTTGGAGTGAACAATTCCCTAAACACTGAACCAAAACAGGTTGGAATAAGTCATAACATGGGATCTTCAAAGGTAAAGTTACCGCATAGAACTGAAACGAAACCAAAACCACTAATGAAAACAGACTCAACGCAAACATACTCATCGAAACATGAAAATAATATTGACTCAACTCAGCATGAAAAGAATATATTAGCATTTATAGTTGTCGCTGGTGGATTAGCGTGGTATCTATTTCGGTAGTTCATGAGTATTTCACGTGATTATTATTGTTTGTAAATTAGTGTTCACGTTTAGAACAATAGATTGCATACTTTTACGACATAGCAACAAGCAAGTTGAAAAGTGGATTTGAAGTTGAAAAGTAGATTTTATGTTTACTTTAAAAAGGCTGGTTTCTAACGTCGCTCAGGAATGTGATTACGTCAATGCAAATTTTGTTTTTGTTAAGGAACGATTATAGAAATTTAAAGATGAATATGGTGTAATCAAACAAAAATGTTGAGCATCACCATGTATGAGTCTGAAACCAGGGTGTATTTGGATCCTCCACTGGAAAATCTTCGGGAGATACAACTCCTAGATTGTAATATAAAAACCAAAAGATTTATTAATTTCAAGGATCAACAGATATTGTTCAATGATAAGAATCAGCCCCTCATAATAATACAGCCCGGTACATATTCGCTGCGTAATATTCAATCGATCTTTCTTAATGATACTGATTTGACAAAGATAACAATCATTGAGACTGATACTGTCGACTATCTATATTCTAATAAAAAAATCAACATTAAACTTACAAGAGGGCTACAAGTTGGTTTAGGAGTGCCTGAAATCATAAATCCTGGTAAATTATACCCCATAAATATACAGATTAAGGACCCACTGAGACTTATGTGTAGTATAGTGGATAATAAGTCGTCATATATGAATAACACTCAATATGGAGAACTTGTGAAACTCTCACCATCACACCTTCTTGCTAACATACCCTCACAGGAATATCCAACAATTCCAGTTCAAAAATATGAGAGCCTAATAAACCACTTCGATTTAAGCGTCTTAGACATTGAATGGAAAAAACTTGATCTGAAGGGATCTCCCATAACTTTAAGTTTAAGATTTAGATAAAATTTTTTGTTATGTAACACTGACTTGCGTTATATAACTTAATGTTTTTGTTGTGGGTCTTTTGTTGTGCGACATTCTTTACAATGTGCCTTCTGTTTGTTGTGTTCACATGTTCCTTTCCCGTTGCATTCTTTGCACATATACCTATCCCGTTTATGCTCACAAATACTACCACCTCCGCATTCTTTACAACGTGATTTCCTTTTATTATGTTGGCATATTTGAGACCCATGACACTCTTTACATTGATATTTAAAACTTCCATGAATACACTGATACTTTTTTGTTGCTATTTTATCAATAATATTCAATAATTTGCTTGAGTCTATATCTTTATCACCCAACTCTTCAAGTAATTCTCGTCTAGTCATCCAATAATATTTTTTAATACCCTTCTCTTTTGCTATAGCTCTCATGTGTTCTACAGTTAGTTTTTCCAATAC
This sequence comes from Ricordea florida, assembly GCA_949710005.1. Lineage (NCBI taxonomy): Eukaryota > Metazoa > Cnidaria > Anthozoa > Corallimorpharia > Ricordeidae > Ricordea > Ricordea florida. The sequence goes on along the minus strand of OX453274.1, from coordinate 8,143,663 downwards.
TGGATTGATAGGTTTTTTGGTGGTAACATTAATATCAGGTATAGGTTCTTCAATAATATTCATGTTTAGTACTTGTTTTATTTTTTCAATGAGTTCTGGTTTAAGCATTTGAGAATATCTTGGAATATCATACTCTTTAGCTAGAGCCTTCAATTGATTTTTTGTTAACCGTTCCATTTTTGATATTCCATGTTATATCTTTAAACCAATATTCAATTTCATTTTTCTGAAATCATTGATAAAATCTCTGATAAAATTTCTGATAAATCTCTGATAAATTTATATATTTTTTTTTTTTTTTTTAATCAGAACAAAAACCCTTGTTAAATTTCTTGATAAATTCTTGATAAAATCCTAGGACAATTTTTTAAAAAAATCAGAACAAAAACCCTTGTTAAATTTCTTGATAAATTCTTGATAAAATTTAAAATACTCTTGTCCTAGAACTCTCCATATATACTCTCTTACCGTATTCTGCATACATGTACATGTAATTCTTCGCATGGGATGCGTGCTCCCTCGAAAGGGTTGAATAATCCCTTGAAAGGGCTGAATAATCCCTGGAAAGGGCTGAACAATCCCTGGAAAGGGCTGAACAATCCCTCGAAAGGGTTGAATAATCCCTCGAAAGGGTTGAATAATCCCTCGATAGAGATTCGAGATTCCTTGAGAGGAATGAAGTCCCACGAACAGTAAAGTCGTGATTTCTGCGCCATTTGAGGTCGGCAGAGGATGTAGCTGCCCTGATTGTAGATGCTGTTGTACATTCCTTAACAATATTTCAAAAAGCAAAGATGGATATTTGCTAAACATACTCGACATCGCTCTACGCAGCAAAGACTGCCCGCCATGGTCACTTGCTAATCTACTCGTCGATTTTATGGCGATTCCTCGTACAGATACACAAGAACTGAAATAAACTTTCTTAAAACACATCCACTTAAAGCTATCCCTAGCTGTAAAAGGCAAATTGAACAAACTCAGCTTACAACAAGGCGAACTCTACTCATCAAAACACCGCAATCTTCCTTCAGTTCCTTCCGAGATACTCCTTGAATGTTTTGCAACCAACTCCCTCTTCCGAACATTGACAGGTTTGACTAACGAGTACTAACGAAACTCTACCGTCAAATCAATCACAGTTTTGTTCCTCTCAATCGCACATTCGGTCATTAATCGGGAAGCGATCTTCGCATTTCCGAAATTTGATTAAGTACGAATATTCTTTTGCTACGCGTTTTTGGTTAACGGACACGCTCGATGACATAGAATCTACGACCCTCCGGCCGTAGATTCAAAAATGACAACAGCAGAAAAGTCAGGGAGAAGGAAGAAGAAGGTTATCGATTTTTTCAACTTTGATAACACCTTCAGCCTTGATTCAGTAGAGGATCTGTTGAGAGCGACGAAAGCGAAAGTTGATTTTGAAATTTCGATTGCGAAGCATTATTTTCCTCTTTGTGTAATGCCAGAGCTGTGCAAGAGTATTATTCCCAAGATGGAAATGGACGTTGCAGTTTTCGTTCTTAACGCAAACGAGTCTTGCTTGATTATCAACGATGAGAAAAGTGGTAGTGGATACACTAAAATGTACAGAGCTTTACTGCAAGCAACTGGTAAGCTACCGTTAAACCCGGAAGTACAAATACATAGATAGTCTAGTCTGCTTCCCATATCTATGCTTCTATGTAAACTGAGGAGTTGAGATTCGCAGAGTTTTTCACTTGGTACAAATTCCAGACAGTAGACCGCCGGTAATCGCTAGTTTTAGCGTAAGTTTAATGTAGTAAATCTGTGAACTCCAAGGTTACCAGTAACCTTGTCCGCGTACTAAGGCAAGCCTAGGTACACAGTACGCTTGAACCTTTCACGATCCCTGAATTCTTCAAAGATACCAAACAGATCTAAGGTTTTATATTAAACTGTCATGCAATCAACTGTTTACGTGAAGGCAATGATCCCTTGCAGACTTATAATGCAAGAGTTTGAAATTGGTTCGGATTGCACGGATGGCACCATAGAATCTTGCCGAGCAATTATTTGCTGGGTCAGTGTGATAGCAATCTTATTCTAGATCTGTGCTAACACCAACTAAGCCATATTAGCTACAACTATTTCTGTTTTTTTTTTTAATAGGCTTTAATTGATGAGGATGGATCTTGCAAAAATTAACCAAAACTTAATGATGGGTTGTTTCCCGCTTGGAAAGCTTCATCGCCTGATCTACGTTTGGGTGTAGCAGATTATGTCCGTATACGAGACAATTTGCATATTATGTAGTCACAACTTCGGACAAATGCCGACCAAAACAAACGGAAACACTTGTGACAAGGTGCCTTTAACTCTTAACAAGTGGAGGTGTTGTGAAATATTAATAACACAGGTCCGCAGTGCGTACTTGTGTGGCTTACTAGATCACGTGACAGGCACTCGACTCTCGTGGACAAATAAATAAATAAAACCGGTCGTGCCCTCATGTGGCTACACACTTCGTTTAAGCCACACAATAAATTATTCTTGTAGTTTCCTTGTCTAAAGAGCAAACTAAGCCGACTAAGTATCACCTTATCACTTTAAGTGGAGTAAATATCAGGAAGAAAGAGTATTAAGGACGGACCATTAGAAAAGTGGTGGGGGGGGGGGGGTGGGGAATTTTCAGCTTGCACGAATTTTTTTTTCGCTCACTGCTTGTGCAGGAATTTTTTTTTCAGGTGAACCCCTCTGCACGAATTTTTTTTACTACGTGTGAAAAAGTCACAATTGGACCTTCCTTCTGCACGAATTTTTTTTTTTACCTTCTTCTTTGCATGAATTTTTTTCTTGGCATTTTCCCTTGCATGAATCTTTTTTTGTTTTTTTTCCTCCCCCCCACCCCCCATCACTTTTCTAATGGTCCGTCCCTTATGCATCTTGCTTAATAAATTTTTCCACAATTGGCAAGTTTCTCGGTGAAAAATAACTGGTAATTATTCTCAGAAATCGAACTGAATAATGGAAGAATATTTAGGGCGCTTAAACAAACACGACGACAAATGGCTTCCTTTTTTATTTTTCCGGTAGAATATTTCAATTGCGGTTACCGTTTGTATTTCAGTTTAGAATTTTGTAAGGAAATTTTGCCATTCAACAGTTGTCTTGAGGAAACTTTGTTCGAAGTTTTCTTTTCTCACGTTGTTGTTTGAAAAGTACGACGAAGAAACTTACCAGCCTGTATTTTACACATTCCTTTTTATGGTGTCGTTCATCCAGGTTGATGCGGTCTCGGTTGTGGTCATTTTTGCTTAGCCTCTGTAGCAACAGCTGTACGAGCCAATCAGATTACTCAAAATGCCAAGGTTGCTAAGATGATATTAAACTGTAATGTTTATTTCCAACAGGGGATAAAGTCCTTTTGGTTATCGGTGCGGATGACAACTATAAAAGCCATGCTGAAAGAAATGGCAATGTTCTGTCCTCCTGGGCAAAGAGAATAATGATGTGCCAATTGAATGAACAGTTCCTGGATGGAAGAAAAGGCTTTGTGTTTTTGTGGGACAAAAAGCATCGCCAAATTCACGAGGAAGCACTGTTACATTATTTGGACCCTAAAAACGTTGGGCTCAAGAAGTTCAAACTTGAGACGAGTCAAGACGCGAAGTCGGCTACTGTGTCAGATGAGGAAACTAAGGAAACTGACGGAAACAGTGGACAGAATCACTTGGGAGATAATGATGCAGGAAACGATAAATCTCCAGGAAGAAGCAAGGAAGGGGACGAAAGCTGCAACCGAGGTAAGCACGAGGCACTGCGATTTTTTGCTAGCATTTTATTGAATTGTAGTTATGTTTGTATTTAAGCCATTTATGCAGAACGCGAACGATAATTTCTCGTAAATGAATCTAGTTACCAATAAAATAAACAAAATTGAAATAACAAAAAAGCTTCGACACGATGGTTGTTCACTCGTTGATGAGTGTAAGAAAACTCCGATTTTTGCGTCGCTCAATCTTCGGTCCACTGCTAGCTGCTACTCGACTCGAGGATGAAAATTGAAAGCATGCATTTTCCATTGACTAGTTTCTACATTGAAGTTAGCAGCTGCCGACCGGTGGTGCAACTGAGATTCAAAACACACGTGTTCAGTGGTGATGTTGGTAATAATTTTTAAACAGCGAGTTTACCTCACAAAGTGGTATCCTGCCTGTGAAGCTCTGTCCTCTCTGCGGTATCAGGGTAAACTAACTTGTACCACCGGCAGTGTAGTCAATTTGTGTTAGAGCGGTTTTCAGTTTGACCCATCACAATAGTCAAACAACTTCAATAAACCAATCACAACCCAATGCACTGAAATATACATGTCGTCCTTACAAAGCGTGGAAAAACGCGATTAGGTGCCCAGGAATTGTTTACTGAGTTTTATTCCCAATTGGCGCGAGCGCGCTTTGAACAGCCAGTCGCCAAGCACAGCAGTCCAAACCATAATAACTGGGAAATTATTTTTGGCAGGTTACTGGGGTATTTAACCTGAATTCTCTTTTATAATATGGATAATAGTGTTTTGCCGGAAACTAAAAAACTTGTATTTTCCATATTATCTTCTATCTACCATATTTCCATATTATATTCACTCAGTGAAGATATCAAAAAGTTATGTACCAAATGTTCCGAATGTACGTACGCGCGCGCCCTAACAAAATTTTCCTATCCATATAATGAAAACTGAGAACATTACACGGTGGCTCGAAGACATGAATTTTATTGTCTCGTGTTAAAAACAACATTTTACTCGCTGGCTGCGCTCGCTCGAAAAATATTATTTTCATTACTCGTACACTAATTCATATCTTCGCGCCACCTTGTAATCAGATCACCTATTTATCGTGTCCGGCACAAGTTAGCTGGTATTTGGTAGGTAGACTTTATTTAAGTGTCAGGGTAGTTTGCTTTAATTTCGACAAGTTAATTGGGGACAGTAATTAAGTATGAGAAAGAGATAGAAAAAAAGACATGTACACTGAATTAAAAATAATCACTTACATAAAAGCCGACTGAGATGTGCGTTCGTCGGAGCGAAGGCTCTGCTCGAGACTTCAGCACCTCCATTTTACCTTACGGTGGTATAACTTACTTAATCAATTCATCTGATTATCCCAATTTCTTGTGTTTCAATTCCCCACCGACGCAGCACCAGTTTCTTTAGAAACTATCCCCACAATACATGTCTTTTTATATGTTCACGAAATATGCACTTGTCATTAAAAGTCATTCCGAATATTGTGGGTTGTGTTGATGTGATGTCATGTGTTGTGAAACTAACGCTCTTTAAAACATTACTTCTGCGGTGTGACCGGGATATTCTAAGGTGATTAGTTACTTGAGCTCTTAAATATTATCTGCATCTGTATTATAAAAGGTTGGTAAGGAAATCAGCCAAAATTTGGCATCTCTGCGTTTCTGAGTAATTTTGATTGCAATCTGCATGTATTGTTTTTAGACTTAGATGCCACAGCTACACAGCTTTCAAGCGTTCGTGACGGCTGGCCTTATGCTATGAAAGGAGAGAAAGTGCGCCTCCTGATAAAAGCTCACCTTCGTAACGGAACAATTTCAAAAGAAGATGGTGATTTTTGGTTTTCTAACTGGACGGTGCCTGATTATATTCAGGACGATTTGATGTCTAAGTATTCTGACACGTCCGTAGCTGAACTGATGATTTTCTATGATGAAAGCGGAACTTTGAGAAGTAGTGTAACTCCAAAGGAGAACTTTTTACTAAGGTCCTTCAAATTACCGATGAAGAAAGCGAGCCCTCGCGAGCTTCTTGCTCCGAACGAGTCACTGATGTTGAACAGCTTTATTCGCGATGGAAAAGTTTCTGTAAGGCCAGAGGATGTTGAATTTCGTTCGACGCAGAAAGCGAGCCCTTACGAGCTTCTTGCTCCAAATGAGTCACTGATGTTGAAAACCCTTATCCTTGGTGGAAAAGTTTCTCTGAGGCCAGAGGATGTTGAACACCGTTATCCTGGTTGGCAAATCCCTGATCACGTTATTAAACGTATCGAGCAGAATGAGTGGGCGACAAGTCGAGCCAATCTGTCTATTATCTCTGATGAACTGGGAAACCTGAGATGTGTGGTGCAAATTGGTACGTTTCGTAAGGCGCAGACTGTCTTGAATAAACTAACGCACAGTGTGAGTGAGATTACGATGAATGATCCCTAAAAACAATTTTGTCGCGCTTGAGCCTGTCTCCTTCACATGCGTTGTGGTGTAACATAGTCTCCGTGGTGTTTAACCCGTGGCTGATATCGGCTACGGAGGTAGTTTTAAGAATTTCAACTTTTTGTGAGCACCATTTAGTGGAAACCAAGACGCATTCTATCACGAATTCTTGAATCTGATTGACTAACTATTCACTATCAGTAGTCAATAATAATAATAACTTTATCAGTTCCCAAATCCTCGCCATCACTATTACGATATGGATTACAAAAGTGAGATAAAATCTAATTATGTGCAAGAGTAAGTAAGATGATGTTAAATGTTCATATATAAATGTGTCCGCGAATGTGTAACGTCAGCTGTTCCGTTGGGCAATTGCTCTTGGTATAAATGAATTTTTGTGTCTTTCGGTTCCTGGTGACATCTTAAGATCTTTTGCTTTCCTCAATCAGTAGCAGTGGTTAACAGGCTCTTGTAAGAACTTTGAGCATGGGTGAGTATCATCATATAATACGCTCCAGTTCGCGTAGGATAATCTCGTCCCTTCTTGTGGACATAGATGGCAAAAAGTACTTAGGAAGACCAAGTATTTTTAAACTTCTGGTTTGGACACTAAGTGACTATCTATTCTGTTATAAATAGCGAGTAGAGGAAACACTCGCGATTTACACAGAATGATGCACTCGAAACGTTAATGAATCAGCAAATGTTGATATAAAATCGACAGTAGTCAGTATTTTAGTTGGTTTTCTCTAAAACAAATAGACTACCCGTAATCGTTTTCTACGAGTTTAGGCGTTTCGCGCCTTTTTGACTTTTGACTCGTAGAAAACTTGAACTCGAAGATTAATTGTTAATTATTATACGCAGTTAGAGCGCTAAAGAACGAGTGACAAGTTAGAGATTCTAGTGAGTATTATGTGGGTAATGACCTCAGCTGGAATACTCTTGTTGAATACATTTTTGGGATCGGATAGCTTGTACTGCTCACGTAGCAAATTGCGTTGAATGGAAATCCTCTTTTTCGAAAAAGTAATTGATTAGAGTTAAACGTAGTTTGGAAATATGCAACGAGAAGAAAGAAATTGTTATTCTTACACTTTGAAAAACACAGAAAACACAAAATAGTTTAAAACTCCAGAAAGAAAACACGAAAAAACTTAAATGAAAGGAAACGAAAATACAAAACACATTTAATCTTTAAACATTTGAACGTTTTACGACTAAAGGACAATATTATTTATTTAATGTTTACGAACGCTGGGAAAGCAGGGCGGCATGTTCAACTTGTCACAAAGACAAACAAATTATTCTTGATCGGTTCCTGTCGTCGTCGCATATATTTATTCACTTTTTCAATTTTCGTCGAATATTTATCCGCTTTAGAAATTTCGCTGAGTATTTATCCGCTTTAAGAATTTTGGCTTAACATTTATCCGCTTTTAGAATTTCGCTAAGGTATTATAAACTTTTATTGCAACAGGAAGCAGAAGAGAGAACTAAGCGGATCGATTAAGGAAATACAAAAAGCCGAGCCTTTTCTATCGAAAGGACAAAATCCTTCTTGTTTTCTCGCCGCAACTCATTGTTAACAGAATACACTGAGCTCAAGACTACCGCGTATTTCTCTCTTCGGTTTCTTTCGTTGGTGTTGGGATAGGTATATATTAGAGAAAGTTATATATCTTAGGTTGGTTCCGCAGCATCTCAATGAGTTAAGTGTGAACTCGCGTCTCAACTAGGTGAGAGCTCACGTCGTAGATTACCTAAGATTATCTCTCAGTTTTATCTACTTTTCCGTAGCCGCTGAACGGTATCTAGCAATTAATGAATGAGGCTGAGTAGGATATGAAGAATTAAGCGGATCGAGGAAGGTGTTATGGATAACACCCTTCCGAGATCCGCTCAATTCTTAATATCCTACGAAAGCCGAATTCATTAATTGCTTTATTATTTATCAAAATATTTTCAAACACTTAAAGGAGAAAATGAGCTTCATTTTCACAAATTTCACACCCACCAGCAATATAACAAAACAACAAAATAACACAAGCTCGTCCCCAGGTCTTCTCGGTTAACGGTGCATTAACCTGCGAAAACGCTGCATTTTTGACGTCATTTCCTCGTTTAAGTCAAAATTCTTCCAAATTTGGTCATCAGTAACTGCTTATGGTGAATTAAACGTGCGCTTTTAGCCAATCAGAATCGGGGAAATATTTGAATGAATAATAATCATATTTAACTTGTCAAAAGGAATCCTTGTTTCAACCTTATTTTGTCTTTGACTTAAAAGAATTTCGGTTAACCGCTGTTGTAAACTTTATAACTTAGGAAATACGAACATTTTAGATGTTTATTGTAAGCTAAAATCTGTTTACTATCGTAAAACTTATTGCTTTCCGTACAAGGTGTTTTCAGCTGCGAAATTGCAAGATAACCAATTATGCCGAAACGAACTGTTTAATTAAGTCGCGGAGTAGTTTTTCACACTTTTTAGCTCGAGCTCACATAAGGATGAGGCTCGCTTACTTCATTAAGAACTAAGTTCGCTCGCGAGGGTTGCCACCTTCAAGGTTCTTTGCTCTAAACTGAACCGCATTTAGCTAACTTTCATATATTTCTAAACCTTAAACTAACATTCCTTTCGTCAAAACTTGAAATGAGCTACTAGCTTTCACATCAATTCCTTGAGTTAAACTTCAGATCTTCAGATATTCTCCTTTTGCAAATCTTTCCATGAACAAACAAACTTGGCTCATTTCGCATTCTCTTTGTTCTACGAACTTGCGGCATCTGGAAACACCTCACTTTCGCATATGAATAGCAGGAAAACTTGTGAAAAGTAATTAACTTTATAGTGTTCTCCTTTAATGAAGCTGTTCTGTAACTGAATATTGACTCTCGAATACACTAAGCTAACTTTAAGATCTCGGCTAGTGAACAGTGATCTACAGAGAATAAACCGTGTTAACCGAAGACCTTCTGCTACAAAGATCTGCCTCGTGACACAGGCAAAGAAGTAGCGATAGAGCAACTTTACGAGCAGCCATAGTGGAAATGAAGGGTGTTGTAATTTGAAGTAAAATAAGTTAAAAGGCAGTGAAATGCTGTTATAAATTATGTTTTAGGTCATTTTGATGATTCTATTGCGTTTTGAAATCACTTTGTTTCGAATTTGAAAGCTGAACAAAAATCGACTTGAATATATTCAGGTTTATTGTGGTCTATGGAGTGATAAAACAGCTTGAAAATTATTCTTAAATGATTGTTTTACTTTTTCTTAATGAATTTTAATATGAGAATGGAACTAGTTTCTCGAATCCTAGGGGTAGCAGGCTTAATTCTCTTAAGTGAAAACTATACACTCTCAATTACTTCTACAATATAGAGCGTTTTCACTCACGTGGCCAGCAGCCATGCAAATTTTTTGGAACAAAAGAAAGTTTTTACATAAGAAAAGAGTTCAACTCCCAGAGGATTAGTTTGGAACACCAACATGGCCGCCGTTTCATTGTTTTGGAACACCAATATGGCTGCTGTGACGTCATGTGAAAACGCTCTATACTCTATACAGGATAGCACTTGCGTCCGCACAAAAACCATATCAGGTCTTTTGTTCACGCACGAAATACTAGTTCCGGAGCGATTTTTGTAGCGGCGCGCTGGTCTTATTCCAGTTCTGAGCCGTTTTCGTTCACACTTGGCCAGCACATTTTTAATGTCGACACGAGAAGCTATCCAGTATAGTGTAGGCCTAGTGTTATATATACCGACTCAATAGTGAGTTTTTTAACTGCCATAGATTATCACTTGTCCGTTTTTAACGGCGTGTTCATATGAAAAACGGCGTGGTTGGAATCGACCAGTTCTGAGAATGTTACCTTATAGAGGCAAGTATCATTCTTTACAAGTTTTTTTGGTGCATTAAAACTGGAATAGGTATATCAGTTAATCTTATAAAATTTAGTTGTGTGCAGAACGGAAGCAAATCAATAAAGTGATATAATACATGCGTGAATAAAAAAGATATTGTCACTGCCGAGGTCAGTGGCATTAATATTCATTGCCACAACTCGGAAAACAACTAAAATTTCATAAAGTGGAAAAAAATACATGGTCAATTGGAGCTACGAAATTTCTCTTCTAACTGAGCTTAAAACTATTTTAGGCAATTTTAGGCCCGGTTCAAACGCCGAACTTTACATGTGCCGAATCTAATGCAAACGAGAACCACTACGTGGAACTTACCGGGGCCCAGTGGGACACGGGATTGCATAGATATAGTTAACCTCTCGCACCTCTCACGATGGAAGGTTCACTCAATGTAGATAGCTTTGATAAGTCGCTCTTATTCTCGATAAGTTTCACGATGGAAGGTTCACTCTTAAGTGATCGCTCGTAAATTTGTCTCTCCAAATATTCACTCTTAAATTTTCGCTCATAAACTAGTGCATCGTAAAGGTTGGGGAACAAAAAGCTATAATCTTTCTCTTGATTGTCCTCCATGCCTCGTGCTTTTCAAAATGGCGGATAAGACTTCAATGAGCAAGCGAGCAAAAGTAACGAGCCAGCGATATATCTCAGTCAGCAATATATCCCTAACAATGTAACGTTGAAAAAACGACAGAAACCGTCTGCATTTTATGACCGGTGCCAGCCTTCGGCTAGGCCCCGGTAATGAGGGAAAACAATAGATTTTTCTCATTTGCGTTTGATTACGTACATGTGAAGTTCGGCGTTTGAACTGGGCCTTACTCTGTAGCTGCGCTCACTGATGAAACCAAGATCTCCTCTCCAGACGCCTGGCTCAAAGTGCGCAGATCTAAAAAGGAACAGATCTACTAGCTTATCAGAAAAGCAACGTTCCATTCCACCATCTCCCTAATGCACCGTGGGTATTTTAATTCGTCAAAAACGTTTTGTAAATACGGTTCCCCGTCTGGTTTAGAGTAGTGCTTCCCCTGAGGAAAAACGCCCCCCCCCCACCCCTAAAAAGCCTATACTTTCCATCAATTTTTGCTTCTCTGAAGAGACATTTTTAAGAAAACAGTCGTTTTGTGCCCCTGGTTTACTGCCTGTGTAACTGTTGCCTCATTTCCCTCAAGCGAAATAGAAGGCCAGCATATGGCAACGGTTACCTTGTCGACTGAACCTGGCACAAAAACTTATGTTCATGAAAAAGCTGTGTTCTGTCCTGCGTTTCTTCAAAGACTCTTCCGGCTAATTCAAGTCGCAATTATTTACACAAAGAGGATCAAACCATCAAATGTACTCCTTTTTCAAATGCAGTGTGACCATTCCTCGAAGATACTGTGCTGTGGTACTGTTTATTTTACAACACAGCGTGGTTCCTGAACGTTTTCATCCGGTGGCCGATCAAACCATGCAGTGTGACCATTTTTTGGAAAGTTACTAAACAGTACTGTACTGTGGTACTGTTTGTTTTACTATACAGCGTGGTTCTAACTTTTTCATCTGTGGATCAAACCATGCGGTGTGACTCTTTGTTTGAAAGCTACAAAACAGTACTGTACTGTGGTGCTGTTTTTTAACTATACAGTGTGGTTAGACTGACTTTTTCATGTAACAGATTAACAACGAGTGCGAGGGTTCATCAGGGATTTCAAACACCGAGAAACGGATGAAAGAACGAGGCCGTTTCGGCCCTGTGCTTTTAGTGCTTCAAGGTGTTTGGAATCTCTGATGAAACCCGAAACACGAATTGTTGATGTGGCTACTCAAAGCATCTATTATTGTATTTTTGTAATATATTATTGTATTGTATTGTTTTCAAAGTTAGTACTGTATGTAAATTATTCAAAGTTGGCCTGGCAATGCTCGCGACTTTTGTTTTGGAAGTCATTTTCGCATGTGCTTTTGAACGATGGATGCAAGTCAGTCGAAGGAGAGTTTGCTGTAGTCAATGCAGCTAGACCAAGGAGCACAAACTACAAAGATATATGTGGGCGGTGGACATTTTTCGAATGTCAAAGGACGAGAACATTAAATTTTCCGGATTTAGAAGTTGGAAGCGTTTTCAAAGATTACGACTTCCATCTTGTGTGTAATGTCAAGGACAACGTTGTGGACATGGATGCTTTATCGTTGAATTATAATTACTGGCTTGGTAAATTTATTCAGGAGGTGGCGAATAAGGGGGACTTTCATCCTAGACGAACGTTGTATGGTATCGTTAAGAGGCATTTCGAGGAGGTAAAGGGGGCATCTGCATTAAATTCTTTGGATTATAAGGCCAAAACCGGTAGGAATATGCATATGGAAGTGACTTGAAATAAAAAAAAAATCAATTTAATCTTAAGGTTCCAAATATTTCGCCGCGTACTGAACGCTGAGTTGTAAGACTGCACACATGCTGGTGTCGGGCACTTTAGAAGAAGAGAGAGGAGAAAGAAGCAGTATTTGACGAAGACGAAGAGTTGTTTTGGAGGAATGGATTGTTAAGGCTAAGCACAGCTAAGGGCAAGATTTCCGCACAGGTCCCTACTTCATTATGCATACGCACCTGTGTTTAATGAAAACAATAGCGATAACAATAGACGTCCTTCGGGACTGTTGCGCTTTGTTTGTTCTTCTTAGAGGTTTTTTTTCTAAGTCTATCTGGACTTGAAAAAAATCCTTACAACTTCCGACTGAAATACGGAAAATCGAACATTTCTAACGGAAGTTTTGCAGTTTTCCTGCAACTTTTGCCATTTATCAATGACAAAATGATCAGAGAAAGGACGGTTGTAGCACGATACTTGTGACCTCTCTGAGAGGAAAGACCTATTGCGTCATTAATATCATTGGCCAATAGTAGGTACTGTTATATTCCATAGTATTTTATCACAGCCTATGCGCTGAAATAGAACCTCTCTTGCTACTGGCGAAACCGTTCTATGACGTGTCAGGGTCACAGCTATCACGGAGGTTCACCCAGCTCGATGCATATGGTACACACGTCTTATGCTTTGTTTAGTAATCAAACTCCAAGTGATCAGCAAATAAACAAAGTTTCTAAATTACGTATACTAGGAGCTTGCTCTCAGTATAGTACGGAAGCTAAAACTTATAAGGATGGAGAAAGTGCTAAACCAGCTATTTGCGCTAGTCTTAGTTCCGCTGCGTCTGCAAACGAGCAATGTCAAATACTCTCGCCAGGAATGTTGTTTGATTCCAGTTTGAATCCTTTCATAAAAAAAGGAAGATTAATGTAAAAGCGATTTGTAATATAACAGTAAACTGAGAACCATAAAAAGCTGTATTGAGATTTTGGCTTTTATTATTGTAATTTTTATATAAACACACACGTATTCTGATATCAAAACACGCTGTGTTTTCATTTGGTGTTTTATTGGGTATCAAAACTCTTCCTCCTGGCCAAAATAAGAATCATTTATTGGCTGTGGTACTATTTGTTTTACTATACAGTGTTGTTCTAACTTTTTCATCTGTGGATCAAACCATGCAGTGTGACCATTCTTTGTAAAGCTACTGAACAGTACTGTACTGTGGCACTGTTTGTTTTACTATACAGTGTTGTTCTAACTTTTTCATCTGTGGATCAAACCATGCAGTGTGACCATTCTTTGGAAAGCTACTGAAAAGTACTCAGTACTGTGGCACTATTTGTTTTACTATACAGTGTGGTTCTATCTTTTTCATCTGTGGATCAAACCATGCAGTGTGACCATTCTTTGTAAAGCTACTGAACAGTACTGTACTTTGGTACTGTTTGTATTACTATATAGTGTGGTTCTAACTTTTTCATCTATGGATCAAAGTAGTAAGGGGGGCCACTACGGGGCAAATACTGTGTCCTGATTGGTCGAGAACATGTTACGAATGAGCTGAATGGAGCTGAATGGGATTTTGGTGTTGGAGGTGGTGGCACACGCGACAGAGGTGGTGGCATACGCGAATTGTTGCGAATTGTGTTTTGGCGTGAAAAAGGGCGCGTGGGCGCGCGCGGGCGCGCGCGCGTGGGCGTCAGCGGTTGTTTTGGGGTGGGGGTGCGCGCGCGGATGAGAAAAAATATATAAGGGTGAAGTGAAAAAAAGAAGACAAAACAAAAAACGATGGATGTGCTTGACAAAGGAGTGGATGTGTTGGCGGACTCGCTTCAGACGTTGAAATTGGAGCATGTGGAAAAAGATGGATTGGAGGATCATCTCAAGTTGTTTTTGGAAGGTGGAAAGCGATTAGACAATCGAAAAGTGAAGGAGATGTGTGGCGTGTACCGAGCCGTTAATGATGTGTCGTTGAAGCGCGACGGAAAACGTTGGTTGAACCTGGAGTGGCGATTGGATAAAACGTGGTGGAATTTCAAGGAGCACAATTACCGTATGGAATGCAGTCCAAACAAGACGAAACGCGAATTGAGATGGGAGCACATGTGGTGTATAGTCGTGGAATATTGCTGTGACAATTTTATACCCGATGTTGTAGCGAGTGGCAACGAAATGCTGTTGGAAATAGACGAAGAAGAAGACACATCAATGGACTATGAGTAATAAAAAAATAAACAAGAGTTTAATGATCACGATTGTTGTGTACATTTTTTCTTTCTTTCATCAAAACTAATAATAGGGTTGTTGCCAAGATCCAAGAAAGGGTGGGGGTTTTAAGGGTCCTAAGTTGACGAGACTGGCTCTGGTTCTTCTTCTTCCTCCTCGTTGTCGTCTGTAGTTGATTCTTCTTCCTCCGTATTGTTTTCTTTTGTGTCTGATAGGAGGGAATCGTCTTCGTCGTCGTAGGCGTCCAAGTCTTTGTGCTCTTGTAGCCATGGTGTTTGGATGTGAAATGAATTGGATGTGGTTTTTTTCCTTTTTATATTTTTTAGAAACGAGGTTGCCGCCAAGATCCAATAAAGGGTTGAAGATAGGGTGGGGGTCTGTAGTTGACTCTTCTTCTTCTTCCTCCTCGTTGTCTAGCAGCAACTCGTCCCTCTCCGTATTGTTTTCTTATGTGTCTGATAAGAGGGAATCGCGATCGTCGTCGTTGAAGAAGTCGTCTTTGTGGTGTTCTAACCATGATGTTCGGATGTGAAATGAATCGGATGGGGTTACCCTTATTTATTTTATAAAAGACACGCACACACAAATGGAAGGTGAAAAAACCAAACTTTTTTTAATGGGTCAATAACAACTAATATTATATAACATACATGGATGGAATTTTACTAAACGTATAGAATAACGATTTGAACTTACGCCTCGACAAGAAAAATGGAAGATTCGGCGGTTCAAAAGCTTGATAAGCGATGCAAAAATTGCATCTGCAATAACTATGCGTGGAACTAATATATACTTGATAATCTCTACAATGAATGCATTGATGCGTGCAAACTTCTGGCATTTCACATAGGGTACATTGAAAAGGACATTGACAAAGTTCTCGTAAAAAAGGTACCATGTACCCTTCATCATCATCATCACAGTCATCATCATCATCATCATTGTCATCATCATTGTCCTAAAAAAAGTAATATAATATTCATACTAGGATTGGGGTGGTTTGATTTTTATGATTAGTTCCCATTGTTCTAGTTCTGGAAGGGACATTTCCACTTCCCAACTTTCTTCGCTGATATGTGTATAATCATCATCATCATCATCATCACTAATGTCCTAAAAAAAAGAGTAAAAAATTTACTCTAGGGGTATAGAACCTATGTACCAGAACACATCAATACATTCTTTGCAATCGCAATGACCTAATTCATCGTACATGTGGTAACAATAATCACAATCACAACCACAATGGTAATGGTGATCAACATCATTCAAATCGTCACAAAGATCGCAATCACACAAAGAATCTACCTCGAAAGACTCGAAAGAGAATTCGGAGGACAATGAAGAGACTTCGTCAAAGACACTGTCTCCATCACTATCATCATCCTGAAAAAAATATATAGTGATTTTTTTTAATCATCCTCGTCTGGTAAAGGAATTAAAAATTGAAACGTGTGTAACGAACGATACAACATCAAGTCACCGTAAAAGAATTCAATCTCTATAAAATCAGATTCAGTGACATTGGGATTGTGGTATCTGTCCATAAGAAAACTTTTACAGTCATCAATTGACCGAAGCATCTGCAGAAAAAAACGAAATCTCAAATCACGGGTCTAGAAGAAAAGTGGAAGTAGTCTATGTCAAATATTCTTAAAGAACGATACAAACTCAAGTCACTGTGAATGCGTTCAATGTTTACTATATCAGATTCATGTAAAATAGGTGGTGCGTTGTATCTATCCGAAAGAAAGCTTGTACAATCATCGATTGATTGGGTTATCTGTTAAAATGAAAAAAACGAATCCGTCAAAGAAGCATGTTTTGAAACGTTCTTATCGGAGACATTAGATCATCGTAGGTATTATTTACTCTATCAGATACATTTAAAAAATATTCTAAATCGTATCTAGCCGAAAGAAAGCTTGCACAATCTTCAATTGATTGGATTATCTGTAAAACGAAGAAAACGAATCTGTCAAAGATGGAAGAAGCATGTTTTGAAACGTTCGTTTCGCAGTTAAAAGATCATCGTAGATGTCTAGAATGTCGAATAGAATATATTCCTCTACGTTAGGTTCGTTGAATCTGTCTACACACAAACTTGTACATGCTTCAATTGATTGGATTATCTGTAAAAAATGAGAAAACGAAAAAAACGAATTTTCATCTGCACGCACTCTTGCATTTGACTGTAAATAAATAAAATGTATATATTATAATAATAATAATAATAATAATAATAATAATAATAATAAAAATAATAAGAATATATGTCTCTTCATTGTTGAGTCTTTCTTTTCGCGCTCTTGCATTTGCTTGAAATGACTGTAAAGAAAATAAAAAACTAATAGTATAGAAAGCGAATAAAGTCTGGGCCGTAGAGAGACGATGCCATAATTAATATCTTCTTTTTTCTTGCATTGGCAACTATGATTTCTTCGTTTATACGAATAATAGTCTATGAAAAAAAGACAACGATGATTAATGATGATGATGATGATGACTATTCATCAATAAACATTAATAGACGGGGATCGATTTCCATAAGGCATAACAAATTCTTGGCCATTTGACAAAGAGAACATACATCGTTTGGTAATATGTGTACTTGATCGCAATGTTCGTCAATACTGTCGATGGCTTGATCGTAATTTCCAACGTCACGATTAACGATAACAGACGTGAATATACTGATTAAATTTGTAGCTGTTGCGATTACATTATGTCTGAAGCGGGGTGATCTCATGTTTAAGCTAAATCGTTCAACAGCTTGTATTAGCTGAAAATAAAAAAAAGAGAGAAAAATATTATTATGCAATGTGGAAATCGATCATCGTTTACGTAGTTAACTAGAGGAACTTAACAATTTGTTTAACGAGAGATCGACGATACGCTTTGACAGAATAAAAAAGAATTTTACTAGAAAAGCTAAACACGTTACGATGTTGAAATTGTTCGTGATATTGTAATCTTGAGGTTAATATTTCGAGCATGCTGTTACAGTTATGTAGATCTTGTTTTGCCTTGTTGAAGCGGATGGCTCTGAGTCTATCCTGACTTCGAAGGTTGAAATAAGTCTGTAGAATAAACTAATTGTCAGACATGTGTTGTGCATTGTGCAGAAACATCATATACGCATCCCATTCTTCTAGATTTAATGAACGATGAAAACCGCGTTTTAGTGAATAAATCGTGTCAATTGTCGTACATACAGGACAAACATGGTATGTAACTAAACCTCCATGTATCATACGACTACAGGCCTAAAAAAAAGAAAAAAAGATTATCATTCGAAAACGAGTAATTTGGATAACGTTTCATGTACATAATAATAATGTTCATAATCCGGGTTATTATAATAATAATCATCCAGGTTACGAATCATCTGTGTAGAGATAGAAAAAACTGAATTATACAATATCTAACAATGTTTTCAGTTCGACGGTATCAAAAGGTTCAGGTATTCCAAATAAAGATTGACTCGCAATTCTATATTGACTTGCTTTGACAAGTAAATAGTTTAATCTTGTTAGCCATAATATAGTTTCTGTTATTCTTAAAATAGTTTCTTGATCCTTTTGTATGTATATCTTAGAATTAAATCGCATTTGAGCTTCCATGACATGATCCAGTGCCTAAAATAAAAATAAAAGTAAAAAAAAGCAAAGTCATTTTATGAGTGGCCTCCAACCTCCCCTTACAGCCACCCCTAACCTCACAACATGCAAAAAATGACTTTGCTTTTCTTTATTTAAAAATAATAATAATAATTAACAATGAAACTTTCTTAGCGTCTTATATACGAGTACCATGGCATCATAAGAATATCGTCTCACTTCATTGCATGACGAAACACCTTGTAAAAGATCTTTAATTACATAATAGTTGAAAAAAAATCTATAAGGGTGAACATTGCGTGGTTGATAGTTATGCTGATAGTTAAGTGTTGCTTTTGCAGCTTTCAGTTTAATCAATGCCTATAAAGAAAAAACGAACGTTTCTTATGTACAAAATCAAACAATCAAAGAATCAAATAAAAAAGCTCTTTCAAACCAAGTTAATTTAGGAGGTGCAAATAAACGGCGAACTGGACCAATATGTAAAACCCGACATAATAACAACATCACACCCAATTCAATGTCTGAAGTCTTCATTCTTCTTCTTTGTTTGTCTAATGCATAGCGACACATTTCGCTATATGTCTAAACAAAAATATATAGATATCAGCGATGATCTCGAAGTTCATGTATCACCGTATACAATTGATAAGCGATCTATAAGAATGAATGTACTTACAAGTCGGATCCTTCTCTGGAATTCCGGATCTTGCAATAGGGCATCAGTTGCCTCTTCCGACGAGATCAAATAGTCATTGGGGAACCGAGCCCTACAATGCGGACAATCAAATCTTCGGTTACGAAGCCATCTTTGTAGGCATGGGTTACAAAGCGGTTTGCGACAGCAGGGTGTTGGTGGGCTTGCTTCACCTTCGAAACATACGCAACATTCTCCCGGAATAGGATCTTCTCTCCGAAGTGGTGGTGGTTGTGGAGCATCATTATTATTATCATCATCATCATCATCATCATCACCATCATCATCATCATCATCATCATTGACAGGGGCAGGACTCGAAGGAGGTGTCATAGCATCACGTGATACCATGGGTTCATCGCTGGATGGTTCAACACTGGTTGATGATGCCGCAGGTTCAACACTGGTTGATGATGATGTCACAGGTTCAACACTGGTTGATGGGCCGGCTTCGTTAATTGCATTGATCACAATGTCCGATTCAGAAGGCGAAGGCGATACAGGGTCGCTGGAAGACGTTGCTGGTCTTTTGGCAACACCTCTTTGGTTCTGCAATCTGCGTTTGGGCATCTTGACTTTGAATACAAAAAACACTGGAACAAATTCCACCCTGTATCACCTTCACCCTACAAAGAGATGAACGAAAAGACACCGACTGGAAGCAGGGTCATCCCTTATATACGTTTTTGAAAAAACCGGTTTTAAAACCGGTTTGACTGGTTTGACCGCTTTTTTAATAGGGGGTACCCCCCACCCCCCTCTTTTGGGCTGTTTTTTAAAAAAAGATGGTATGACAAAGAAGGGCGTGGCACCTAAAGGAAGTGTATAAAAAGAGCGAGCTTTGGCGTTTTTCGATATCATTTTGAAATTTCATTTTGAGAACAACATGGATCAAGAAAGTAAAGAGACTATGGAAGCCCAGTTCTGGCGTGTGTATTGTGAGCATGTGTGGAACAGAGTCAAGTGTTTGGCAAATGAAGCGTGTTATGGGTGTTCCCATAGGACCCCATACATGGAGGATCATCGGACGTGTCAACTAGCCGATGAAGAAATGATCACGATGTTTATGACCAAGGCTTTGGAATGTGTAAAACCAGGTGATGTGATTCAACCTTGGATGCAGTCTTGTGTAGCATTGGGATTTACACTTCATCAATTCACTTGTTTCGATTCGAGATGGGTGATTCGCCAGTTTTGTCGTTCTGACAGACGAGAGATTTTACTGGGGTTAATGGTTGATGGAGAGATGATTACACCTGCCGTGAATGACGATGAGTTGTTACAAGCGGTCACTCAAATGGAAGCACAACAGGAACCAGACGATCATGGTGTTACAACTGTTGTTATAGATGATGATGATGATGATAACGCTTTACGAGGGCAAGTTGATCCTGTTACTTTTGATGTGGATAAGTTGCTCGAAGACTTAATGTGAATCTTTTTATTTCAGTGAACAAGTTGGGGGACAACAAAGGGCAGTCTATAAGTTAAAAGAACAAAGTCGGCGGCGCATTCCCAAATTCGATACCTCTGGGATTTATTATAGTTTGACGATAGACACACCACGTGCTAAGAATATCCAAGAAGGAATCACCAATTTAAACAATGTGTTGGAAAAGATGATTCAAGATGTGACGCGTGGTATGAATAAACGAGATCAGATTCGTTTTGTTATGCAAAGTCGTGATTTGAAGTCGCCCATTAGTTTACCGTTTATGCCTGTGGAAGAACTCACTCATCAAAGGCTTATGTTTGAAGTGGAGCGGGTATTACAATCGTATGAAGAATTGTACATCAATCAAAGGTTTGACATCAACTTGGTCCATGTACGTCTTCCAAGCGGAAGTGGAAGAAAGAAAGTCATCAATATGAACAAGCGTTTGAAGGACAAACACTGTTTTATTCGAATCAAGAATCCGGATGAATTATGTATGGCCAGAGCCATAGCGGTTGGTCTGGCCAGATTGGAAAAAGACCCCAAATACGATGATATCTATCGGGGTCGACCCTTACAAAGAACAAGAGCTTTGACATTGCATCAGCAAGCAGGCGTCCCCCTACAACCATGTGGTATTGAAGAGGCGAAGAAGTTTCAAGCCGTATTAGCCGACTATCAACTGGTGATTGTCAGTGCGGAACATTTTGACAGTATTATTTTCAAAGGTCCCACCCAGGAGAAAGTGATTTATTTATATTTACATCATGGTCATTATGATCTCATCACCTCCATGTCCGGATTCATGGGACGCAATTATTATTGTTTGGAATGTGAAAAGGGATATAACACAGAAGAGGGAAGGCATCATCGATGTAAGAAGAAGTGTTTGTCTTGTTTTCAAGAAGGATGTCGTGGTGATATATCCTCATGGATCTATTGCGCTTATTGCCGAAGATCCTTTCAGGGACCTGGATGTTTTGAGAATCATCGTCGAATGGGACCTCAGGGTGGAATTTCTGTTTGCAAGCAGTATCTCAAGTGTAAAGATTGCGGTAAAATGCTGGACCGGACTCGACGGGATGTCAACTTACATAAATGTGGAGAAGTGATGTGTCGTATATGTGACAAGTTTGTCGACAAGGATCATCAGTGTTTCATGCAAGTACCCAAACAAGGCAAGAAAAGAAAGAGAGAGGATGATGAGGAACAAGAGGACACTTATTTATTTTTTGATTTTGAATGTACTCAAGACACTGGAATCCATGTCCCTAATCTGGTGGTGGTGCAAGATCAACACGGGAAGGAGTGGGTGTTTAAAACGTGCGAGGCATTTTGTTCCTGGCTGTTTGACGAGATGCCAGGAGCAACCTGCATAGCCCATAACTTTAAGGGTTATAATTCTTATTTTATTTTGGATTATTTGTATAAGAACAATGTGAAACCAACCCTCATCATGAATGGTGCCAAGATCATGGAAATGCGAGTACCGGATGTGAATGTGCGTTTTATTGACAGTTTAAATTTTTTTCCTATGCCGCTGTCAAAGTTACCCAAAACATTTGGCATGAAAGAACTCAAGAAAGGCTATTTCCCCCATTTCTTCAATACAGAAGAAAACCAACATTATGTGGGACCCATACCGGATGTTGAGCACTATGACCCTGACGGTATGAAACCAGAAGCTCGTGATGCGTTCCTGACTTGGTACCAAGAACAACAGACAAAGAAGGTGGTGTTTAATATGCAAGAAGAACTTGTGGCTTATTGTCGATCTGATGTGGACATTTTGCGGCGATGTTGCTGTCATTTTATAGACACGGTGAAAGGGTTATGTCATATTCACCCTTTCAAAGAAAGCATGACCATTGCCTCTTTATGCAATTTAATTTTTCGTACCATGTTTTTGAAGGAGAACACCATTGCCATTATTCCTCATTTGGGATACAGAAAGACAGCTAATCAATCGCATTGCGCTTATCAATGGCTGGCGCATGTGGCGCATCAAGATAATGTAGTGATTCGGCACGGTAGAAATGAAGGCGAGAAGCGTGTGGGACCGTATTTGTTGGATGGATATTGTGAAGCTACCAACACAGCTTATGAGTTTCATGGTTGCTTTTATCATGGCTGTATCAAATGTTTTCCCGGTACCACTGTGAACCCCGTGAACAATTGTTCGATGCATGAATTGTATCAACATACCTTGGAAAGAACTGACTATTTGAAGAAGCAAGGGTTTGGTGTCGTGGAGATGTGGGAATGTCAGTGGCGAGAGCTCCTAAAAAAGAACCAAGACGTGAAAGCATTTGTGGATGGGTTAAACTTTGTGTCTCCCCTGAACCCGCGTGATGCCTTTTATGGGGGGCGTACCAATGCCACGAAATTGCTGGTGGAAGGAAAGAAGATCAAGTATGTGGACTTTACAAGTTTGTATCCGGATATTAATAAAAACGGAGTGTATCCTGTGGGACATCCTCAGATAATCACGGACAATTTGAATCCTACCCAGGTTGGAGACTATTTTGGTGTCATCAAATGTGATGTGCTTGCACCCCGGGGACTGTATCACCCTGTGTTACCCTTCAAGTGTAACAACAAACTCATGTTTGCATTGTGTCGAACCTGTGCAGAAACACTACAAAAAACCCCCTGTGAACATACGGATCAAGAAAGAACCTTTACGGGGACGTGGGTGAGTCTAGAACTGGATTTGGCACGAGAGATGGGATACCGGGTGGTGCGATTACATGAAGTATGGCATTTTGATCAAAAAAGTCAAACTTTGTTTAAAGACTATATCGATATGTTTCTAAAGAAGAAACAGGAAGCCTCTGGGTGGCCTTCCTGGTGTGAGAGCGATCAAGACAAAGCCAAGTACATTGAAGAGTATCGCCAGCACGAAGGGATTCTACTGGACAAGGACAAGATTCAGTATAACGCAGGAGCCAGAAGTGTGTGGAAACAAATACTCAACAACATGTGGGGAAAATTAGGACAACGCCCCAACAGACCCAAGTTGGAAGTGGTGAATGAACCAAAACGCTATTTTGAGTTGTTCACTAGTGCTAGCGTGAATGTGAAAGATGTTCATCTTGTTTCCGAGGACATGGTGGAAGTGTGTTATGCGTTAGAAAATGATTTTGTGGAAGCTTCGGACAGAACTAATGTTGTTTTGGCAGCCTTCACGACAGCTCAAGCTAGAATTAAATTGTACCGTGTGATGGCCAAACTGGGTCAAAGAGTGTGTTATTACGATACAGACAGTCTTGTTTATGTATCGGAAGAAGGACAGTGGGAACCCTCATTGGGTGATTATTTGGGTGAACTTACCAATGAACTGAGTGACGATGATTACATTGCCGCCTTTGTTTCGGCAGGTCCTAAGAATTATGCCTACAAAACACACAAGGGAAACGTTGTGTGTAAAGTGCGTGGATTCACGTTAAATGTTCGTACTACCGAGAAAGTGAACTTTCGTACCATGGCAACCATGGTACGGGCCAATGACTGTGAACCTGTCACTGTTCATAACCCTCACAAGATTGTACGTGATACGAAAAACAAACAATTGGTGACGCAATCCCAAGACAAGAAATATAAATTGGTGTACGATAAGCGTGTGATCAAAAACGATTTTGACACATTACCCTACGGATATTGAGAAGGAATAAAAAAAAAGCAGGTACTTTTTTTCTTCTCCTTCAATGGTAACCCAGTCAGTTCGAATATGTTCAACATGTGCTGTGAAGGTGATTCTTGGCAGTATTCTTCTCCTCGTCCTCCACTGGATGATTTACGTGCAGTTTGTTTCGTACGTGCCATATTTTACTTCCCTATTTTTTGTCTCCAAGATGAAGAGGACAAAACTATTTATTATTCGTGCCATTGCAAGGATGGATGCAGAGTTGACCCGTTCAATCAAAACCGACGTGTTGAACATTCCTCCTTGTTGCTTCCCATGTACAGTAACGGATTTACAGAAATGTTGGAGAAGAGTGGAAGAAAGACAACCCGTATGTTGGGGTCATGTGGCAGTTTTTATGCGGATGCTTGACTTTCTAACATTACCTGTGAAACGAAAACATGTCATACTGGAGTGGTTGATAGACCAAGATATGACACTTCCCAGTTTACCATGGTTGGTGATGATGTATTTTTATAATTACATGAGAATGTAATAAAACACAGTTCAGAGGATCAACTTTATTTAGTTGTACAATGCCTTGCTTAGGACGTGGATCTCTACCATCCATTTTGTTGAAAAACTTGTTTAAACGTATTCGGTGTCACGTTGCCTGTTGTCAAGGGGTTGTCATTGAAATTTCCGATGGCCACGACGAGTGTGAAGAAGAAGAAATGGAAGACGGAAAGACAATCATTACCGGTACTTCGCAAAGTGTACTACAGCCCAGGAGAACCTGCTGCTTTTGTTGGCGTCAAGCGATTAGTCGATGCTGCTCGCGCAAAAGGAATCAAGCCATCCATAACAAGAAAATGGCTCGAATCCCAAGTACCGTATACATTGCACAAACCTGTCCGAAAACGCTTTAAACGTAATCGTGTGGTGGTGAACGGAATGGACGAACAATGGCAAGCGGATCTTGTGGACGTGCAAGCATTAAAAGACGAAAATGATGGGTTTCGTTACCTCTTGACCGTCATTGACGTTCTGTCCAAATATGCCTGGGTGGTGCCTTTGAAAGACAAGACGGGTAAAAATTTAGTGAAGGCGTTTGATAGCATCTTTGAACAAGATGAACGCATCCCTGATCGATTGCAGACGGATGAAGGGACGGAATTTACAAATCAACAGTTTCAAAAGTTCTTGCAATCCAAAGGGGTGCAACATTTCGTCACGTATAACGAAACCAAAGCCCAAATCGTGGAACGTTTTAATAGAACGTTGAAGACACGCATGTGGCGGTTTTTTACACAGGTAAATAGTTACCGTTACCTGGACGATTTGGACGATTTAGTGGATAGTTACAATAGTTCGAGACATCGCAGTATTGGGACTGCACCGAACTTAGTAACCCCTGCAAATGCTCAAGACGTCTGGCGTCGTTTGTACGGTGACGATTTTGTAAAGCGAACGAAACGAATCCGGTACAAGTTTAAAGTCGGCGATCAAGTACGCATCTCGAAAAAGAAAGGTATTTTCAAAAAAGGGTATACACCTAATTGGACAGAAGAAGTGTTTACGGTGGCTCAACGATTGCGTAGAATACCCCCCGTGTATCGAATAAAGGAGTATGACGGTTCAAAAATAAAAGGAACATTCTACGAACAAGAACTGGAACGAGTTCGGGTGAAAGAAGATGATTTTTTTAAAGTGGAAAAAATCCTGAAAACGAAAGGGGTAGGACGGAAGAAAGAATACTTGGTACGTTGGAGAGGTTGGCCGAGCAAGTACGATCAATGGATCCCAGCCGCTTACATGAAGAAAGCATAAAGAGACGTTTCCAAGGGTGATTCCATCATTGATCATCAACATGTTGGCGCAAGAGGATTTCTACTTGATTCTTCCAAGTAACACGAGAAGTGCTCGTTTCATAGACAACAGACCCCATCACTACAAAATCGACTTACCTCAAGAAATCGTGTTACAAGGAGATTGGGAAGTTGGACTGACCGAAGTGGTATTTCCCAAAACGTGGCGTCACACCCAAAAAATACCGTTGAGCGAAGAAGACAGGATTTGGCAACTCGTTGACCAAGATAAAAATCCTCCTTTTGTGGTAAAACAACTTCCTCATGAACCGTATCCTGGTTACTACGAGGTGTTTGAATATGTGATTGATACCATGACCAATGATTTAGCAGAGGTTCAAATCACAACCAATTACGATCCAGTGTCAAGAAGGATTCGATGGACTTTTCCAGCCAATCGAACTATTCGACTTCATCTATCCCTGGCCAGGCTTTTAGGTTTTATGGCTTTGACACATGCTGAGCTTCCAGAATTAGAACGCAAGTATACGGTGATTCCACCTTTCTTGAACAAACCGGATAATTTTAAAATACTTCCAGGTGATATTTGGTTTGAGATCAGCAGTGATGTGGATGAAGGAATGGATGTGAATCTTCGTCCTTTTGTAGAAGCAACTGAGAGCGATATGGACTTTTGCGTCAACAATATAAAGACGCAAAACATATGGTTATCAAGTCCTATTAATATGGTTGATTACTATACTCATCGGTTTCGTGTCATTTTGAGGAATCTATCCAACAATTCAATCTTTGATCAAATGTTTGGTATTGTTATGGCCTACGATCAAGGAAGATACCGTTTTAATCTTCAACCGGGAGCTACATTCAGAATATCGTTACCGTTTGCACGTATGCTTGGATTTCTCGATACCAATGACACCATTAGCACACCTTACAGAGATGGACGATTTCGAATCGATTCTTCTCTTCCCTACTTGATGTTTGTGTGTTTACCTCAAGAAGAAGCTTGGTCGTTCTATATTGATCCACCGCACGGGTTAAGGAAATACATCCCTGTTGCTTATCGACCCATCGAGTCTTTTTATATCGAATCGAATCTCGCCATTGAACCGTGGTTTGACGGGGGTAAAAAATCGCGCGTGATACACTGGATTACGCCGGAGTCAAGTGTTCAAGAAGGGGACTATGAACGTCAAATATTTCCCCGCATTCAGTACCACAAGCTTCATCAACAGCGTTTACGAGAACTAGAAATTGTTTTAAAGACTGAAACGGATAGTGAAGTTCCATTCTATTCAGGAACCGTGACGGTAACACTTCACTTCAGAAACAAGGCGCAATTTGTACCAACATGACTGAAACGTCTCCATCGGATTTCTATCTCTATTTACCGAGTAATACAAGCATAGACACGTATCCCGACAATGGTCCCACTGGATTTACAATCAACCTACCCAACACGCTGGAATTGAACGGTGAATGGGAAGTGGCCTTAGCCGGTATCGTCTACCCTCATTCGTGGGTCAACATTGGACCCGCGGATGACAAGACTAAGATTCAACCCAATCATGTGGGAAAAATTATGGCTTTACTTAGTGTGGAGCGCAGACCTGATAACTACCGGGATAAACCCGGGTACTTCAATGGTTATGTACCAGTCTATTTGGCTGAAGGTAACTACCAAACGATAAGGGATGTCATGAGAGGAGTCGATTATGCCTTACGAAAAGAATTTGGAGATGATGTGGCCAGGGAAGAATGGCAAATCAAAGACCTGGATGGGCATACAGAAGTGAAGATAAAAAAAATGTCAGGATTGGCCTTTAACAGATATCTGTACAAAGCTCTCGAACTTGAACATTTCACACGACCTGGTTATGTCGACACTTCTCCTTTATATGGTGGTCTTGATGGCGATTTTTCAGTACGTCCGTACGATACTAGCAGTTATGCCATTTTTGGATGGGATAACACTTACACTCCTGCTGATCTACCTGATGAGCCTGACTATGCGGATTATAGATTTAAAAGCAACTCGAATGACATCGTTCATTGGTTTATCGGTGCAAAAGATGGTAGAGCTGGAGGTCTCAGTTTTCAAACCATGTACATTTACTCGGATGTGGTGGAAACACAGATCGTGGGAGATGTACGAGCCAACGTGCTTCGTGTGATTGCCCCAAGAGGAGAACCGAACGAGATTGTTCATGAAAATTTTAGCAATCTCTATTACAGCCCTGTTCGATTAACCCGTTTGAACACCATCGAAGTCCTTTTAAGAGGCGACACAGGAGAACCCATCGCATTTAAAGGAGGCGTCGTCACGATCACGTTACATTTTCGGAAAAAAAAGAATGAATGACGATTTTTACTTGTTTCTCCCGAGCAACGCAAGTACTGATATTTATCCGCAGAACAATCCATCCAGTTTTGAAATTGTTTTACCCAACACCTACGATTTGCACGGAGATGATTGGCAAGTGGCCTTGGCTAGTATTGTTTACCCACATACATGGGTAAATATGGGTGAAGGGTACACACCGGAGAGTCTATTCTTTGCTAGAATTGGTAGTCCGAGAAGACCTAAAAGATTTAATCTTGATATTTATGGTGATGAAAAGTGGGTTCCTCTTCACGTGGGCGAGGGACACTACCGAAATGTCAAAGATGTGTTTGAAGGTATGGAAAGGGCGTTGAGATTCAAGTTTGGCAAAGAATTGTCAGATCGAGAGTTCGCCTTTACGTACGAAGATAATCATCCAGCCATTACCATACGGAGACCTTCCGTTCTGGCTATTAATCCCTATCTCATGAGGAAATTAGAAATTCAGCAGACCTTCCCCGATCTTTCTTGGACAAGGCGTCATTTCCCTCAAAGCGGTTACGATACAGATAAGTTTGATAGTACGTTTCTGGTCTTGGGAGTGGACGAAACAAAGGAAGAATACCGCGACGGTACGGACGAATTTTGGATGGCTACCACCCTCGATAAACCGCTTGCATGGTTTTTGACGACCATCTCTTTTCAAACCATCTACATTTATTCGGATATAGTGGCTTCCCAAGTCGTTGGAGATGTGCGTGCCAATATCCTACGTGTGGTGGCACCCCGAGGTGAACCGGGACAAATCATTCACGAGAATTTTTTCAATCTTTTCTACCATGACGTCCGTTTAAAATCCTTCAACACGATTACGATCTTTTTAAGAGGAGACACGGGCAATCCGATTCCATTTTTGCATGGTGTGGTACAAGTGACATTGCATTTCCGGAAAAAACGATGACCGCCGTGACCGAAGGTGGCTTTTACATGATTTTACCGAGCAATACCGCGACAACCAATAATCAAACCAACAGACCGGGGAACTATACTATCGAACTTCCCGAAAGACTTTATATGGATGCATCCTGGAGCGTGGCACTCGTCAATCTTATTTATGTCAATCACTATGCCGAAGACGAGGGTGCCTACATTGTCTACGTGGTGATACAGGATGATGATGATGATGATGACCCCCTATACGACGATCATTTTCATCTAGGGAGAAAGGGTGCCACGACGACTGGGGCCATTTTCCAGATCATTCACGATGAACTCAGCATGATTGCGAATCTAATCCGCGTGAACCTTGACGACTACGTGACCATCGAAAATAATCCGGAAACAGAAACAGTGTCCATGATTGAATTGAAGAAGAAAACAAGATTGGGATTCAGTATCCCTCTAGCTAAAGTGCTTGGATTCCTTTCACCCCAACTGAGTCTCAGAAGTTACCAATACATTGAAGGCAAAAGTGGGAATAGCAGAGCCCTTTTGACCCAAGACCGTCTCATGCTACCCGAACGAATGGATGCAACCGCGCACTTCATGCCTGAACACAAAGTGAATTTGAGTGAAACGGCACGGTACAAACCTCGCAACCTATTTGTGTATACGGATATCGTGGAACCTCATCCTGTGGGCAACATCAATGCGAATCTACTGAGAGTCGTTCCGGCGATTTCCAAAGAACCGGTGGTGAATCAAGATTTTGTGATACCCATGTATTTCAACTTGTCTCAAACACACATTAATTCTATCAGTATCCTCATAGCAGATGACGCAGGACAAGAAATTCCATTTGTAGACTCTGCTATCCAAGTCACGTTACATTTCAGAAGAGACCGACTACCTCATTAAGTGTCCTTATAACGGTTGCCCCAGGACAGGTCATACCATTTGTAGACAGGTCACGTTACGCTTCAGAAGACGACTTTATGAATCCCCCACCTTACGTCATTCCCATGAGACAAGCAGGAGGAGGACCGATCACCGTATTCAGAGGTGCCCCTGTACCGCGTACTCAACGCGGGCATGGTTTAGGAGCTGTATTCCGTAGCATTGGTCGGGCTGTCAGACCCTTGGCCTCGAAAGCGGCCTCGAAACTGGCACCCGTCGCTAAGAGAACGGCTAAAAGAGTAGCCAAACAAGCGGCGAAAAAAGCACTGAAAACCGGTGTTGCTGTTGCTGGCGATGTTCTTTCAGGAAAAAGGTTAAAGACAGCGGCCAAACAAAGAACCAAAGAAACCTTGCAAAAAAGCAAACAAGAGTTGACGGCCAAAGCAAAATCGGCTTTGATGGCCAAAGCAAAATCGGTTTTGGCACCCCCGAGAAAAACAACAAGAACGAAATCGGCCCCACCACCTAGTAAGCGCCGACGAGTTGCCGGAAGGAGGAAACCAAAGCGCAAAACATTGCAAACAGGAGGAAGACGTGTAAGAGCAAGAAGAATGATGAAAGGAACACCCCAAGCAAGACGATTCATGCGTCAACTACGAATGATGCGACGCCAAACGCTACGTCGTCCTCGACAAAGAGACATTTTCGGATAAATTGACTTCTAGCTATAAAAACCTATCATTTGAGATCAGGAAACGACGACGACAACATCATCATGATTTTAGAGCAAACTACTAAACACTATGCCTCAGAGTATGGTGGAAATTCTGCTTTGGAATTGTTCGAGTTACCACCTACTGACACATCGGTCCTAAGTGCTCGCTGGCAACCGTATCATCCCGAAGCAAGAATTCAGCGTGGGAGTCCCATTGAATTCAACATTGAAACAACGCCCGACTACATTGACCTGTCCAAGTGTTACATTAAATTCAAGGTCAAAGTCACCAAAGCAAATGGCGATAGTCTTGATGACAAGAAATGCATCCCAGTCAACAATTTCATGCACAGCATCATCAAGCAGATGTCCATCAAGCTCAACAACACGCTGGTCACTCAACAAAATGACACCTATGCCTACAAAGCTTACATTGAAAATTTGCTGAGTTATCCGAGCGACAGCGCTGAATCGTACATGACCTGTGTGTTGTGGTACCTTGATGAAGCAGGAAAATTTGAGCTAACAGAAACAACTGCGGGTCAACCTGGTGCGGAGGTTGATAACTTGAAAGCAAGACAACTGTTCATTGATACAAGCAAGATCGTGCAAATGCAAGGCACTCCTGCCCATGCTCTGTTCCACACAGACAAGTACCTGGTGGGAAATGTAGACATGAACATACGCATTGACATCAACTCGGAAGCCTTTTGTCTCATGTCAGCAGCTGGTACAGAAAAACTGAAAATCGTGGATTGTGAATTCATGGTACGTTATGTGAAAATCAGTGATTCCGTGCGTCTGAGGCACCTGAACATCATGACAGGAAGAGGGGTATCACGACCCTTACCCGCTCTGTACCATTTGGAAAGAGGAGATGTGCAAGCCTACAACATTGCTTCAGGACAAGCCAGCTTCCAGAAGAATGATCTGTTCTTGGGCAAAATACCCCGACGTGTGGTGGTGGGGTTGGTACGAAACGATGCCTACGTGGGTAACAAAGATCGCAATCCCTTTAATTTCCAGCTGTATGGTCTGAAATCATTGAAGCTGTTAGTCAATGGAGAAGAATATCCAAGCCCTGCTATTGAGTTGGATGACAATGGTAATGTGAATGGTTACAATTCACTGCTGTTAGGAGGTGGCACCATGCACCGAGGCCCTGGTCTGCAAATAAAACGAAATGATTGGTCTGAAGGATTTGCCCTGTTCATGTGGGACTTAACTCCAGACGGAAGCGGGGCTGCCTTTCACATGCATCCAGAGTACAGAGGACAAATCACCATAAAAGGTGTGTTCGTAGAACCCACCGGCACAGTGTTCACGTTGATTGTCTACGGAGAGTATGTGGACATCATGGAAATTGATGCGAACAAGAACGTGACCTATGACCTGGCCTGAACACCATGTTGCACACTAACGAATTGAAAATATTAAGTATGCGCGATCCGTGCATTGCTTCGACATTTTTGGGTGTGTTTCCAAGCGATCGATTACCCAAACGAATCCGCACGTATCCCGCTTCCCTCATTGCCAATACAGATCCTGCCAGTCAACCAGGACAGCATTGGATTGCCATGTATTTCCCAGACAAGACCCAAAACGAATTTTTTGATAGCTACGGACTGCCGCCCACTTTTTACACGGATGCTTTCACCAAGTACTTGGCCAAACGAAACAAAAGAACCATACGCAGCAAGAAAACCCTGCAGTCCCTCAATTCGTCCGTGTGTGGTTATTATTGCCTTTATTATTTGTATTTTCGAACCAGAGGCAAGAGTTTAAAAACCATCGAACAATGTTTCACCCCGAGCAATAAGCAAGCCAACGACAAGCACGTGGAAGCGTTTATCAAACATCATTTGTCACGTCGTCGTCGTCGTTGTTGCCGTCAAACCATGCGTGACATGGCTTGTAATCAATGTAATGTGTCAAGAAAACAATGTTGTAGTAATCGTTGTAGAAAATAAAAAAAGTGGAAGGTGAACCCAAGATTCATTTGTATGTGTGCAACCATGTCATCCGTTTACGACGAACCCATGTTTAAAACACCATGCAGCATGATCATTGCGGGACCCAGCCAATGCGGAAAAACCACGTTCACTAGACAATTATTACGGCATGCCGGACAGATTTTTGACCGAGCCCCTAAACGCATCGTCTACTGTTACGGAGAACCTCAACCGTGTTTTCAGGAAATGCAACGAGAAGGGATTCACTTTCATAAAGGCATCCCTTCAAACATCCACATGTTATTTCCTCGTCATCAAAGACCTGGTATTTTGGTGTTGGATGATTTGATGCGCGATTGCGGGGAGGATCAACACATTCTGGATCTCTTCACTAGAGGATCTCATCACTACGATGTGACTTGTATCTATTTGACGCAAAATCTATTTCCACCAGGCAAATACGCGCGCACCATTTCTCTCAACACGCATTATGTGGTGGCCTTCAAGAATCCAAGAGATGCGGTGGGTGTTCGCAACTTGGCACAACAAGCTTATCCTGGACGTGTCCCTTTTATCATGGAATGTTTTCACGATGCGACGAGTCAACCGTACGGTTACCTCTTGTTTGATCTTCATCCATCGTCTCCCGATGATCTACGTCTTCGCACCGACATTTTAGAAGGACCAACCATTATTTACAAAGAAAATAAATAAGTCACGTTAGACTAATCAATATCATTTGTTTCCACTGCGTCATCATGGCAACGTGGCCTACCGATGAAGAAGGGCGTTTACTGACCTTAGGCGTGGACGATTTAGATACCCAAAACATTTTCGAGGAAATACGGGCAGCAAGTAGCGCTGCCAGTGACGAGTTTGATGCCAATCGATATTTTCGTGACAGCTTTGGAGATTCGGCAGTCAACCGTTCTCTACAACAAGAAGCATCTGCACCTCTAGGTTTTGATCCTTTGACAGCTTCTGTCGCGAGCACCTTTGGATTTGGAGCCCCTGCCGGAACACCACCCCACTTGAGAAACATTTCTTCCACCGGTGTAGGGTTAGCTTCAGCACCTACAAGACCTCAACAACCAAGTAGGGTCGGGCGCAAAGGAACACCGCCAACGGGACCGCTTCGTTCACCCCGATTGACAACATTACGAACACCCCCACGTAATATTGGAGAGGTAGGAGTAGGAGTCACATCACGCACCACGTCCGTTGTCACCCGGACCGGTGTTCCTCCAGTTCAGCTATCGCCAACACGTTCCATTGGAGAGGTAGGTGTAGGCTTTTCATCACCCATCACTCCCATTTCACCCGGTCCAACAGGACCTCGACCTGCTACACCTCTCAGAACATCCACACCTATCGCTCCAAGAAGAACAACGCCAAGACGACTACGAGGACAGCGAATACAACAACAACGACAACAACGTCGTATTCGAAGAATTCGTCGTCAAACACGTCCTCCTCCTCCAACTGAAACAGGAGCGCGACGTGGCGCCGCAAGGTCAGCCAGTGAAACAGGAGCGCGACGTGACGCCACAAGTTCAGCCAGGACACGTGTACGACGAGTACGTGCTACTCCACGAACTCAACAAACCGTACAAAATCTACAACAACAAGCCGACGACGCAGTCAGAGGAAGACGTATTGCTGCAGTGACCGAAACAAGAACCGTCACAACCACCTACAAAGGAGCCAATCAACAGCCTCGAGTCACTCGAGTCTCTACACGTCAAACGCAATAAATCAAAAAACGGTTTGATCGTTTGCATCAGTCGCAACGATGTGTCAAGTAGAGAACAACGACGATAAGAGCTGTCAGGTTAAAAACGTGTTGCTCACCACGTTATTGACGCTACCCAGTCAAAGCGAGCAACTCGAGCTGTTGAAAATGGCAACTCTCGATGAATTGGATGTCATCTCCAATTCCTGCATCAATCTTCTAACCACCATCTTCGGATTTGAAACTCGCATGGCTGATAGCATTTGCAAGTACAAGGAACTCCTCTACTGGGAATACCTGCAAGGTCAGCAAGAAGAAGAAGACGATGACGAAGAATTCTCTTCCTCCGTAGCTACACCACTACCACCACCGCCACCAGCACGACCACCAGTCAAAAAACGTAAAACCTCCTCTGCCACCACGACTACCAAGAAGAAGAAGAAAACAAGCCAGAACAAGAAAACAGAGAGTTCAAAAACAACAAGCACACCTTGATTGCAACCATTCAAGCATGGAACGTTTAGGAAGAAACGCGGATTTTTTACAGCGCTTTATACGTGCCAAAGTGCCAGCACGTAAGCGTCTCGTCCAAAAAGCGACCAAAGGTCAAATCGATATGTTGAGCGAAATCTCTTTGAACTTGTTAAAAGGAGTCATTCCGTTGAAACGTCCAGTATTTTTGAAATTGAAACGCGAAGCCAAAAAGATCAGATCCTTGGCCAAAAAGAAAGCATCCGTCAAACAAAGGAAACGCATCTTAAATCAACGTGGTGGATTTTTAATCACACTGGCTTCCGTTCTAACCCCGGTCCTGGTAGGTTTAGCAGCCGAAGAAGCGGTGAGACATTCCCGAGGAGAATAAAAGTATAAACGTAGACATATTGGTAACATTTTCCACAACACCATGGCTCGTGCAAGACGTATGGCCCTCGTACCAGAGGATGTTCTCTCGACTATGGCACAAGAAAAAAAAATCAACACATCTCCTTTCATCCGTTCCTTGGCCAACATGGACATCGAAATAAAAGCTATCCTCGATGATCCTAGCATTCCGTTGGATAGAAAACTGGCCCTTTACGATAACATCATGAACCGTTACAAAGCTGTGTTGGCACAATACCGAACACAGATACCTGCAGTACGCATTATCAGACCCAGACCCCAAAAGAAACCGCGAAGAGGACGTCTTCCGTTTGCCACACCCGTGGGTACAGCGGCTCTTCCTGACGCCATCACAACAACCATAGACGATGCAGCATTACCCATCACGCCTGTGGTGGAACAACAACAAGATGATTTGGAAACGTTTGTCATGCCACCGACTCCGCCCACTACCATCACTCCAAGAAAACAGGCTATTTCAAGATTACCCCGATCCAGGCGGATTTTCAGTCCTGTTATGACAAGATCCAAAAAGAAAAAAGAACAGGAAGGAACCGGTTTATACAGGTTAATGAAACGACGTTGGATTCGCTACTAAAAAAAGAAACCAAGGAAAACAGGAAACAGGAACCGGTTTATACAGGTTAATGAAAACAGGAAAACAACTGGTTTTCTTTTCAAACGTATAAAAAAGAAGCAACGAGTCCATCGGATTATCATTTCTCCTCCACAACACGAACGATGTGCATCTTTGTTGAATCTCCCACTTCTTGTCAATTGTATTCCTACGGACCTGTAGAACCGCATCAACCACATCAACTTTGTGGTTTTTGCCAAAACAATCTGACCACATTCAATGCCAAAAAGTTCCCCTTTGACCGCTACACCAAATGTTCCACCGGATGTCCTTTCTTCACACGAACGGACAAATTGGATGACTACTGCAGCGTCTTGTTGTACAAAGTACAACCATTGTACAAAGCTCTGCCACCCTTATGCGAACACGGAGATCTCTCCACCATGGTGTTGGCTGGCACGGAAAACAACTTCAACAGACCTTTCTTCAAATGTGCCAACCGCCAAATAAAAGATGGTCCATGCAACTACTTCCAGTGGGCTGACGAACATCCCAACTCCAAAACGATCCAATACAATGCCGGTAGAAACATCGACAAATCACCAGCCAGACCAGTGACACCAGCACCAGCACCACCACCACCACCACAAGAAAGAAAAAGAAAAGCACGCCAGACTACATTATCCTGCTCCAACAAAATCGTTGTCATGGAAGTCGATGGCGAACCCAGACGGTTTGATGGGAATCTCATGCTACCCAAAGAACATGAAAAAAGAAAACCCAAACGATGCAAACCCGGGAAAGTGGCTCGTTACAACAGACACGAATTGGTGACACGACAAGTCAACGACAACACCCGATTCTTCTACAACGACTGGATGATTCCCGAAAAATTCATCACCCCAGAATTCTTAGCCTTCAAATCGGATGTCATCGTGGTTGGACCCCACGTTATCACGAACAAGATAGAAGAAGAAGAGGAAGAAGAAGAAAAACCTACTCCTGTTCTCCTGCAATCAAATCAAATGAACAGCATGGACGATGCGGAACATTTTCTTAACATGTTGGACAAGTTTGCTGCTTAAAAAAAGTTAGTTGTTGTTGTTGTTATTAAACCATGTTGAGAAAAGAAATTAAAGTTGACACATTGTTAAAAATGGTTGTGTTTTCTGATCCGCGCGCGCACCCCCACCCCAAAACAACCGCTGACGCCCACGCGCGCGCGCCCGCGCGCGCCCACGCGCCCTTTTTCCCGCCAAAACACAATTCGCAACAATTCGCGTGTGCCACCACCTCTGTCGCGTGTGCCACCACCTCCAACACCAAAATCCCATTCAGCTCCATTCAGCTCATTCGTAACATGTTCTCGACCAATCAGGACACAGTATTTGCCCCGTAGTGGCCCCCCTTACTACTGATCAAACCATGCAGTGTGACCATTCCTTGGAAAGCTACTGAACAGTACTGTGTTGTGGTACTGTCTGTTTTACTATACAGTGTGGTTCTATCTTTTTCATATGTGTATCAAACCATGCAGTGTGACTGTTCTTTGGAAAGCTACTAAACAATACTGTACTATGGTGCTGTTTGTTTTACTGTACAGTGTGGTTCTGGTTTTTGCATCTGTAAATCAAACCATGCAGTGTGACAATTCTTTTGGTATTGTGGAACTATTTGTTACGACTTCAAACAATGAAGGAAGATTTTGAAAGCATTCTGTTGTGGTATTACTTGTTATTACTTGTTCTAGCGTAGTCAGTCTAACACGTTTCAGTGTTCAGAAAATACATTTGTCGGAGAGCTACGTAGACAGAATAGTGCCGTGCTGTGGTGTTGTTTTCTTTGCGATAAATGTGTGTTCCTTTAACTTTTCCATGTTTGGACAAAATGTTTAACATTAGTACAGCTTTGCACGGAAAAATTACGGTGCAGGACTGTAGTGAAATAGACGCTAACTTCACTTAACATTGTATTTACGAATCTTTGAAATGCCGAAATGAATGTTTCTCCCGCCGTATTCCGTGTCACCGTTTGCGGTCAATTAAGTTATTGAATACAATGCTATTAAAGTGGATTTCCTGGTCTTAACGTATCCTTTATTCAAATGATCATGATTTACAACATAGAAAGCTAGAGCTAACGCACAAGCATAGCTTTATAGCAGCACAAGGTATTTTTTTTGCACTGAATGGGAGCAGCTACCTAGTGGAGGGGGACATGGGGGGCCCTGAACACCGCAACACCGCAAACAAAATTAACGAACACCGCATCACTGCAAGAAAAGTCGACGAAACACCGTCACCGCAACAATTATTTTTAGCTACATTATTTTAACGTCTACACTTGACGTAATACTTTTACAACTAAACAATTATCCACAAAATAAACACATCAAAACGGACGCTTGTCAATGCATGCCTACGCGTCGATACTGTAGCCTTCCGCAGATGTCCTTTGGGGTTCGTTTGTCATGCATTCATTTCTCCCCTGTTGATACCCGTAAATCGGTTTTCTTTTACTTACAGGGAGAGCTCGTTTGTATGAAGGTCCATGAACAGGACTGAGAAATTGACCCGTAGTTTATGACCGGTACTTTTCGCCACCTTTTCCTTTTTCGTAGAAAAAAGGTACGCAATCAATGACATATTCCGTCTCGCAGTTTCCAGAATTAACTTCTCTGACGTCGGCCAGGGTTTCCACGTGTCTTCAGAAGGCTGCGCTCCGGGAGGCAGAGGTCAAGTTACTTGTCAAGTTACGTATTTAGTAACGAAAACAGCTTCGCATTGGCAGCTTACGCATATTGAAGATTAACTAGACAATGTTGGTATGTAAAAACAATGGTACGTGCTTGTCATAAATTATCACGGATTAACGAAGTTTACACGCTAAATTTAGGTCTGAGAAAGATCAAACAAGAAACCACAGCACCGCAAATAATCTCATTTCCCCGAACAACGTTGCGTGAAAAATACAAACATAGCACACCGAAGGGTTTCAGATCACAGCAACGCCGCTAGCTGAGATTTTATTCCCCGCATCATCCCCGGGGGAGGGGGGTACTCTCATAAATTTCGGACAGGTGTGTACCGCGAAGGGTCTCAAACTCTGACCCCATTTAAGGATGAAGCAAACGAAAATTGATACCCTATTTAAGGCCCAAACCCAAATTGACACCCTATGCAAGGGAGAAACAAAAACTAAAAATAGCTTGAACGGAAAAAATAGCAATCTTTATAAAATCGCTAATACTTCATTTGATCATTTGTTTTCCACTTAACTGGGTATCTACGCACCGCTATGTTAGCTGATACAATTTAGACACCCTGTCTAAGGATCACACTGGGAACACTATGCCAACATGGGCAAAATTGATACCCTATTTAAGGATTGAGAACCTCAAACACCATACCCTATCCCGCGGCACATACCTATATAGCCCATATATGGGGGTACCCACCCCCCGCCGGGGCATCACTGCATTAAAAAAAAAAGATGTCCATCAACACCGCAACACCGCAAATCCCCATATCCCCCTCCTAATGGTTTATTTCGGTTACAAAATGGCCCACAATGCCTTAACACGTGACCACAAAGACAGTTCTGAATGTCGTATCCCATTTCTCTCAAAATCCGGGAATTCTTCTCCAGAGGGCGGGGTCAAAGAGCGTCCACCTTAAAAGTAATGCACATGTCAGCGCACATTTTAGTAGCCATAGAAACTTAGCTAAGTTAAGTTGCTTTGAATTACAGATAGATTTTAAAAAGACGTTGAATTCAAACCGTAGGTTTCGCTTAACTTTCGTATTGCAACTTTAATTGTTCCCATTATATTGATTCAAATCAATTCATTAGAGAAGATTAAGTGTAGCATATAATAGCCAAGTTGGGTCAATAACATTTATGAAGGATTCGTAATTTCAAAAGCTTTCAATAGTATTTAAGTCATCTTTGAACATCGGGTTCTTTCTTTCGGCTTTAAGATATTTACTTCCCTTGATTTTTGACCATCATTAACATCGAACAGTATTGTTTTTCATTGTCAAGTTTGTGTTAACCGAAACCTGAGTAATTAACCTATAGAGGAAGATAATTTAAGCTGTTTCTACCAGTTTTTCAAATAATTCAAATGTCTCAAGTGTTTCCTAAAATACAAATCTTTGCACAAGTATACAAGGCTCAACCTTGTGTTCACTCTACCAATTTTTAAATAATTCAAATGTTTCAAGTGTTTCCTAAGATACAAATCTTTGCACAAGTATACAAGGCTCAACCTTGTGTTCACTCTGGAGTCATCTCCCGGTTCACTCTATTGTGACTTTTTCCCGAACAGTTGATATTACTTCCCGAACTCGCACTGATCTGCTTATTCGAAGGTGGTGATGACTTTTACCGTACGGCTAACGGTTAATATTTTCGGCTGTTTTACGGCTAACGGTTAACATTTTTTAACGGCTAACGGTTAAAATTTTCTAATTTTTACGCCTAACGGCTAAATTTTTCGCTCGTTTTACGGCTAACGGTTAACCCCATTGAGACCCTCTTATTCGGTAAGGCCCAGCACTAGTTCCAACCCCATTTTTCATGCATGTAGACATATTCTTTTTCATATAAACGGTACCCATTGCGATTAGTCAGGGACCGGCATTATTTATGTGGGGGAGGGGGGTTGG
Source organism: Ricordea florida (assembly GCA_949710005.1). NCBI lineage: Eukaryota > Metazoa > Cnidaria > Anthozoa > Corallimorpharia > Ricordeidae > Ricordea > Ricordea florida. Next base: position 8,103,053 of record OX453274.1, on the reverse strand, counting down.
GTTTTTTTTGGTTTTAGCATGAAAGAAAAAGCGTGACCCACCCCTTTAAGCCCATTAGTCAATTCTTGACCCACCCCCATATAACTTTATTCAAGAGGTGACCCACCCCAGCCCCCTTCAATCTATACCTCTATAACAAGGTCCTGTTCACTGAACGAAATCAGCATATCTTGTGGACCAGTGTCCTACTCTGCGGCCACTTCTTGTTGATGTGCCTTCTTGTATATTGTTACAGTATGACTGTCATCATCTGATTCACTTTCGCTTTCACCCCCAATCATCGTGAAATTCTCTTTTGGCCCACTCCTTTTCTCTAAAAGAAAATAGGCCTGGCCCACCCCATGATTTTTTCCCCCCACATAAATAATGACCGGTCCCTAATGAGGCTTAAATTGAAATACAAATACATTTAACTAATCGAATGTGGTTTAGAGTTGTCTGTACTCTGATCGACAACTAGTACGCGTCATCACAGTGGTCAAAATGTTGTGGACTCACGACCACTGTGATGACGCGTACTCGTTGTCGATAAGAGTACAAACAAAGCAAAACCACATTCGATTTGTTTTTTACCACAATAGCCATGTTAAAAAACGTCAAAGAAAATGTTATTTTTTTCATAGCGTGACCAAGATCGTGACACAAAGAAAGAGCAAGCAGTGTCTATAACTTTCTCGCAATCTGATTGGTTTTTTCTCCAAAATTAGCGTTTCTGATTGGCTATTGCCTTGCGTGACACATTGACGCGAGCAGCGTTGTCTAGACTCTTAACAACGGCAAATTAGCCAATCAGATTGCGAGATTAGTAGCAATTGTGGTAAAATGATTGATTGATTGAATATTCATATCCTCTAAACTGCTCTAATATATTTGTTATGGTACTAGAGAGGAGACTTTGTTTAGATATCAATACAACTCTTTTCTGGTGATCGCTTTCGTTATTCTCATAGCATGAATATTTGATGAACAGTGAATATTGTAATGAGAAAGTGGATGCTGGTCTCTACTGGCACTTTAAACTTTTGATCGTCCTCTAAAACCAGTTCTGAGAGTATTACCTGCGCCTTTAGGTTCTCTTCTACCGTCATCGATAGGTGGCCGGTTGTCTTCTCTGATAATAGGTGGCCGGTTGTCTTCTCTGATAATGGGTGGCGGTTCCACTTGAACCTGAGAGCGGTAGAAAAGATATTGCGTTGCCATGCACCGTTCGATTGCTAATTATTATATAATTATTCTATAACTGTTTGGGTTCCTTCCACTGTCAGCTCGTCGCTTTTTATCCCGTGTTGTATTGGTATGTTATATAATCTTAATGCTTCTTGGTTCTATTAATTATATCATTTCATCTGTTCATTCTATCATGAAATAATTTCGTCAAGTTGTAATCAATTAATTTTACCACCTATATATTCTAAACCTAGTTCTAGTAAATCGGCTGATCTTGACCATTTCGGATTCTTATACCCAAAACACCTCCGTTCTGTGGGTTTACCGGCAATATAACCCATAGGTTTTCGACCAATCAGCGTGCGCGTAGTATCTGAGTTATTCTATAATACTTCATATTTACTTCATAATCACATTTAATAAGCTTAGTCGATTCTGTAAATTACAACATCCAATTTTAATAAATTATCGTTAATTAATTTCACCAGATTGTAGTCAATTCGTTTTCATAAATTATTATTTACTTATTAATTGAATATTCAATTCGAATTGATATCCCCTTTTTTCTAGTTGTTCAAAGCCTGGATAACTTTACCCAGTGGATAGGTCACAATTCAGCTGTCGCAATACATGCAAACTGTTCCCCCATTTCTACAACAAACCATCAATAGACATATAGCTAAGTATGTGAATGAACAAAAACCTTGGCAAATGTTTACGTTCAAGTATATTTTTAGAGCTTGATAGTTATTTATCCAACTGATAAAGTTACCCAGGCTTTGAACAACTGGGGCTGCTTTAAACAATCCTCTTACCACAGTTTGTGTTTTCGGTTGTGGTACAAACTTCTGTCCCGCTTTTTCTGGGTCAAGATAATGCAGCATGGCTTCCTCGTGGATAGGTCGATGTTTTCTATCCCACGAGAAGATGAAGCTTTTCCTTCCATCGAGGAATTCCTCAGTGAACTGTAAAAGTATTTTTCTACGTGCCCAACGAGAGATGACATTTCTGTCTTTCTCGTTCTGATCTTTGTAGTTGTCATCTCCACCGATAACAATCAGTACGTTTTCACCTTAAATAAAGAGATATAATGAAACTGTTTAGCATCAAGATGAAAAGTTTGGTCCAATGTTAAAAAATTAAGAACCACACTGAATAGTAAACCAAACAGTACCACAGTACAGTACTGTACAGTAGCTTTCAAAGGAATGCGGTCACTTTGCATGGTTTGATCCACATAAGAAAAAGTTAAAACCACACTGTACAGTAAAACAGACAGTACCACAATACAGTACTATTCAGTAGCTTTCCAAAGAATGCGGTCACGTTGCATGGTTTGATCGACAGATGAAAAAGTTAGAACCGCACTGTATAGTAAAACAAACAGTACCACAGTACAGTACTCACTTTTCAGTAGCCTTACAAATAATGGTCACACTGCATGGTTTGATCCACAGGTGAAAAAGTTAGAACCACACTGTATAGTAAAACAAACAGTACCACAATACAGTACTGTCCAGTTGCTGTTCAAAGGATAGTCACACGGCATGGTGCGTCTCCGCAGATGTGAGTGCAGTAAAACAAATAGTACGACAGTAACTCTTACTTGCTTTCTGTGTTGGTCACAATCGCAATTAGTATTGTTAAATTCACAGATGGAATAATATGTAAGAGATTATGAACTGTTTCCATGCTTGAAAAGGTTCACCAATTCAATACTCAAACAGAAATTTATTACGCAAGAAAAGATAATTTCGGTTCCATTTTTATTTAAACTGAAACCTGATTCCATTTCAACGAGTCGAGAGTGAATAAGTCTGAATTTGGAACTTTGGCTCTTCTGTAGTGTTTATTAGCAAGTTCTTTAAAATTTGAAATCTTGGAACAAAAAACTTGATACTTCAACATTGTACGATTTGGTATCTCTCTTTCCTTACCCTTATTGCCACAGTGTGGAATTTGTTATTGAATGAATCTCTCGCATGTCTGAAAATTCACCGAAGCTTTTACTTCCGCCTTACTTCCCTTCCAGTCGAAGTGCTATGGACCTACCTGTCTTTTGTAGTAAAGCTTTGTATATCCTCGTGTAACTGCTAGTCCCAGCGTTTTCTTCGTTGATTGAGAGCCGAGATTCGTTTGCATGGACGACAAAAACGGCATGATCCATCTGCAACTCGGGAATTTTGGTCGAACACATCTCCGACATTTCAGAAAGACGAAAATCGTGCGCAGTGACTGAAATGCGTTGAAAGCTGAGTTTCTCTTGAATGTCCGCAAACAGCATTCGAACAACATCAAGATCATAGGTCTTGTCACAGTTAAAAAGATGAACGTTTAAGGCTCGAGTCTCCATTTCTGTTCTCCGTAAATTTCCAGGTGGGAAATGCGGACGCTTTGCCGTGCTGTTCAGTGAATGCTTTCGTATAAGGGAATTTCTTAGAAATGTCACGATTCTGTTTTTGTAGTCACGCAATCACGTTTTCTTCGAACTCGCCTCACCGCTTGACATATTTCTTCCTTCCTTCCTTCCTTTCTTTCTTTATTGATTTATTTTGTCCGCAATAAATAAATAAGTTGATGCGAAATATTAAGACTATGAGGTAAGGGAGCCCTGGGAAGCAAATTAGGCAATTAAGGCTTATGTAAAGGGTACCTTTTGAAATATTTTTGAGTTAGAAATGAAATACTGTCATCGGCAGACTAGATCACTTAAATATGCAAGTATATCTTTACTGACAAAAACTTTCATTCATTAGAATAAAAAGAGAGGCAAAAAAAAGAAATAATTAAAAAAATGCTTATGCCAGGAGAATTGAAATATTTATTGAGTATTGTTAGATGCACGCCATGATGGTTAACACACATTTATTATAATTATGATAATTAATACATACACAGGGTGGCCTGGGGCGATGCGAATACTTAATGTCGTAACATCTCCCTTCTGAACAAAAAAAACAAGATAGTGAAACTAAGTTCTTGATACAGGCAGTAAGGAAAAATTTATCTTTAACATCAAAAACTTGTAGCCTTTGCGGGCTGGCGTAATTTGAACAAAAGGTCACTATTTCACGTAATTTAGCAACAACAAAGAAAAACTAGGGCTTAAGAAACTCTGCAACTCCTAGGTAATGGCAAAGTCTCTATCAAACAAAGTCCTTGAAACGTTCCGGTGGTTTAATGGATCTGGTTCTCGTCTGCCGCGCTTCAACACGAGCAGGTTGCTTGTGCGATGGTGGCTCCGGGTCTTTGGAAGGGAGCACTGGCTCAGGACTTGCTCTTTGTTCTGGTCCTGGCTCTAATGGTACTGGTGCTTGCAGTTTTGCGGTACTTGGTTCATCCGAAACCTGTTCCTGGGTGGTTCTGAGGAATTTCCTATTCCTGCGGTATTCACGCCCATTGACATCAACAATGTAGGACCGTGGGGCCACTTGTTGCAGGCAGGTACCCAACTGCCACTTCTTATTTCCTTGTGATGGTGATGGTTTCACTCGCACAGGCTGACCAACCTTTAGTTCTGGCAATTCTTTTGAGCCTCTGTCATAAGACTGCTTTGCTTTCTGGCGTCGGAGCTTGATCTTCTCTGCTACTCCTTCTACCACTTGGGGTTTTAGCAGACGAGTTGCGGTTGGTAGAAGTGTGCGCGTGCGGCGAGACATCAGCCGTTGCGCCGGACTGCTGCCAATGTTCTCTGTGGGGGTATTCCGCCAGTCCAGGATTGCCTTCCAAACATCCTGGCCACTAGTCTTGGCTTTCTTGATAACCTTCTTGGCAATTTTGACTGCAGACTCTGCTTTGCCGTTTGATTGGCTATGGTAGGGTGACGTCGTAATGTGTTCAAACTCCCAGTCACGTGCAAAGTTTGCAAACTCCTCACTAGCAAACTGCCTACCGTTGTCACTAATCACGACATCAGGTACTCCATAGCGACTGAAATGTGTCTTGCAACATTCTATGACTGTCTCAGCTGTCATGTGAGGCAATGTGTCAACTTCCCAAAAATCAGAGTAGAAGTCAACAGTTATCAGGTAATCGCTTTTATCTAGGGTAAAGATGTCCACTGCCAGGCGGCTCCAGGGGCGTTCTGGGATCTTATGCGTCATGAGCGGCTCCTTACACTGGGACTGTTGGTATTCATTGCAAGGACTGCATTGTCCAACCATGTCTCGTATCTCACTACTCATGTTTGGCCAGTAGAGGACATCTCTGGCTTTGCGCAGGCATGACTCAGCTCCCAGGTGACTTGAGTGTATACGAACTAACATCTCTTGACGCATGGACTTGGGGATGATGATCCTAGGACCCTTGAAAAGAACTCCATTTTGGGCTGACAGCTCATCACGGTATAACCAGTACTCTCTGATGATCACTGGCACTTCCTCCTTAGTCTCTGGCCAACCGTTAAGGATGGTGGACTTGAGGACTTGCAAGGCTGTATCTTGCGCTGTATGCTGTTGGATCTGCCTGAGTCTGGTATCGGTGACATTCAGGAAATCGGTTTGATTGATCTCCTCCAGCTCTTCCTCGAACACGGACTGATCACAGATGTGGAATATCTGGTCACTATGGGTGGCAAGGTGCATCTTGGTGTGAGGCAGGGCTGCTCTTGACAGAGTATCTGCTAAGTACATTTCCTTGCCCTTTTTGTAGGATACACTCAGGCTGTACTTCTGAAGGCGTAATAGCATTCGCTGCAGCCGACGGGGTGCGGTAAGCAGGGACTTCTGGAAGATAGTTTCAAGTGGTTTGTGGTCTGTTCTGACTGTAACACACTCTCTGCCGTGGATGTATTGGTCAAAACGCTCACAGGCAAACACTATTGCCAAACACTCCTTCTCTATTTGCGCATAGCGACGCTCTGTAGCTGTCAGGGACCTTGATGCATAGGCCACAGGCTGTCCCTTTTGGAGCAATGCTGCACCCAATCCAACTTCACTCGCATCACATTGAATGGTTACTTCTTCCTTAACATCATAATATCGGAGGACAGGGTGGTCTGTTACCAGCTTCTTGATGCTACCTATGGCTTCATCGTGCTGTGGTAGCCAATACCATACAGCATCTTTGTCAGTGAGGCGACGGAGAGGCTCACTCAGATCAGAGAGTCGAGGGAGGAATTTCGCCAGATAGTTGACAAATCCAAGAAAGCGCTGAACAGCCTGTACACCATCAGGTTTGGGCATGTCAAGAACTGCTTTTACTTTCTGGGGGTCTGGACGCAGACCACTGGACGTGAGGAGGTGGCCCATGTATGGTACCTCAGACATGCGTAACTTCATCTTCTGCTTGTTTAGCTTCAGGTTGCACTTCCGGGCCCTCTCAAGAACACCAATCAAGTTGCGGTCATGGTCTAAAACTGCCTGCTCTTTGGTATCTCCGGACCCATACACAAGAATGTCATCTGCGATCACTTCCACCCCTGAAAGTCCTTCGAGTACCTCATGTTGTCGCCGCTGGAACTCTTCAGGTGCTGTAGATAGGCCAAAGGGCATTCGTAACCAACGGTATCGACCGAAGGGTGTCCAGAACGTGGTTAGGTAGCTGCTTTCTTCTTCGAGCTTTACTTGCCAGAACCCATCCTTTGCATCCAATACAGAGAACACTTTAGCATTTGCAAGCCGGGGTAGCACCTCATCGATGGTTGGCATAGGGTAGTGGGGACGCTTCAGTGCTTGATTAAGATCTTTGGGGTCTATGCATATTCTCATTTTGCCTGAGGGCTTGCGAACTGCAACCATACTGCTGATCCAGTCAGTGTGTGTAGTCACTTTAGCCAGTACTTGCTTCTGCTCCAGTTGTTCAATCTTCTTCTTTAACTCAGATTTTAGAGCCACAGGTACCCTTCGGGGCTGGTGCTGCACTGGTTTGACATTTTTGTCGACTTCAACACGGTATTCACCCGGCAAGCATCCTAGCCCAGAGAACACATCAGTGTAGTTTTCAGCTATGTGATCAGGAGTCAAAGGGGTTTGTGGTACTTGAGCTTTCACTGTGCCTTCCTGAGATTCTGCTTCCTTCACAGCATGGACTCTCTCTTTCAGATTAACCGTTAGCAGACCTAGCTGTTCACAGGTTGTGGCTGACAACAGTGGCTTCTGGTTAACATTGACGACTTGAAAGTCAAGCACATAGTCCCTTCCTTGCCAATGGCACTGGAGCTTGCAGGTTCCCAGGGGAAGCATCACTGTACCATCATATAACTGTAGTCTGGCATTGGACTTACGCAGCTTAGGGTTGCCATCTTCAGTGATCCTGCAGTAGTCAGCATAGCTAAGGAGGTTGCAGGTAGAGCCACAATCCATCTGACATAAAACAGTAAATGGGGTCCCACCAGAAGTGCTCAAATCAAGCGCTGCAAACCACTTCTTACCTGGTGTTTTTACTGAACCCACGGTGTGCTCCACAGTATACACAGAATCGTCTGATGAGGAATCGCAGTCAAGCCTGTTTACAGTGTCTCTTTTCTGACCTTGTTTACATACTTTGGCAAAGTGATGCATCTTTTTGCATTTCGAGCATGTGACACCATAAGCTGGACAGCGTTTTTTGTTCCGGGGGTGCTTTCCACCACAGTACTTGCAAGGGAGTGGCGGTGCTTCTTTTTTCTCGCCTTGGGATCCAGCATGCTTTACAGGCGGTGCTTTTGATTTCTTTTCTCTTTTGCTGTTCTTCACATAATTTACCGTTGGCTCCTTTTCATTGTTCATGTTCCTCAACTGTAGACTCGTAATTTCGCTGTTCCTACACATGTCGATTGCCTTCTGCAGATCCAGCTTGGGTTCCCGTAGCATTCTAGCCCGTACGCTCGCGTCTATGGTGCCCAACACCAACCGATCCCGAATCAAGTCGTTCTCGAGACTGCCAAACTCGCATGTCGACGCCAGCTGCCTTAGCTTCGTGATATACTGAGCGACGGTCTCACCTTGACTCTGTTCGCAAGTGTTAAACTTGAAGCGCTCGTAAATGACATTTCGAGTCGGCTCGAAATGTGCCTGCAAGGCTGTGAGTGTAGGCTCGATTTTCTTCCTGTCGTCATCTGCCATTTCGAGATGCTTGAAAACTCGGAAGCACTCTTTCCCCATAACGGAAAGTAACGTCGCAACTCGTACGGCGTTGCCTTTTTCATTCAGACCGGTGGCAATTTCATAATTTTCAAACTGGGAACGAAAGAACGACCAGTTGCTGGCAAGGTCGCCGGTCATTTCCATCGGCGCTGGAGGTGGAAAACTGTTTGAAGCCATCGCAATCGTCTTGAATCTCTGGTTTAATAAACCATCCAGGCTTGTCACGTCTTCTTTGTTTCACTGGATCTTTGGGCTTTCTGTTTGGCCGGTTTTCTTTTCACGAAACTCGCGGAGGCTTGAACTCTGCGATGAATCGGTGATCCCACTGGTTGACACCATGTTAGATGCACGCCATGATGGTTAACACACATTTATTATAATTATGATAATTAATACATACACAGGGTGGCCTGGGGCGATGCGAATACTTAATGTCGTAACAAGTATCAAGAACAAATTGTTGTCAATAGTCTTTTTACTGCGATTTTTTTTTCGGAGAAGCCATTAGCTTACGTAGCTTGTGTGTAGTTTTTTTTTTAATTTCTGTCATAACACTGCGTTTGGCGGTACGATAAGGCGGTAAACTGCACTCAGAAAGCGAAATTACAGCCAGTAACGCAATTGTAACGTGATGAAACGTGACAGAAAATGTGAGTTTCCGAATTCAGGGCCAAAACCTGGAGTCCGTTTCTCGAAGACCTGGTAACTTATCGGGCTCGGTAAGCTATTTTATGATCGTAATGTTCACAACGGTAATTACTATTTTGTTGGTCGTGGTTTTCAATTTTTAGCCACGCAATTCTAAGTTACAGCCGGTGCACTTTGGGCCGGGGGGGGGGGGGTTCTCCCCCACATTGGCTTAATGGGGACTTGCGGCCAGCCAGGGTATGTTTTTCGGGATTTTTGTCTTAAACAGGGTATCGAATTTATCATTTTTTGTCTTAATCAGGGTATCGATTTATCAATTTTTGTCTTAAACAGGATATTATTGTCTTACACAGGGCATGGTTTCGGGTCAAGTGTCTTAAACAGGGATTCAAAAATCGGAATTCTGTCTTAAACAGGGTAGGAAAATCAGCGATATTTGTCTTAAACAGGGTCAGGGTATGAGGGGACACGCCGCACCTCCCCACCCAGGGATATATCGAGTACCCCCCGGGACTTTGGGCTGTTTTGTACATCACGAACTACACAAACATTCAGGCGCGTAGCTACCTTTATGCCAACATGCCATGGCGTACCTGAATTGAAATTTTGCAGGAAAAAAAAATACGAATGAAAAAAAAAAGAAAAAAACAGACGATATGTTGCTGGGACATTTAATATCCAACTTTGGCGTACCTGGAAAAAATCCTGGCTACGCGATTGACATTCGATAGATGACGACTTTACAATGGAGCTCTGGGCCCGTAAAGTTAAGAGAAACTTCGAAAAACTGGCTCCTGGCCCCAAAATGGGGAAAAAACCCGGCAAATTCTATACAAACTGGCCTCCTATGTAACAGTATGTACTTCGAAATAAATTGACTGCTAGAAGAATGGACTCGAACTTCATGAACAACTGGGGCAACTGATCTGAACTCACTCAAAAGAAAGAACAAGAAACTCTCTTATATATGGCAACTGGGAGGTCAACTTCAACAAGAGTAGTTAATGTTTTCAAGCACTTAAACTGTAGATTACACTTTTAGAATTTTTATTGAATTGAACCAGGTAGTAAATCATAAAGCTTTAAACGTAAAGAACCCCCTCAAAAATGAGCGCAAACTCGGTATGAAACCTTTCAAGTCCTCAAATCCCATCCCACCCCACCCTCCGCTAACTAATGATAATTTTTAAACCTTTTAATGATCGGCTAAAGGATGATACTTTATATAAGATTCTTTACTGTAAATGCACCCTGAATGCAGTGAGAAAAAAAACTGTGAGTTAAGAAAATTCGGTGTTTTACACGGGGGAGGGGCGGGGAGGAACTGAAGCACCGATTTTACAGGCACAATTAATACAAGGTTAAGACATTATTATACCTTATCAAGCTATACCACCGTGCGATAATCAAGAGATTAACGATCGACACGTCAGCGTTGTTTATTCCGGTATCACTAGCATTCTCTTGCTAGCATAATACACAATGAAGATTTGCTAATACAACTCCCCGCCCCCACCCTGCGTGCGTAACGTTTTGTTGCTCCAGTTATAAAGTTTCAATGCGCGTCAGAGCGCACGGATCTCTTTCCATTCATGACATCACAATCATCAACTCTGCAGTTTTCATTTACAAGTGGGACGTTTAAGTTTCGGAGACGTTTACGATAAGTAGAGAAAAAACTACTTTTTACGTTTGAAAAAAACATAACCAACATCAAATAAATGCAGAATGCGAGGTTTCTCACTGGTGGTGAGGCGGTGGCCGCGAGGGCAAAGGTAGCTGAAACAAAACAGTTTGAGAATCCTTTTTTCCAACGCGAAAAGCGAAGATAAAAAAAACCGAAATCATGAGAGAGTAGACAGAATTTGTCACATTTGCTGTGTAGAAACCGTAGCCGTTGGAGTTTCAAGAAAGCCTTTTCACCCAGAAAGTATCGTTCATTGTGTGCAATATATCGTTAGAAGAGGAGGGAAATGGGGTTAAAAATGTCAGATTTGCAGGTCACTGATCACGATAATCAGTTCTGTCGAGCCAATTAAAAAGGTGCCTTGTTGATGAAGGAGTCGAGAATAATAGCTTACCTTTCTTGCGCGAATTAATTGAAAAAAGACATATAGGAAATTTTGAAAGCGTTTCGTCCTGTTTACGATTTATAGGTCAGGTATTAGTCTTTTTTTCATTACACAAGCAAAAACCCTGTCCAACTGATACAAATTGTTAACAAAAGCGCCCGCATTCTGTGTTTTAATATCAGGTTTGTAGGAGTGGTATACTTGATTTGCTATCTGCAAACCGAAAATATTTAGAGATTCCGAAATTTTTTAGAAATTCCGTTTGGACTTGAGCCTACAAAACTCGAACCCGAAAATTTTTGCCGGCAAAGGAAATTGAGTGAAAAACTCCGATTTTTTTTTATTGTTTTATAAAAATTTTGATTCGAAGACAAGACAGCCAATCAAAAGAAAGGATGTTATCTATATTCTTTTGGTGCGTTTTGAAATGCAAATATTACCCTAATTAATTATTCATGCAGGTTTTCACTCACGCCTTTGCTGTCGCACATGCTTCAACTGAGACACGTCGCGGTTCAAGTTAAGCAAGAAGAAAGTACGTTTTCTGAAGTTTAATTCCAACTTCCAAAGCGTTTCTGCAGAAAGTTGTTGAGAACAGATGTAAGGAATATGATGACAACTTCCCAAGAGGAAAATGCCATTTTCACGAGGAAGGAAGCACGGAAGCCTTCGCATTCAAGTTGACGAACTGTCGTCGTCCTTGGAAGGTAAGAAAAAATCATCGCGTTTTGAATTCCTTGAAATTGAGTCTTATTCTGAAAGAGTTTTCAATATTTTCAGATTTAATTTCTGTTCAAATTTGTTTGAGCCTGAGAATTAAAATTGAAAATTGTTTCTCGCTATCAGGACTTCTTAGGAACGCCTAATACAGAGTTGAACTTCAAACACTTAAGTTGATATTCGACCCTGGATTTGATGAATTTTGTTTTCAGTTTTGCAGTTCAAGAGCATGAGGCAGTCAGAAATGTGGCGGACTTGACTAGGAAAAGAAAATAAGCAATCAGAAAAGTTGAGTACAGTTTCCGCTATTTGAATTACGTGTATTTATACCAACTGGATATTATGGACACTCTAAGAAGGCTTCTCATTTCATAAAAACAATATACGGCAATCATAGCATATGTTGTCAGTGGAAGATAGTGCAGGAAAATCAATAGAGAATTTCATATTGTTTATATATCAGTTAGATTCTTGTAAATCTTGAGGGGACGTTAAACGAGTTGGTCAAAGGCAATTTTGGATACAATTTGATTTTATCCGTACAGACGAAATTCCTCAAAATATATTAAATATATTAACTAATAAAATTTATGAAGATGCAAAACTAGTTTACTCATGGAAGTTTAAAGCAAAATCAATCGTATAACGGTGGTCACCCCATCCGAACGTGGCCGGTCTTTCTTGTCTTCATGCATAATAACTGAATAGTCCACATGAGAAGGTCAGAGACCCGCATTGCTATGAAGAGCTAATAGTAGCAATTATCTAGCCCTATGGTGCGTGTTGTTAGTGGAAATGTTTTCAGATAAACAATGTCATTCATTTTTCACGTATAACTGTACTTTGGAGGATCTTGCTAATTTTCATTAGCAAACTCTGTTTTGCCAAAATCATTCAAACAGCACACATCACATGATTGAGGTGGAGGTTCTATGACAAAATTTCCGCACGGGTCCCTACTTCATTATGCATGCAGCAGATGAATTGTTTAGGGTAATGCACATGTAAACATTTCTTATTGTCGATTGAAACAGTATGGCTACAGCATGCATAATGAAGTAGGGACCTGTGCGGAAATCGACCCTCATTATGGGCCCAATTATTTAAAATGGTAGACATGCTATCGTAAAGGCCAGTGTTAAACTGAAAACGGGGACAACTATTCCAACAAGATTCTAAAAAATTGATTTGGCGAACCCTTTTTCAAAATACATGAAAAGAAATTCTGATGCGAAGTTATGTCCAAAAAATTCAATTCCCAAGGGAACTTGTTACCGAGCAACAAAGTCTATGCATGTGACGTCATCGTGTATCTGACGTCATTGACGTCTTTGTGGGATTTTACGGATTAGTTGCCAAAAAGGGAGACCCATGAATGCCCTATTTCAACCGAAATGTTTCATATCAAAAGGAATCGTACCTTTTGACATTTTGTTTTTTTTAAGTGCAACTGGAATGATAGAATAATATTACTGTAACTACCATGTTGTAGCTGCATTTTTTACTTTTACTTTTACAAAACAAAATGATAAAACTTGATTTTCTCTATTATTTCAGGAGATGCATGAGATTCCGCTTGAAAGAGCAGGACAAGTCTCCAACAAGGCACAGAGAAGAATCTGTTTCAATCCTAGGCGTTAAGGTATAATTATAGAGTTGTTAACCTGAAACTATTTAAAAATAGGAAACTGGCAGCAAACGACAGTCACTCGATAAGCAACCGAATTGCCACGCGCAAAATATGTATTTTTCTTGATGCGCTTTTTGTACTTTGCCATCAACAAAGATGAAGACAAAAACACTTATTCTAAAGGGGAAGCTTTCAAACGCAAATTTTTTAACTACTTGACCGTTTTCTTTAACATTTCAAACAATATTTCATACACGGATAACCTCTATAGAGCGTTTTCACTCACGTGGCCAGCAGCCATGCAAATTTTTTGGAACAAAAGAAAGTTTTAACATAAGAAAAGAATTCAACTCCTAGAGGATTAGTTTGGAACACCAACATGGCCGCCGTTTCATTGTTTTGGAACACCAATATGGCTGCTGTGACGTCATGTGAAAACGCTCTATAGAAGTTTTGGGTTCAAAGTAGGCAATGATCACCGAAAATTCAGAAATTATACCAACACCAAACTCAAAGAAGCTTAAAAGTTAAATTGAAACGGGCATTTCCCCCTTTTATGCAATATGGACAGTGAATTTAGTTTTGCATGTTAAGATTTCCGTGAATTTGATCATGAATCTTGTTTCAAAAAAATAAGTTTTAACATTTTTAACATTTTCTTGCATCGACATCATTTCAAGATAATTATAACAGACTTGACTGGCCCTGTTTCAATTATTTAGCCTGGCTACTAGCTATTAAGATCGGCAAATATCCACCAAATGACATTAGCACATCAAATTATATCGCAGCCCTTTGTTTTATTATTTTTTGCTTTCTTTTAAAAAGAATTTGCCGTAAAATTTATAGTATTCTTTAAATGCAGTCCTGTTGGTTTACTTCGAGTTCCGTCGTGTTTGCTAACCAATTCCTAATTTTTAAAGATAAGATATTGTAACACGCCTTACGTCTCTTCAAGATCTTTATGTAAAAGACACTACTGAGAGAAGCTTCGCGAGCATCAGTTATCAGTTTGACTAGATACCAAATTCTCCCTACAAAATTTTCATTAATGTATAAAGATCTCTGATGAGAAGCTAGAAGTGACCCTAGGAGCCGCGAAAGGTGTGTACCATGTTGAATTTTAGAACAAAAAAATTAAATCTGTTACTTTTATGAGCTGCGTATCAAAGCGGAGGCAGAAATTTGGTTTTCAGAAGATGTCTGGCCAAACGCGCGACTTTTTTCAAGAACCAAGGGCGAGGGAAATGACGCATTGTGATGTTTTCGGAATTTGCTTCTCAACTAAAACTTGCAACTAATTTTTTCAGCAAAATTTTGACTCAAGAAATGTGTTAATTGCAAAACTAAGTCGCCAAATAGGGCATAGATGAAGTATGTTTTCTCCACCAAATCGTGGACAATCCACATGGTACACGAACCTACATGTAACTGCATTGTTCCTAGCTTTGTGAACAGAGCTAATGAAATTGCGATGAAAGCTTGTAGGATTTTGGAAAATTGGCAAGAAGATTGGCTATTGATTAAAAACGACTTGGGTAGAATAAGACTTGAATTTGTTTTTCAGTCAGGCTAGCAAAATGGACATTTATTAACACAACTAAGCTAAAATGCCTTCACTGAGTAGATTTGAATTCGTTTGTCAAATCAGGACTTGTATTCAAGCAAAAAATTGGTCCTTTCCTAAGAGCAAGTTGGCGAGAATTACTTAAATTGATTTGAATTTGTTTATTGAATCATTGTTCGAAGTCACAGTTTCTTTAGCTCTGTTCAGTAGTGTTAGCATAGGTCTATGTAGTGAATCCTTCCACGATTTGAAATGAACATTCCAGCTTGGTCAAGTTCGCAGTGAATACAGATGTTTGTACACGTACTCACATCCGTAAACATAGCGGGCTATGGCAGACTGCGCAATGCTTTAGTTTTATGGCGTTTCTTTTTGAAGAATTGGCAATTTTTATTTATACATCCAACGTCGCAGCTAAAAACTCGCGCATACGTGGAAGGATCCCACGGATTCGAAATCTTAGAAAGTAACGTAATTAAGATGAAAGCTTCACTTTATTTACGAGCCAAGTCAAACCTCAATTTATGCCCGAGTGTTTTCGGAAACCTATTTGGAAGCGGGAAAAAGAAACAAAATACAGTGTTGAAACTCCGGTGTACTTTGAGAATTTTACTTGGCAGGGAGACGAAGTAAGGCTCCTCATCGCGTAGCAGACTCAGAAATGTGAGTTGTTAACTTTACTTTGTTTTGCGAGCCAGGTTAAATCTCAAATTCTGTCGGAGTTCTTGAAGTCAAACAAAACTTCAAGAAAAAAATACTTCGGTGTAAATTGAGAATTTATCTTGGCGGCCAGACGAAGTTAAGCTTGCATTTGTAATTACATTGTAGACTTAGAAATGTGAAGTGCAAGCTTTGCTTAGTTTGTGAGTCAAGTCAAACCTTAATTCATGCTGGAGTGTTAGCGGCAACAAAAACTCCAGCGTGAATTGAGGATTTCACTTGTCTTGCAGACAAAGCAACACTTGCTACTTTACATTATTCAGAAGCTTTGTAAATAGGACGCATAAGGATTAAAATAACACAAGTCATGTAAATTAGCTGCTTTGTTGGTAACGCATATCAACCTTAGGAATACATGAGATGCAAATAAAGAAATGAAAGAGAAGAAAATGAGTTGTATTTTAATGAACATCACCCTTTAATTTTTAAAAACAAAAACGGCGCATGCGTATTTGGCACGCCGTATTTTTCTAAGTCTTTTGGCGGGAAAATTGCCAACATTTGAACAGGGGTCACCCTAGAAAATTTTAAAAAAAATCGGCGCATGCGTATTTGGCGCCGAAGGAAAATTTGGCCAATTTGAACAGAGTGCCAGTAAGAAGACTAGTTATGCAAATAAAAGAAATGAGTTGACAACTAGAGACTGCATACTGATTAAACCAGTGAATTCTAGCACATGAGCAGTTGATCAAAATAGAGACTTAGTTTTTTGGGGGGATAAATTTTCGCGCATGCGCAATTAGTCAAAATCGAGAACATTTTCCGAAGAAATACTCGAGCATAAGAAACGGCTTGGAGCAATTTTCCTTTCCAAATGCCCGTAATTGGTCTCGTAGTAAAACCCTGACTAGGCAGCGTCAGCTTCACTGGTTTATAGTTTGCAAACTCTGTTCCATTCAATCAAGCTTTATTGAAGTCAAAACAGTGTACAGTCAAATTAGTGTTCTGTGCTTCTCTTCTTGTTGATCATCTTTGTCCCACATTCATTCAGGCAGCAACTGTGAAATAAAATGATATTAAAATTACAACACAGCTTGATCATCCCAGTTCGATATCTGAGCAATCTTTTTTCTATTTGTGAAATTTAAACTCTGAAAAATGCAATTTCACTCCTTGTAGTGAACAGCATGCAAATTCGTCTTACAAGATTCATTCATTTTTAGGCAAACAGATGAGAATTGAGCACATTATTAGCTCAAACTGATCTATTCAATTTAATCAATTTAATACCAAATTCTCTAAACCAACAGGAGTAAATGTATGCCACTTACTAGGGAGAATTGCTGCTCAGATCTTGGGAGTGGAATGGTTAATTAAGTAGCGAATTCGTAAGAAAGAATTGAACGTAAGATTGTTTCAACCTTGGCTGCAAACATCACAATTTACTAAATTCAGTTGTGAAATAAAGAAAAATTGACAAAATTCCAATAAGGTGCAGCATACATATAAAATTAATGTCTTGTCTGGAAGTTTTACAAAGATGAATGCTACATATAGTAAAATACAAATGGATAAATTTTCGTTGACATATTCAGCATCTACCAAGTATTGCAGTGTATACAAATTCAGTAACTTTAAACTTTATTTTGACTGCTCATTCCAACAAACAATAAGCAACTGATCGTGTTGCTAAAGAGAATCTTTACTGAAATAAAAATAACATGACAAGTTTCGTCCCAGCACTGCTAATTTTAAAACATGTAGAAGTTTATGTCCTAAATGCAAAGCATTTCGAAGACGTTTAATAACATCTAAAATTCATTCCCTACTACTACAGCAACAGTACTATTCATAAATCTGTAAGGAAATTGAAGAACTGATTTCGTGAAATATCCAGAGAACAAACTGAATATTTCCTTCGTGCGGTCATTTTATAGGATTTCGTCTAATGATTGAAATGAAAGAGCCACAGAATGTGTTGAGACTTCATATGACCACGTAGTATCTTAATAGTTGATTGTTGATCATGCAGCGTCCGAGAGCGAAAAGCAACACCGTGCAGCAAAACTAAACCTCACAGAAGCTAAAATTTGATCACATTGGGATGACATGAAAGATAAATGTTCTCATAGATACCTGGAGTGCGGCGTAAGAGCTTGTTCCACTGTTTGTTTCAAGATGGCTGTTCCTACTGTGAACATGGTCCTGTCCATACAATAAAGCGCTCTTCGTTCTTCAGACATTCGACTCACAGCATGAAGAACTGTCATGTAGCTAGATTTCCCTTCTCAACTTCGTCCATAAAACCGTTATCTAAGCTGGAAATACTGATTTTAAGGGGCTACTTTGGTAGCAAAACCGCCCACGATAAAAAACCGACTTGCTTCGTTCTCCGCGAGGAAAGGTGACAGAAAAAACATGAATACATTATTAGTAGCTATTTTGCAAGTCAATGAAACGCACGTTTCTGCCAGCGAACCCTCTTATAAACTAAACTGAGCTGATGAAATTAAAAAATAAACCGATATTTCTCCAAAGAATTGGAAGACTACAACCAAACTATTGGCTATTGAACTGTCAAAATTCAGTGGGATAAGAACTTGAAAAAAGTTGTCGAGTTTTGTCAACCTGTTGTAAAATATCCTCAGAAACAAATTATGGTTTTTTCTTCTCGTCAGAGATTTCTTTAATATTTTCATTTGCGTGTTGGGTGTCAGAGATATTAAATTGAACCACAACGCGGACTACATCGAGTTAACTGACCTGTTAGCGAAAATGTCATAGAAACAGCTTGTCTTAATTATATTTGCATATATTCTTTCCTTACTCTCATTTATTTCTATTTTTTTCTTTTTCTCTTTACATATTACAATTTTATAGCCATTCAACTTAGTAATCTACTTATTTGTTGTAGCTAGGTTTTTTATTATTTCCATTTTAGTGTTATTATTACTCATCTTACTGCTCTCGTTATTGCAACCATTATTGCTGTATTTACTTATGTATTTAGATATATATATATTATTTTCTTTTTTTACCATAACTTGCTTTTTGAATAATTTTGTATAATAATACGTGAAACTACTGCCATTTTCTAATAGCTGTTGCTATCTGCGAGTATTAGATGGAAAAATGTAAATATAGAAAGATCAATTAATCAAATTGAATTGAATTGAACCATTATAAGAGACCCGTCAGTATGTAGCGGGTAGTACGTGTGGGGGTGGGAAGACGGGATGGCGGGAGAGGCGGGGACGGGTTATTATATTTACATGAAGGGACATTATAAAATCCCAAATTGTTTCCAAAAATAAGCAAGGACCACAACTATTTTCCAAACTTCTTTCTCATTTTAGTTTAGTTTGCCCCCATCCCCAAAATAATGACCGCTCATTAAGGTATCCAGTCTGAAAATTGTCAAAAACACCAATACTGTAAGAGATTAACAACACTTTTAGCAATCGATCAGTTTATGATTTAGCAATCAATTTTGCGATACGTCTCGGTCAATAAAAACACAAACAATAACTCGGCCAATATGCATTCATCACATCTACACTTAGTCAATATATAATACATATATTTTCGCGTATAATAAGAACGGCCATTTAATATTCTCCTTTAGTATATGATTATTGGTTACCTGTCCTCCTCGTGCCTGGTGGCACACAGGGCCTTCACGTCACTTTTCCACGTTTCCCTGTTCGCTGCTTTTGACCGCACCTCTTCCCAGGTCCTCCACCCCGCCTCGCCTCTCTCTTTCTCCACAGTCCTTCGCCATGTTGTTTCGGTCTTCCATGCTTTCTTTTGCCTTCTGGTGCCCAGGTCAATGCTGAGGTACAATCATTCTCTTTATTGCATGTTTTGGGTGGACCAATAGCCTTCTCGACCCAGGGGCGTCCGGATGACTTTGACCGTTTGTGCGTCATACAGTCCCTTCCGTGAGATGCAGCTTCGGTCTTCCCTCTAAAAAGTGGATTTGCTCTGCTTCTGGTTTCTGTGATAGGTTGTTTCTTTATGGAAGAGGGTTAAGAAATCTCAAAGTTGCTCAATAAAAATTCACGTTGGTATACTGTTAGTAATAAATTTGTAGTCAAGTGGATCGACTTTACCGCGGACATTTCTCTTTTTTCTGCGGGATTGCTCTGTACTTTCCTTTCTCGGGCAATACTAGCTTTAGTTGCTTCACTTAAATTAGCTCCGGCATTAGCAGCTATTGTTAATGGGTTTCTGAATCAGAATCACTCTAGCATGAGTCTTCATTCGCCATTTTGTTCACATTTTATATTTTACAACCGCTGACCACATAAATAGCAGTTTGCCACAGGAAGACCAGAACTTCATAATGGCATTCATAGTTCAAAAAAACCCACTTTTTGTCCTTATTTGCTCTGATAATTTTTTTTGGATTCACGTTAAAGTTAAAAAAGAACAAAAATTGCTAGAAAATGAACAGTTGCTCAAAGTTGCTCAAAAGTGAAAACGTTGCTCGAAATCGGAAATGTTGCACAAAAGTTGCCGAGCAACTTGGGGACAGCGCTATACACAATGGGCTTCATTGAATCACACACGGTGAAAACTAAAATAAATGATAACAACAATTCGAAGAACATTCAGATACACCTCAAAATTGACAACATAACACGGAAATCAAGTAACGAGAAGAAAAAAGGGAAAAAATTTATATCTGGTAGGCGTACACTCCGAACAAAGCCGATTGACTCGAGCTACTGAACACGTGCTAAAAAAGGGACGCTAGGATATACGTGTACACCAGAAAACCTTTTCTGAGTGAAACGCGTGCGATTTTCACCTCGTCATATCCAGGATGTTCAAAAACGTTTGAGCGACTTCCGAAGATTTTCCGACGATCTTAATTCAACTAACGAACGTTGCCGAAAATATTCAACGACCTTTATTGAACATTTCACGAGACTGGAGTTCAATTCCAGTCCGTCACATCAAAATGCCAATTTCAACATGACAATTTTATCTTTCTGTGATACAGTAAGGACACAAAGTCAACATATTTAGGGGGAAAACTTTTTAAGGAAATTGAAAATAATTTTTGTTATGTAATGTGCCAGAGAACAATTCTTCTGGACAAGTACTGAACTGTTCTCGATGTGTTACAGACGTGAGACTCGCCCTTTATCGCGTGAGACTTGGCAGGTATGTAGATGACAAGCACTTGATCAAAAGACAGACGCGCATCCAGAGAAACATGAAGATTTCATTTTCTGTTTTGCTAAGCAGAATCAAAAGCCAATTTGTATGTTCAAATAATTTGAATGATTTCGTCACAGGTATTCACCCATCAGTATACGTATGCCCCGTTCTTTCGGCAGCCTTCAAACAGTACTGTAATATTGTAACCATAGCTATTTCACAATTAGATTATGAGCTCTAAATTTCTATCATGAGGTGATTGTCGATGAAGCCAAAATATCACCTCATAGAAATTGAGAGCGAATAATCGCTTTTGTAAATTAATCATGATAAAGGAATCATGTGTCGGTGGAAAAAATACCAAATTCTAAATTGCCCTACGAAACTTCGCTTAAACCGCGAAGACGTTGCCATTTTGAAAACGATCTTCAACCAAGTGCTGTCTAATGGATGATAGTCTGCAGTAACTCAGCCAATCAGATTGCTGCATTTGCATTAGTGTAAATACTCATTGTAAATACTCAGGTGATTATACAAAATCGTGCGCTCTGATTGGTTCGCTATCTCGGATTATCAGCCGATAATCACCTTGACGAACAAAATGGCCGCCAGTAGTTCGCGCGCTTTTGATGAAATAATTTTTTTCTTGCTGTACAATGCTTTTTAATTTCTTTTTTTGAAATAATCACCTGTATATTTGTACTAAAACAATTATTTGCCTCAGATTATCGGTGAATATTCAGCGATAATCACTTCGCCTTCGGCGAATAATTGTTAATTATTGCGTGCACTACTTTAAATAGTAAAAATGGGCTAAGCAAGTGAGGCTAGTAATCTCTGTAAAAGACGTGAAATGTCGAGGTCGTCTTGTCTTTTACTCTGTCCTGCTGTACTGAATTCGAACTTTTTCATCTGCATGTGAATTGAACTCGGCCGTTGTTATCACTTTTATGGAAAGTTGTAGGTTTGATTTCGCTAACGGTAACTGTAAGAACTAAGATAACAGACAGGTTTTCCATCCTTCATTTTTCGATGCCGAAGACCCAGTTCCACATGGTTGGTTACTTGCTGGAACAGCAGGAACTCTTCCATAAGTTGAGTAGCTTCTCACGTGGACATCTCTTGACTGCTGGTCATGATAACGTGATTGTTTGAGCCTTGGAACGGATGACGTATCGCATTCTCCTGGGTAATCTGTTGACGGAGTTCTGGTCAAGCCTCTTTGAGTGCGTTCACCATCTGAATAATTCGACGACGGAACAGGATATTATGTCTCACTATTCCACAGTTTTCAGACAAAACAGCAGTGTGTTATCATTCGTTGGAGAGATACTGAGACATAACAGTGCTGTGCTGTGGAATTGGTTTCTTTACGATAAAGGTGTGTCTTTAATTTTTCAATACTTGGACAATGTAAAAACCCGCAACTAAGAAGCTAAATTTTTGGAAAGTAGCCTAAACAGTTTCTTATATAAATGGTAGTTAACACAATTTTAGGCTTCTTAGGTTCTTAAAATAGGTTCTTAATTCTGGAGAAAAGTAAAAAAAACTCAGCTGCAAAACAAGATGGTAAAGAAAATAAGAACCTGTTTTCAATTTTTAGGCTAAATAGGTTCTTGTTTATAGGGTATAAAATACAAATTTTAGGCTAACACGTTCTTAATTTTCAGGTTTTTAGTTGCCGGTTTTACTGTATTACAGCTTCAGTACAGCTTTTCACTAAAAAACTACGGCGCAGGACTGTAGTGACATAAAAGTTAATTTCACTTAACACTAAACAGTATGTTCTTCTTTCATCAATTTAATTAAAGCTGTTAAATACATATATAGCTATTGAAGTGGATTTCCTGGTTTAACGTATCCTTTATTCAAATAATATGATTCTCAGGGTAGTTCAGTTATCGATCCATAGTTGCTTACCAACTTTATCTGAAGCTGTTTTCAAAACCTCTTCATATTCCATTCTCTGCTGTGAATTCATCAATGCGCTCTTAACTGCTCCAGCGTCCACTACCAACAAGCAAAATTTCACCTTGTTCTTCATCAAATATGACTTCAACTGGCCAGGGGGTTGGCTGACTATCGGGGGATCAGATTTGAGGTTGAGATTTGGTTTAAGGTCCTGAATCACTTGGTATACAGCACACACGGATTCGTCACTTGCATTGCATCCAAGAATGACCAAGTCTAAAAGCAATATACCCATATTGTAATCAAAAATACACTCTCATTATTTACGCAGAGAGGCCCAATTTTTGACTAATTTCTTTGTCAACCTTAGGTAACACAGATAATATTTGGGAGCTTAATTCAGGTATTACTTTAAAGGGTCTTGTATCGCGTTCACATCGAACAGTCAAAGATGTTATAAAGTGATTTCGTTTCACCTCACATGGTTTACATTTGAGTGCTGTAAACACCGCGCTCACATTAAACTAAACTGATTTTTACAAGTTTAAACTAATTTAGCACGCAAGGTAATTTCGTTAAACATGTTCCAACTACAAATATTTAATTCCTAAACCGGTATACTTGACATGAACTCGGTATAAGAGAATTAACCACACCAATCACCTATGGGGCCTCAAAGCGGTGTTCGATTCACTGCCAAAAGTAATATCACAGTAACTACGATTTTGCATTGCTGTATCAGGCCATCCACTGGCTGAAGCGCACCCAACTTCCAGTAAGGAATAAACTAACCCAATCGAGCACGTTTTCTGTGGCTTGTTGCTGACCACATGTATTTATACCTTAAGTGAGTCGTATCGGGGCATTTTCGTTTTTGTGATTTTGTTAATTCTGTTGGTATTGAGATTTGTTTTGGTGAAGTTATCGTTTGCGTTCTGCCTGGTACAAACATCGGTTTAATTCGAGAAAATGCTAGATGTAACTAACAAAAATTAGTCTCAAGAAAACTAAATCAGAATACGCTTTGTCCGAGTTTTTATTCACTGTGGAGGTGTATCAAAAAAACCCACCTTTCCATACGCACAAGAATTCGTCCTCTGATATTAAACACGGGAACGGAAATCACATACGCTCGTTATCTATGAAGTTATCTCGCTATTAAATATACCACATGGCTGAACATGCGTTTTTGTACCATGCACTTTAGCCTGAGAATCAGAAAGACAATTACTGAGGAACGTAGAAATCCGAATTTCTTTATCCTCATAAACCAAGGAACAACAATCGCGTCGGAGCATTTTTTTATTTTCATTTTGTTAATTTATTGGTGATGAGATTCGTTTCCGAGAAATTATCGTTCGCGTTTTGCATAAATGGCTTAAATACAAACATAACTACAATTCAAGAAAATGCTAGCAAAAATAAATCTCAGTGCCTCGTACTTACCTCGGTTGCAGCTTTCGTCCCATTCCTTGCTTCTTCCTCACGATTTTTCGTTTCCTGCATCATTATCTCCTAACTGATTCTCTTCACTGTCTCCTTCAGCTCCTTTAATTTCCTCATCTGGCACAGTAATCGACTTTGTGTCTTGACTTGTCTCAAGTTTGAACTTCTTGAGCCCAACGTTTTTAGGGTCAAAATAATGTAACAGTGCTTCCTCGCGAATTAGGCGATGCTTTCGTCCCACGAAAGCACAAAACCTTTTCTTCCATCCAGGAACTGTTCATTTAATTGGGATATCATTATTCTCTTTGCCCAGGAGGACAGAACATTGCCATCTCTTTCAGCATGGCTTTTATAGTTGTCATCCTCACCGATAACCACAAGAACTTTATCCCCTGTTGGATGTAAAATTTACAGTTTAATACCATCTTAGCAACCTTGGCATTTTGAGTAATCTGATTGGCTCGTGCACCATCTTGGGATATTAAACACTGGGAAGTCCTTGTAAAAGTGGCTTTTGCTTAAAGAGAGAAAAAAGAGCGTCTGAGCAAGCTGTTTCCGACAGGTGTTACTACAGAGGCTAAGCAAAAATGACCACAACAGAGACCGCATCAACCTGGATGGCACCAAGCAATAACGCTAATGAACGACACAATAAAAATGCATGTGTAAAATACAGGCTAGTAAGTTTCTTCGTCGTAATTTTCGAACGACAACGTGAGAAAAGAAAACTTCGAACAAAGTTTCGTGGAGACAACTGGCTTAAACGAAGCGTGTAAGGCACATTATGACACGACCGGATTAATTTATGTATTTGTCCACGAGAGTCGAGTGCCTGTCACGTGGTCTAGTAAGCCACACAAGTAAGCACTGCGGACCTATGCTATTTAAAATATTTCACAAAAACTCCACTTGTTAAGAGTTGAAGGCGCCTTGTCACAAGTGTTTCTTTTTCTTTTGGTCGGCGTTTGAACAAAGTTGTGACTGGATAATATGCAAGTTCTCTCGTATACGGACATCATCTGGTAAACCCAAACGTAGATACTGATGAAGCTTTCCAAAGGAAAACAACCCATGATTACGTTTTGGTTAATTCTTGCAAGATCCATCCTCATCAGTTAAAGCCTATTAGATACAACAGAAAAATAGTTCTAGCCAACATGATTTAGTTGGTGTTAGCACAGATCTAAAATAAGATTGCTATCACACCGACCCAGCAAATAATTTCTTGGCAAGACCCGGCTCTGTGGTGCCATTCATGCAATCCGAACCAATTTCAAACTCTTGCATTATAGGTCTGCAAGGGATCATTGCCTTCACGTACACAGTTGATTGCATGACATTTTGATATAAAACCTTAGATCTGTTTGGTATCTTTGAAGAATTCAGGAATTGTAAAAGGTTCAAGCCTACTGTATGTTCAGGCTTGCCCTAGTACGCGGGCAAGGTTACTGGCAAACTTGGATTACACAGATTTACTAAATTAAAATTACGTTAAAACCAGCGATTAGCGGCGGTCTACTGTCTGCATTTTCTACTAAGCGAAACACTCTGCGAATCTCAACTCCTCAGTTTACATAGGGTTTAACGGTAGCTTACCAGTTGCTTGCAGTAAAGCTTTGTACGCCTTAGTGTATCCGCTACCACCTTTCTCATCGTTGATAATCGAGCAAGATTCGTTTGCGTTAACAACGAAAACTGCAACGTCCATTTCCATCTTGGGAATGATACTCTTGCACAGCTCTGGCATTAAACCAAGAGGGAAATAATGCTTCGCAATCGAAATGTCAAAATCAACTTTCGCCTTCGTCGCTCTCAACGATTCTTCTACTGAATCAAGGCTGAAGGTGTTATCAAAGTTGAAAAGAGCGATAAACTTCTTCTTCCTCCTCCCTGACTTTTCTGCTGTTGTCATTTTTCTTTATAGAGCAGTTTCTCAAGGAGAAAGATAATTTGGTCTTCCCTGCTTGGACAGCTAAGTTTACCAGAATACAGCTTACTGTACAAACATTTCTACGAATTGCACGTGACTGCAAGTTTTCGTGGAAAGAAGTTGAGCGGCCCTGGTGACAAACCGTCAGACTCGCTCCAGTTCTCCATTCCCACAAATTCAAAGGGCTATAAACATGATAAAATGCACGAGGTCGTAATCAAACGGTGAGTCGTCAACAGCTGTCTGGAAATTTATGTGAGAACCTTAAAGGAACAAAATTTCTGCTTACCTTGAGAGGAAACCGAGAACAACAGTTTGCCATGTGCGTTCTTCACTCACTCCCACTGCGTGACTTTTTTGCGTACCAGCGACAAAATTGTGCTGAGTTATGGAGAAAATGTCCTGGTCTTGAAAGCACAGCCAATTTACAGGGTTGAGTTAGAAAATTGGAGGTAGAGAAGCCGATTACTCTAGTCGACCTGGTGCTTTGGCGGATGCCGGGTGACAGTAAAAAACGAAATGAATAAATAATTAACATTTGCATTACAAATTTGCCGCCAAACAGAAGACTGCAGTCAAAAAAATCGCCAAATAATTCCTACGGAGGGGAAGGTGAGGTGCCAAATTGGCTTTGTGGGGGAGGAGTAACGAGAAAAATAAAACTAACGAAAATAATAAGAAAATGAAGTACCTCTCATACAGTAAGCGACTACTCAAAAAATCTTGAAATAATTACCTACCTACATAGAAAGCTCAGGGAACTCTGAAACACTGACCCTTCCCCATTTTTTGAGAAAATCATCGGCGTGGTTGACTTTTAAAATTAAAAGTCGTCTGTGATTAGGTAATCTCGAGGGGAACTGATGGTGACGTTGACTGACATTTCGACAACCTGAGCGAAAGCCATAATAATAATAATAATAATAATAATAATAATAATAATGATGACGATGATGATGATGATGATGGTGATGGGAATAATAGTAATAATAATGATAATAATAAAATGAAGGATGCTTCTTGGTTACCCTAGGCAACAAGTTGTTGTCCGGAGCCAATGCAAACCAGATTTAACACCTTTTATCTGAGAGTATTGGCGCATAATAATAATAATGAACTTTATATTTATTTGAGTATGAACTGTATCTAGCTCTACCGTACTAATTAGGGACACTGTAAAGCACAAATGAAAACAAATCAAATCAACTCAAATGTTGGTTTTTGTGGAGAGGGAAACCGGAGTACCCGGAGAAAAACTTCTCGGAGCAGAGTAGAAAACCAACAAACTCAGCCCACATATGACGCCGGGCCGGGAATCGAACCCGGGCCACATTGCTGGCCACATTAAAGGAAGGAAGCTATCTGCCTACGCAACAAATAAGCCTCTTGAAATAAAAGGAACATTGGAATCATCAGTCAATGTTGGCAGCGGAGAGACTGTAGCAGAGTTCATTGTAATCAAAGGGAAAGGTGTACCGCTGTTAGGAAAGGAGACCGCTGGTAAAGTGGGTGAACTGAAGATAGGAGTCAACTTAGCAGCAACCACAGACACTGCTCAGTTGTTACAGGTGCAATACCCTGAAGTTTTCAACGGAATCGGTAATCTGAAAACAAGGCAAGTTCAGCTACACACTGACCCAAACGTCTAGTCGGTGTCACGTCACAACCTTTGTGACGAACACCCTTCAACTTCAGAAAGAAAGTGGATTACAAAATACAGGAGTTAGTTCAGATGGACATTGTTGACGCAGTTGATGGTTCGATACCCTGGGTGAACCCTGTTGTCATCGTTCCCAAGCCTGATGGAAAGATTAGACTTTGCGTTGATATGAGACGTGCAAACGAAGCAATTGTGAGGGGAAGACACTCAATTCCAACAGTGGAAGAAATCAATGGCTTCAAAGTATTCTCAAATCTGGATTTGAAGTGGGGATACCACCAACTTGAGCTGAGCACAGATTCCAGAGACATAACCGAACCTTCGCTACCCATGCTGGTTTAAACAGATACAAACGCCTGCTGTTTGGAATAAACTCTGAAAGTGAACAATATCATCACGAGATCTCCTCGGTGATATCTGGCATCGACGGAGTAGAAAACATATCTGACGGCATAGCAATACATGGAAAGAGTCAGGTGGAGAACGACCAACCTCTATACGCAGTACGTAAACGCCTGCAAGCCAGTGGACAAAACAACCTCTAAACCCAGAGAAGTATCAGTACAACATGAGCCAAGACTGGCAAAAATGTTCTAATTGAATCCCAAGGCGGTGCACGATACTAGCGCAACACTACCCAGGCAAGTGAAGAAGTACCTTACTGAACCGCAACACAGCTTAAGCAATGGGGTAGAAGATAGCCCGACAAACACCGAGACCCCAACACCCCTAGAAGCACCATTACTGTCAAGCGCTGCCAGCGGCCTCGCGGAACTACCCACCAGGCCTCAACGGGCGAGCAAAGAAGTTTAAAAGTTATTTTGCCACAGTAAAGACATCCATGGCCCTTAAATGTTCATATGAACTTTGTTCTGTTTGAGTTTGCAAGAACATAGAAACTGATTGAATCACTGATTCTGAGACATTGATTTTAAGATGTTTATCACAAGATAATGTTTGTAAAGGTGCTCATCTTAAAGGAGAAGGATGTTATGTACTGGGGTTCCTGTGGTTGAGATTCCGGATCAGGATCACGTGCTAAAATGGTAGACAAATAAACCACGCTGAATCTGATCTGGTTCAATCTCGTGTTTAATCTGGCCATCCGCTATCTCAAGACGTTACATGAGGTACTTTAAAGAGGCTTATACTCCTTGGTTTACAATTTGTACTGTTCTCAACGCACGCACATTCATGAAACAAAACAGGTTTAAAAACGTTGAAACTAAACTATTACAAAAGGTAGTTTGGTTAAGTACGTTTCAACTAAACATACTTCTCAAATGTGTTACCGCCTAAGCCAATATTGTTGTTATGAACATAATGTAAGAATTCAGGTCGAATACACCAATCGAAGCGGATTATAAGTCACTGCCAGAAGTAATTTAAACTATTTTTTTTTCAATAAAAGGAATTTATTTTGTTACTGTGCAGTATAATATATTGTCAGCCCAATTCTAAAACTATTTGGTATTATTTGGGCGAGTTAAAAACTAAACCTTTGATTTTCCTTTTTTTGAGATCGAAAGCTTGGGCCGGTTGCGAAATATCTTACTCCCAGTCCCTCTTTGCCGGGATGGAAACAAAATTGAGGCTCAAATTAATGGGACGCTTCAGTTTTGTTGGAATTGTGCTTCCACACAATCGTTGTGATTGAACGATGTCGTTTCACTTTTACTTAGTTCATTCAACGGTCACTAGGTGTTTCTTTTACCATAATGGAAACCATCTTAGCTCGTTGTGTTTCTCAGTGTATCTACCGTGAAAGCTTGAAAGATGAATAAAAGACATCACATACCATAAAATCCATCCAGCTTACGCACATGGAGGTCAAAGAAAACATTGCCATGTCAAAACCTGTTTAGTTTATTAGTCTCAAGTATTTTGTCAGTGAAAGGCAGTTTTGTTGGTTTACACCTCTTTTGCCAGGTCATGTGACCCTATACAATCTGGAAGCTCTTCTTAATTATACCTTTTCATTATATGACTGTGTCTCAGGAGGACTGGGAACTACCGAATTCACGAATTTGATTGGCTGAAATCGATATTGACCGCGGTCTAGATTTTCCCATCTAGACCGGCATCTGTAGACCGGTTTTATTTTGCGTTGAAAAAGTAGCAAACTAAAATACAAAAATGTTCACCATTCTTTTATTTTCGTCTCAATCATTTATGGAAGTGCCATAAAGCCTGATGACAAAAAAAAAGTAAAGAAGACGAGCAAATTTCGGCAGGTTTAAGTTAAGCTCATCGCAGTTCGCAAGCAAAATGTCAGCAACCCAGTTACATTAAACGAATTAAGGTTTCCTTCTTTGCCATATAATAAACATCTTATTAAGGGGGCCGTCTAGTCAGATTTTTTGTTAATTTTCGGTCATCCAACCATTTTTTATATTTTTACTTAAAACTATAGTTTAACCCATCTACTTTATGTTTTCGAATTCTTTTTCACATAAATTGACCTGTGAAAGCTCATAAAAGCGATTTTCGTGATGTAATCTGCCAATGGCGATCGGTTGCCATGGAAACGGTTAAGGAAAAGTTTAAATTTGTGCCAACTTTAAGAGCATTTTTTCTCAAATTTGCCTTTTTCCGGAAGTAGGCATCTCCCCCTAACAATTTTTGCTTAAGTATATGACCAATTGCTGTGAAATTTGGCACAGACTGCCTTTAGGATGTAAATTATGATCCTATGGAGCGAAATTGGATTAAGTTAAATACTTGAGGAGATATCTGTTCTACACCCATATTTGGAAGGATTTGGTTGCCATGGGAACACTTATGGCCTTACCCCGAAACCGCTCCATAGGATCATAGTTCAATCCATGTTAGTTATGGATAGAAAGTGGAATTCATTTTCAATGAATTCTGCACATAACAAGTATGTGGGGCAGACGGCAACCCTCAGCTGATAAGGTCAAATTCAGGAGTTAATCATTAACTATCTTTTAACTACTTCATCTCAAATTACACCTTCCTGTGTAGGTCATCCTGAAGGGATGCTCTGGGGAAAATTTCATTGTTTTCTATAAAATCGTTACAGAGCTCTGTTGTTTTAAAGATGCTTAGAACATTTCTCTGAAATTTGACTAGACTGTCCCCTTAACCGAGCTAAGTCGGTCTGTATGGAAGAATCTTGACCTCGGTCGTGTGTACAGACCTCAATGCGTTCGGTCTCTACTCACGACCTCGGTCAAGATTCTCCCATACAGACCTCCAGCTCGGTTAATAAGAGCTAAATAATGATTACTCTGCTACAATCATTTCCTTAAGAGCCGATGTCATGGTGACCTCCTCTTTACTGACTACAACCTTAGTAGTTGAATTTAAGCACAATTAAACAAATTACGTTTTACTGAGGTACACCAAGGAATCTAAGGGTAAATCATTGTCGATGATTATAAGGCCGCGCCGAGATACGAAATTTCTCTTCGAGTCAAACATTTTGAAACATGAGAAGAGAAAGTTCGTATCACCAAGTAAACATTTAATTTTCTCTTTATCATATAAAATAAAATGATAAGTACCAAGTAGCGACTGAAAGCAAATTAATAAAAATTCTACTCCACCAGACATATCACAGATGTGAGATAACATTTATATCCACCCATGTGTGGATATAAGTTTTACCATAGATGTGAGATATCATTTACATCACTTATGTGTGAATATTACTTATATCACAGATGTGCGATATCATTTATATCCACTCGTGTGGGTATTAGTTATATCGACTTTCTCTCACTCGGTACAATACCACTCAATTTTATATAAGAAAATAGTTGTTTATTTAGTCAGTACCATTTCCACTAACAGCGTTCCAAAGCGTCATCCAACCGCGATACAGGCTTACAAACACCCGCTTCCACCGTGGAGTCAGATCAACAATCCTAGGCCTGTGGATATTGCCGTTCCCATCTGAGGTCATCTGAACACTGGCCTCGGCTTTCCACTTATGATCTCGTTCCAAATCTCGCACGATATGATCAGGTGGAAGCCACTTTCTGTCCCAGGTTTCGACGTCCTTATCGTCGTAGGAGATTTTGCCATAGCGCATGCGCGTATCTAAGACCACCGAGCCCTCTGGGTAATATCCCTGCCGATTTTTCGAGTCCTCTGAATCAGAAGAAGCCATAATAAAAACGACAATAATAATAATAATAATACTTATGATAATAATAATACAAATAATAACAATAACAACTATTATCGTAATGATAATGACAATAATATTGACAGTAATAATGGAAATGATATGATATACACTATTTATGCAACGCTTTCGAGTGGTATATCGTGGAGTACCCCACGAGTCACTTGTGTTTTCTTGGTTTACACATGAGCTTTTAAGTGAGTTTGTATACCAAAAAAATTGAAGTCATGAGTGGGATATTCCACGGTATACTACTCGAAAGCGTTGCATAACTGTTTCATATCATGTCATAGAAAATACAAACAACAGTTCAAAGAAACCGCCGAGAATAGCAACGCACGATGGGAAGGTTGAATGTGATATCGTTGAATTGCACTGATCGATGGGAATGTTCGGCGGAATACTGACGAATATAAAACGGCTTTCTTCCATTCTGATTGGCTGTATTCTCCATGGCATGGTATAAAATGTGATTTAATGTAATGTAATAAAATTGAAATACTGCTTAATTAACCGAGAGTGAGGTCATTACAGGGATATCTCGAGGCCTTGATGTATTCAGTCAAGGCCGAGGTCTGATATTTCCTTGTAATGACCAAACAGACGAGGATAATAAGTTGTTTATTATATGTCCTTTTAAGCACTGGAAAAAGAAAAACGGAAGGGTAATTCGAAAGAGGTAACTCGAGGTCATGTCCACTGAACCGTACACACCTGACCATGCGATCGAAACAAGAAGTGACAGAAAAACAGTTTCTTTGAAAATGAGACAACTTTTGTCTATATTAAAGGAAAAGAAAAAAATTTTGAAAAATTTTCATAATGCCCGGTCATTACAAGAAAATCTGGCCCGCTCAGTAGCCAATCAGAGTGCGCGTGCTGTTGTAGCCATATAATAATGTGTAATATATGGCTGGTTCCGCGAGCAGGGCAAGATGAGGCGTATCCTGTGTTGTGATTGGCTACCCGAGTGAGCAAGATGAGCCTATCTTATCTGCCCGGGATTTCCCGCGTTATCCCGCGAAACAAAACAAAGCAAAATGAAAATATGATAAAAAGTTACCGATTTATTTATTGTTCGCTCAAGATGGCTGCATATTAGTCAAGGTCTTTTTTGCGTTCTTCAGCGTGATCGAGGTCCATATACTTCAAGAAAACTCATTCCAGTTTAATGGAAAAAAGCTACCTCCAAACACATGGAACAGCCATGGGTACAAAAATGGCAGTCGCTTTTGCCAACATCTTTATGGGAAAGGTAGAATCACATATTTTAAATCTAAGCGCTCAAAAACCACTGGCCTGGAAAAGGTATATTGACGATATATTCTCTATCTGGAATATAAACAAAGACGAAGTCACGCAGTTCATTGAACTAGAAAATAGCCACCATCCCACTATCAAGTTCACGGTTGAAGTTTCTGACACAGAAACAACGTTCCTCGACACAAACGTTCACAAAGGCGAAAGATTTGCACAAAAGTCTAAACTAGACATTAAAACTCATTTCAAAGATGCTGAAACATTCCAGTACACGCGTTTCTCGAGTTGCCACCCACCAGGGGTCAAAAAGGGCTTCATAAAGGGCGAAGCATTCAGACTTCTCCGAACTAACTCCTCTAAAACAGCATTCAAAACTGCTATTTCACAATTTTAAACAAACCTCATCGAAAGAGGGTATCCTGAAACTCTTGTTTCAACAACTCTCGCAGAAATTACATTTGAGGAGAGAAAAGCTGCCCCACAACAGAAACATAAACAAAACACGCGAATATTGCCTTTTGTCACACAATATCGCCCATCAGTGCCTAACTTAAAGCAAATACTTATACAGAACTGGCATTTAATCCAACAACAACCATTGCTTAGAAGAATATTCAAAGATCCCCCTATTGTCTTGTACACAAGGGGCAGATCCCTAAAGGATATACTCGTTAGAGCAAACCTGTAGCCGGCTATTACACGTGGATGGGAGTCGTGCAGGCCTGTCACCCCATTGTTATAACTGAATATCATTCGATGCTTACATTTTCCCGTTTCCTAATTTCAAAATGTTATGAAAAATGTATCCATATACAGATCTTTAAGTGCATATTAAAGAGCAATTTTTTGTGGAAGGACTGTGGAGTTCATTTAAGAAGTTTTAAGAGGATTAAGCTTTAAAAGTTGATTTAGTGATCATTACAGCTTATTAAAGCTTAATATATGTAATGAACCTATACAGTGTCAACTTAAATGAAGGTTAGTCTTGAAATAATCAAATTGTATTTTTAAGGGAACTTAAATACTCTTAAAGGCATCTTAATGGTTCACATCAGTTATAAGAAATTTAATGATCTTTAAGTGTAAACTTAAATATATTCATTACATTTAAGTGACTTTTAATTTTTCTTAAAGATAAGTAAATCTGTCATTTCATTCTATGTATGTTTCATTGCAGGGTACGTGGGAATTTCCATGTACCTTGCCATGTGTTTCATTGCAGGGTACATGGAAATTTCCATGTACCTTAACCTGTGAAGTGCAAGAAGGTACATAGAAATTTCCATGTACCTTACCATATGTTTCATTGCAAGGTACATGGAAGTTAACTTGTGAAGTGCAAAAAGGTACATGGAAATATCCATGTACTTTTACATGTTTAGTGCAGGTTTTGCTTTTCACTTGCATTACCTTTGGAAGATATCATGCTCTTTGAGATAAATTTTACCACATGAAGTGACTTTTTGGGAAAATTTAACTTCTTCTTTAGAAATCGTACCAGCCTCAATTCATGTTTGACGTCCTTTGGTACAAATGTCATTAAACTGGCTGATTATTGCAAAAAGATCAGCATTTTAGAATATCCCGTTTGCTTTTAGAGCGTATTTTGGTAGTAGTTGTTGGAGAATGAGAAACAGTTGAGTGTAAAAACTAGTTCAGCTAGGCGAAGTAATGTTTCTGAGCTAGGCTCCTTCGTAGAGCGCTGATCGAAATAAAATTTGAGTGCTAGAAGTCCTTCGTTGTTCGGTATGACAGTGTATAAAGAGGTGATGTCCATACTGAAAATAAGCTTGTTTTCGCCGGAGAAGTTGAAGTCGCGGAAGATTTTTAGTGCGTGGTTGGTGTCTTTAATGTAGGATGGTAAAGATTTGACAATGGGTACCATGATTTTGTCTAAATAGCTGGAGATAAGTTCGGTTGGGCAACTGCATGCAGAAACAATGGGTCGGCCGGGATTGTTCGGTTTGTGGATTTTAGGTTTGAAGCAGATTCGTGAAGTTCTAGGAGTAGTGATGATAAGATTCTTAGCCGTGACGGGTAAATCTTGTTTTGAAATGAGATCTTGAATAGTTTCCTTGACGAGTTTTTGGTTGGTTAAGGTGAGGTCTTTGTCTACTTTGGCATAAAAAGATGTGTCGGAAAGTTGCCGAAAAGCTTCTTGTTGGTAAAGGTCGGACCGCCAAACGACTACCGCACCGCCTTTGTCGGCAGGTTTAACGACAACATCTTTCCACTTGCTAAGATTTTTTAGGGCCGCCCATTCTTCAGTGGAAAGATTGGAACATTTAGTGTTACGATTGAATTTTAGTTGTTGAACATCATAACGGCATTTTTGGACGAAGAAGTCTACAGAAGTGAATTGGCCCTCTGGGGGAGTCCATTTAGATTTTCAAATGTTAATTGTTTCAAAAATGTCTTTTTCTGAGGTGTGAGAATTGTTCTCTTTGTTATGGAAAAAAGCTTTCAATTGGACGCGGCGAAGGAATTTTTCGACATCTGGTTTGATTGCAAATTCATCGGTTCGTTTAGTTATGGAAACAAAATTTAAACCTTTGCTGAGAACAGACTTTTCGGGATCGGAAAGTGATAAATCTGTTGGAATGGTAACCACAGTGTTGTTGTTTTCGAGTGGTAGGCTATTGGCGACTTTGGGCCCTAATAAATTTTGAAGTTTTTGGGTCTTAATTACGTGCAGGTAATTCAAAAGTTTAGAATTAAGTTCTTGAATTTTGGAGCAAATAGCTTGACCTAAAATGGTAGGGCAGATTTTGGAAAGTTTGGAACGGCATTGCATAATTTGTTGGTCGACGTCCCCACGGTATCAATGAACGTTTCTCATTCATTTAATCATTCATCTAATTTATTCACTTCCATTCACACATTGCTATGGTTCCACCAATAGCATGGCTCCAGACTTCTCTATACAAATTGAACGTAACCCACAATCCTCTCATTCGCTCCGACGAAGGGCTAACGCTCGAAACGTCAGCACCTCCCTTTTACCTTACGGTGGTATACCTTACTTAATCAACTCGTTTGATTTAGCCAATTTCTTGTGTTTCAATTTCCCACCGACGCAGCACCAGTTTCTCATTATATATCAGCCTATTAGGCCACACTTGCACATTTTTCCTATCTTTACTCCTTTGGAAAATATTCGCTGTTTATTTACGATTTCCATACAAATCCCTATAGAATTTTGCGAACAAGATCCAGTCCGGAAACACGAAATTTGATTACACAATCGCTCGCGTGTCCAAGATTTCTGG
The DNA here is from genome assembly GCA_949710005.1 of Ricordea florida. Classification (NCBI taxonomy): domain Eukaryota; kingdom Metazoa; phylum Cnidaria; class Anthozoa; order Corallimorpharia; family Ricordeidae; genus Ricordea; species Ricordea florida. The sequence continues at coordinate 8,066,727 of OX453274.1, read as the reverse complement.
AGCCATATCCCGGTTCACTCTATTGTGACTTTTTCCCGAACAGTTGATATTACTTCCGAACTCGCACTGATCTGCTTATTCGAAGGTCTCAATGGGGTGATGACTTTTACGGATAACGGTTAATATTTTTGGCTGTTTTACGGCTAATGGTTAAAATTTTCTAATTTTTACGCCTAACGGCTAAATTTTTCGCTCGTTTTACGGCTAACGGTTAACCCCTTTGAGACCCTCTTATTCGGTAAGGCCCAGCACTAATTCCAACCCCTTTTTTCATGTAAACATATTATTTTTCATATAAACGGTACCCATTGCGGTTAGTAATGAGGCTTAAATTGAAATACAAATACATTTAACAAATCGAATGTGGTTTAGCGTTGTCTGTACTCTGATCGACAACGAGTACGCGTCATCACAGTGGTCAAAATGTTGTGGTCTCACTACCACCGTGATGACGCGTACTCGTTGTCGATAAGAGTACAAACAAAGCAAAACCACATTCGATTTGTTTTTTACCACAATAGCCACGTTAAAAAACGTCAAAGAAAATGGGTTTTTTTAGCGCGTGACCAAGATCGTGACGCAAAGAAAGAGCAAGCCTTGTCTATAACTTTCTCGCAATCTGATTGGTTTATTCTCCAAAATGAGCGTTTCTGATTGGCTATTGCTTTGCGTGACACATTGACGCGAGCAGTGTTGTCTAGACTCTTATCAACAACGGCAAATTAGCCAATCAGACTGCGAGATTAGTGGCAATTGTGGTAGAATGATTGATTGATTGAATATTCATATCCTCCAAACTGCTCTCGTATATTTGTTATGGTACTAGAGAGGAGAATTTGTTTGGATATCAATACAACTCTTTTCTGGTGATCGTTTTCGTTATTCTCATAGCATGAATGTTTGATGAACAGTGAATATTGTGATGAGAAATTGGATGCTGGACTCTACTGGCACTTTAAATTTTTGATCGTCCTCTAAATCCAGTTCTGAGAGTATTACCTGCGCCTTCGGGTTCTCTTTTAACGTCATCGATGGGTGACCGGTGGACTTCTCTGGGTGGCGGTTCCACTTGAACCTGAGAGCGGTAGAAAAGATCCTGCGTTGCCATGCACCGTTTGATTGCTAATTATTATATAATTATTCTATAACTGTTTGGGTTCCTTCCACTGTAAGCTCGTCGCTTTTTATCCCGTGTTGTATTGGTATCTTATATAATCTTAATGCTTGCTGGTTCTATTGATTATATCATTTCATCTGTTCATTCTATCATGAAATAATTTTGCCAAGTTGTAATCAATTAATTTTACCACCTATATATTCTAAACCTAGTTCTAGTAAATCGGCTGATCTTGACCATTTCGGATTCTTATACCCAAAACACCTCCGTTTTCCATTCATAAATAAATAATTCTTTAACAATTAAGCAATAAACCGCAGTTTCTATGGGTTTACCAGCGTAATAAATCACGAGCCACAGGTGAGTAATTTACAAGCTTAAGCTCTTCGAGTGTTCTGCCAACATCCCAAATGCTTTATCACGCCGGTAAACCCGTAGAAACTGCGATTTATTGCTTTTATAAATTAACTTTAAAAAGAAACAGAAATGCTTCTCTTTTCCGTGGGTTTACCGGCAAATTAACCCATAGGGTTTTGTAACGACCGCTAAACGGTCCTTTGTAGTCTAAAACAAGACGATCTAAGATCGTAAGTCGGACAACAGGTAGACGTGCTGTTATGGGAGCAACTTCAGAATACCCGGCCACGATTGCGTGACATTAATCTCGTGCTCCCGTGGTGCCGCAGTCGCGATGTCAATCATGAAATTAAAAAAGAGAAATGGGCCAAAAAATATTTTAAAAGACATAAAGTGGATGGAGTGGGTATAGAACTAGTGCTCCCGCAGTCCCGCACTCCCGCAGTTGGAAAAAAAAGGATATGACATGGATTACTTGTTTTCGGCACATCGATTATAGAACAAGGTATGTTCATGTGTACTGTGCTTATTTTCGGCACATGGATTATAGAACGAGGAATAATCATGTGTATTGTGCTTGTTTTCGGCACATGGATTATAGAACGAGGTATTTGTTTCCATATGCAAATATTTATTGACTGCGGGACTGCTGGAGCAGAACTTTAATGTCACGCAATCGTGGCCGGGTAAACGTGGCATCTTTGTTGTCGTTTCCTCGAGTTTCATCGCGAGGCACCTTGTCTTTATCAGCAAATGCTCTTCTGTCACTCTGTCCACATTTTCTGTTCACTGGTAACTCGTTTGATTCTTTTGAGACATTCGCTAAATCATTTGATTCTTTTGCTATTTTCAGTTCGCTGAACGACCCGTTTCGAAATATACGCTCATTACACACGCCATCTTTTAGAGTGGGTCTACCGCGAACGGTTTGTGGGTCTGTATGTTTGAGCGTAGAAAAGATGACACCATTTGTTTTCAACATATTCGCCATCGACTTCGACATCGTAGAAAGGTTGCGCCCGTATTACGTGTCTGCGGTATTCCCCATTGCACGTGACTGCGATTTGCGATGAAACTCGAGGGTAAACCTATAGTCGGTTGCCCGACTAATTAATAACGCGTTTCTGTTTGCAATACAAAGAACAATTAAGTCTTTTGTCTTGATTTCGTACTCGAAACCACGTACGCACTTTTAGTTTAGTTCAGTCGCTTCCCGCCTTCGTAGTTGATACTAAGAACACAAGAATAAGCAAGCCACAAGAGGCAATCGCAGGACCGATATGTAAGTCAGGAAACTTCTTCTTTTGCTTAGTTTTCCATAGAATTTAAGTGTTTAGTTTGTCGCCCTTTTCTTTCTTGTAGTCACAGTCATTTGGAAATATGTCGATGTTCTTATCTTTTGCGTTAGCGTAGTATTTCCCGTAAGTGCTTGCTAAGATTAGTTTTCACTCCAAAGGCCTCTTGAAGTATTTTTAGTAGTATAAGTGAATTTCAGTGTTGTGTTACCGGCAGGAAATTGCCGTACGCTAAGTTATTCTGCAAGAACAAAGCTTACCCTTAGATAGTCTTTAGCTTATTCTTTATGTTTATCGAATTTTCAGTTTACGGCTTTCAACGATTTACTGCTCGATGTCAAGGGATTAAAGTGAAGAAATGTATTCTACATCTGGGTGGTTAATCGCGAGCCCGTAACGTAGTCCTTTAACTTAAGTTATCGAAACCAAGCCGGCCACGACACCTCTTGAAACTCTTGAGAGTCGCCCGCCGCTACAGGTTTCGACCAATCAGCGTGCGCGTAGTTATTTTATAACACTTCATATATACTTCATAATCACATTCAAGCTTAGTCGATTCTGTAGATTACAACATCCAATTTTAATAAATTATCACTAATTAATTTCACCAAATTGTAGTCAATTCGTTATTATAAATTATTATTTACTTATTAATTGAATCTTCAATTCGAATTGATATCCCCTTTTTTCTAAAGACCAGTATCTATAATTCTCTTACCACAGTTTGTGTTTTCGGTTGTGGTACAAACTTCTGTCCCGCTTTTTCTGGGTCAATTGCAAGATAATGCAGCATGGCTTCCTCGTGGATTGGTCGATGCTTTCTATCCCACGAGAAGATGAAGCTTTTCCTTCCATCGAGGAATTCCTCACTGAACTGTGAAAGTATTTTTCTACGTGCCCAACGAGAGATGACATTTCTGTCCTTCTCGTTCTGATCTTTGTAGTTGTCATCTCCACCGATAACAATCAGTACATTATCACCTTAAATAAAGAGATATAATGAAACTGTTTAGCATCAAGATGCAGAGTTTGGTCCAATGTTAAAAAAGTAAAAGTAAGAACCACACTGAATAGTAAACCAAACAGTACCACAGTACACTACCGTTCAGTAGCTTTGCAAAGAATGCGGTCACGTTGCATGGTTTGATCCACATAAGAAAAAGTTAGAACCACACTGTATAGTAAAACAAACAGTACCACAGTATACCGTACTCCAAAGAATGGTCACACTGCATGGTTTGATCCACAGGTGAAGAAGGTAGAACCACACTATATAGTAAAACAAACAGTACCACAATACAGTACTGTTCAGTAGCTATACAAAGAATGGTCACACTGTATGGTTTGATCCACAGACGAAAAAGGTAGAACCACACTGTATAGTAAAACAAACAGTACCACAATACAGTACTGTCCAGTTGCTGTTCAAAGGATAGTCACACGGCATGGTGATCTCCGCAGATGAAAGGTGGGTGCAGTAAAATAAATAGTACGACAGTAACTCTTACTTGCTTTCTGTGTTGGTCACAATCGCAATTAGTATTGTTGAATTCACAGATGGAATAATATGCAAAAGATTATGAACATGCTTGAAATGGTTCACCAATTCAATACTCAAACAGAAATTTATTACGCAAGAAAAGATCATTTCGGTTCCATTTTTAGTTAAACTGAAACCTGATTCCATTTCAACGAGTCGAGAGTGAATTAGTCTGAATTTGGAACTTTGGCTCTTCAGTAGTGCTTATTTTGCAAGTTCTTTAAAATTTGAAATCTTGGAACCAAAAACTTGATACTTGAACATTGTGCGGTTTTTTTTCTCTTTTTCCTTACCCTAATTTCCACAGAGTAGAATTTGTTCGCATGTCTGAAAATTAACCGAAGCTTTTACTTCCGCCTTACTTCCCTTACTTACTTACTAGTATGTGGCTGTGTTTTTTTTAGGTTATCATAAAAACAATGTAAGAAAGAGTTATTGAAATCTTCATGTGTTGAAAAAAATGGCTGCACTACATACTCCTGTGAAAAAATTAATGCAAAATCAACATCAAGCAGTCAATAGTATATACCACGTGAAAGTTTAATTGTGCTGTTATAGAAACAGCCAAAATATCCATACCCAACTAAAGAATAGTATATGATTTTGAATGTATGAAAATTTCAATTATAACAACTGCAGAAGAAAGATTTAATAGTATGGTATTTCATAAAAAAAGTCAAAGCAGCTGGAGGTATTGAACAGTAACCAATGACATATAGTAATGAGAAGCACTATTATTATATTATTATCAGTATCATTATTATTATTATTATTAATTACTGGTATTGATAATTTTATTATTATTGTTTTATGTTTTTATGTTTTTCTTAATGTATATTGTTATGGGATGGAATGTATGTCCTTATCTGGGTAAAAGTATTGTTCCCCTACTACTACAAGCAATACAAAATTCTTCTTGATAGGCTTTCCATCAGAGGTGGTGCATGGTAATCAAAACAGCTCTAAAGAATGTCATTTCTTCTTTAAGGCTTAGAATCTAGTGCAGTCATTTGTCCATAAAGTTAGTGTGGAAAATCATGATTGAAAGCATTGGGCATTTATGAAACTTGAAACAATTGTCCATATACAGCACACTTGCAATGAATATATGAGAAAGATGATAAAAGGTTTGGCATTACATACTTTAGTTTCTTCTTTATGGTTTTTCCATTGTACAAGGTGAACTGTATGTTGTGGTTGTTATTAAATATTGGTATTTGATATTATAAAAATGAACAGCAGTAAGTAACAAAGTTAATATGTTATGTATAATTTTGCAAATTAGGGCTTAAATTAACTTTTCATTTGTGGGAAAAGGGCAGGGGTCCTAGATAGCAATTTTATCAAGGGCTCATAGAACTCTAAGGTAGAACTGACCTATTGTAAAAAGGGTATGAAACTTGTCTGTCCCCACGCACTATTACTGAAACCTTTCAATCAGAGAATACAGTACTTAGTGACGCTGGGTATCTATTCTGTTGAATATGCTTAACATAACTGCTAGATCAAGATGATTTACAATATTTTCACTGTTGCAATGATATCAGATCACATAGTTATAAATGATTGCTATCACGACTGCAACTCTCTGTGTTGGGAATTTCTTCGCCAGTATATGTGTACAGCCACTTGTCCCAAACTGTACTACTCACATTTCTTTACTGTACTTATTCCCATAGCCCACTCACGTAGGAATGTTTACCGTGTGCGTGCACATGCCGGTATGCCGTGTACTGATTGGTCTAAACTCCACGCGTGTATTTTTCCCATGGTTTTGGTTTGAGTGAGTTAATAAAGCGTTGTTCTGGTTGAGTTGCACCCATCGTGGTTTTGTGCTTATATTTTCTTAAACTTTGGCGCTTCAAAATGGAAAGGCTATCGTTTTATTACGAAAAATACCTTCATACATTCTCTTGTAATCTGTTGGTAGTCTTCCGATTCCGTTTTTAGAATAATAGAATTATTTTCCAGAGACATCTCTAATCGTTGAAGTCGTTCCTTAACTCGGTTTCCCTTCTAAGTCGTTTTGCTAAATTTAGTTCGCCAGTAGACAAGGCGGAAAAACCACAGCGCATGCGCTACGAAAAACTCGACCCTTACAAATTCAAAATGGCGGACGACAAATTGTATTTTGCCACGTACTTGGGGTCAAGTTTGCGCCCGCATATTGGAGTACAAGATGCGATTGCCCATCAACTTTTCAGTTCAATCCCTTTGGATTCCGTGTGGTTTTTTTTAAACGACAATCGGATGTTTTTTCGTAAGTGTTTTCTATATCATTGTACTGTCTTTGACGATAGCTGTTCTCGACGGTAGGAATTCAGTGGACCTTAGAATTTCTCGTTGTTTAAGGCCGTCGATGAATATTTAAGGTCAGAATTTTCGTAGTAGAAAGTTCGATAATTTTCACACAAAATATCAAATATGACTCTTTTTTCGTTCCAATGACTTTTTTTAAACGCCTTTCAAAGTTGTAACTGTGAAGTGGTGGCAAAGGAATCATGTAAGTCTCTCCTCCTGGCTTCGTTAAAATCGTCGCACTGTGTTTGCCGGCTCTCGGGTAAGCAGTTCTTCGTCTTTACAAAGCTAATTCATCTTCCTTTCAGTTTTATCGAAACCTTATATATCTTGTAATATATGATCAGGTCAGGGATTTATTCCTTGTTTGTTGTTAATGCTCCTTTTAAGTGATTGTATTTGAACCTGAGCATATTAAAACATTTTACTTTTAATAACCTTGTTGTTGTGTTGTCCTTGTTGAGTTGTCGCCATTTTCTGCGTACCGGCCACAGGCCGGCAGTTTTCCCGCCGTTTTTGTAGCCGTGGGCAATTAAAGGGTCCGTTGTTGCCGTTGTAAACAAAACAGCGACGGTAAAAAAAAAAGACTGTAAAGTTTTGTTTCCATAATGTTCTGTTCAAAAGCCCCGCGAAGTTTACGGAACAAAGAAAACTGTTTGTTGAGTAGCGTAGGTTGCTGGGGAAAAATTTCCCGTCTGAATAATAATCAGTGTAAAAAATACGGTTTCGAGGAGGGTGAATATCTATGCGTAAGAAATTTTGATGAGGAGAGGAAACAGAAACAGCAGCCTGGGTGCTGCTTCCCGAAAAGGTCGTTGGAAGATACATGCCCTGGGGTACTAGCCAACTGTCCCCAGCGTTTGGTCGCCGTGTTTAAAGAGCTTGATACTGTCAAAACGGGTTATGGCAAAATTTGTCTTGGCCATTTGAAACAGGCGGATAGCGACGAGAGGATAACTGGCAACAAGTGTTACGTTTCTGCCAGAAAGGTGAGGGTTTTGCACTGATATTCCCAGTTCGCTTTCATTTCCAAGTAGGAAATTATTACTCTCGCGGCGAAAATGAAGCGAGCCCCACAAGGGTTTCCCCAAAGGATGTACCTAACTGGTGTGAGCTTCTTAAAAAGCTGGAAACACTTGAACAAGAAAATAAAGAGCTCATAGAAAAGAATTCACACCTGAATAACCATATTAAAGGTGTGTTTCATTTTTGTTTTTTAATGGCTTTATTGCATTAAAAGGGTTTTCTTATAAAAGTTGTTATTGTTTCAAGAAAGTTTAAACTGTTATACAATTTTGCTTTTCTAAAATGGAACATTTCAAAATCCAGTTTCAAAGAAAACCCTAACATAAAACATAAATATAAATATTTAGTTTTTAATATAAAATCCAAAAACAGGAAGAAACGACCTTGCTGATAATGTAAATATACTTCATTAGCTTTACATACGACCACAAGCTCTAGTCGCTCAAGTTATTGAAGGATTGTACTGACCTGTTATACTGACGAGGTGTCTTGATTTCAATACTTTTTTGAGGTATTTGGCAGGTGAAAACGATGACATCGACGCCGCCGAAGAAGACGATGGCACCGACGACCAGGATGATCATGAAACCGACGATGAAGAGAACGAGTCAAAATTCGATGAAAAGTCATTCAAGGAACGAATTATTAAGATACAGGAGAAAGCTGTTCTCCGATTCTCAGCATTGCCTCATCGAGACAATAGGCTGATCAACAGATCAGACAAGACGACCACGTAAACAACGGCACACTCCGGCTGAAGACACGTGGAACTCCAAGAACGCCTGAATGACCACTAAAAACGGCTTCTTTAGAAGCCACTCAATATGCAAAAGTCAATGACCAATAAACAGGGCAACCTTCTTCATAAAATCGATCGTAGGTTGTTTGTAAGATCAGTGAGATCCAGCATCTTTGCGTATTCACGCAACATGCCTCGTGCACGTCCGCCATTATCAAAAAATATCAAAAGCACGCGCAGGCGCATTACTGTTAAGCAGCGCCCATTGCGTCATTTTGCTCAGCCAATCAGCGGTTTTTCCGCCTTGTCTCGCCAGTATATTTCGTTTTAGTATAATTTCAGAGCTGAACACAGTGTTTCCAGCAATCTGATTGGTTGAGTGTACTCGCCATATGACGTTATATTCACCGCGCTAGGCGGTGAATATAAAGCAAAATAAAATGGCTGCCAGCAGCCGGTTTGTAAATGTTTCCGACGAGGAAATCTCAGAAATTAAAAGTAGTGCAGTCCCGAAAACAACGCAAAATGCAACAAAATATGGTGTTAAACTTTTCAAAGGTATGTCAGCCACTTCCGTTGGGCTTATTATTTTACTTTGAAACTTTACAAACAGAAACAGTACCGATAACAACGGCTGAAACAGCTAATTAACTGTCGTAACTCTTAATTTACCTTACACAGAATGGTTCGCACAACAAACCGAATTCGAAACAGAGTTTGAGTGCATGGAAATCAAAGAAATGAACAACTGCCTTTCAAAGTTTTATTTATCAGCAAGACGACAAGACGGAAGCCATTACAAGAAAACAAGTTTGTTGTCAATCAGAGCAGCCCTAGAAATTCTCAATTTGCGACGGAATTCAGTTTAACGAAGCAAATAAAGCTTTAAATTCTTACCGAAAACACCTTGCCAGTACCGGTAAAATTGCTGGGACAATTCACAAGAATACCTTGACAGCCGAAATAATCCAAAAATTGTTCGAGGCGGGGGAATTGGCGAGTGCAGAGACGACAAATCCTCGCGCTTTGCTGCAAACAACATGGTTTTACGTTTCGCTCTATTTCGGTAAAAGAGGCAGAGAATTCAGAGTGTTATGAAAAAAACCATGCTTCGTCTGGCGGTTACGGCCTCAGGTGAAGAATACTTTGAGCTCAACAAAGAAGAACCAGGCGCGGTGCTTTCCACCAAACATCACTCAGGCGGTCTTGATGGCAGCGAGGACAACGCAGATGGAAAAATATTTTCAAACCCCGATTCCAAAAGGTGCCCAGTTCAGACCATCAAAGCGTACCTTTTTCATCTGAATCCGGAGGTAGATGCCTTATTCCAACGGCCCAAGGATGTATCTTTAAGGTTCAGTCCAGAAAGGGATAGTGTCTGGTTCGAAAAGAAAGTTTTGGGCCACAACACGTTGGAAAATATGCTGAAAAACATGACTCAGAGAGCCGGGATCCAACCGCATTTCACGAACCACTCTTTGAGGGCGACTACTGTCACTGTTCTTTCCTCAGTTAACGTGGAAACACGACAAATTAAAGCAGTGACTGGTCACAAAAGCGATGCAAGCATCGAAAGTTACTGCGAACGGCCTACCCTGCATCAATTTCAGCACATGTCTTCGGCGCTAAGTTCATTCATACAAGGAAAGGAAAATACGGCACCAACAGCAACCGCGTCCTCTCCAGCTTCAGAATCAACCGGTATTCGAGCCCCAAGCACTCCAGCTGAAATGATCGTTCCAACAAGACCAACCAGCATCTCTTCCATTCAAAACGACGAGAACGTCTTCATTTCCAACGGAGTTAACCCGAGTGCGATACTACCATCGGCCAACTTTCATGGATGTTCTTTCACGTTCAACGTAAACATCAACAAGTGATGCGATGTCTTTTTGCATCCAACAAACTTTAAGCTGCTTCCTTTTGACTTTTTCGTTCTAAAGAACTGCTTCGCTGCAAATTTAAGTGCAGCTAATTGACTTTTGCGTTGTCCACGTCGTTTGAAAGTTGACACGAAACATACGAAGTCCGTTTGAACTTTGTACCATGTGATTGATCAATTTCTCGTGCGCGGCCTCATGAATGGGACCCGCGCACGACCCATGTGACATTTAAACCGGAAATAAAATGTGTTGAATCCCGATTTCTCTGTTGTTCAGCTCTGAAATTATACTAAAACAATTATTCGCCTCAGGCTCAGTTAATATTGGCGAATATTTACCTCGCCTTCGGCTCGGTAAATATTCGCCAATATTAACTTCGCCTTCGGCGAATAATTGTTAAATGTAATCGTTCGCTCATGTCCTGTATTTCTATCAATAACCCATTCAATTTCAAAATTAACCTGGTTGAATTCCTGGTCCTTTTCCCTGCTGTTTCGTTTGCCTTTTTCTGGAGCGAGCAGTTGTTGTCTTTGCTGGGATGTCTGTTGTTATTCTCCCTGCCGTCGTATCTCTATCCCTGCTTTGAGTCGTGCTTTCCTTGTGTTGATTTTCACGATATTCGAATTTAGAAACGATTCTTTCAATAATTTTTACTCGGCGACGATCTCGTGCTAATCTTTCTTGAATATCTCGGAGATCATCTTGCTGGGATGTACTTCCAGGACGAGTGAAATCGGTTCCCACAAAATTTGCATTACTTTAAAAAAGGCATCACCGAATTCCCAATGGCGGAAAGTCAGCAGTTCTCAAGTGCGCTACTATTGCCAGGTAACCTGGCCTGCGAACGGACACCTTTAAAATATAGATATATATATATATATATATATAAATATACATATATAAAAACTCTCGGCTCGATTTACTCGGGCTTGCGAGTCACGTGGTCTGACCGGAACCGACACGATTAGTAACCTCGCTACGCTCGGCCTTCGGCCTCGCTTCGCGAGGAATAAACACACATGGAAAATTTTGTGCTTTTCTAAGACTGCTCCTTGATATTTCTTACCTTATTTATAAGGCTTAATAGGATATCTTGTATTCTGTTCTCGATTTCTTGCAAAATTACTTGTTCATAGGTGAATTTGCAAGCGTGACATGACAGTGTGACGTAAGGCCGAAATGACACTGTAGTCTTCTGGGAAAACACACAGGTTCAATCTTATATTGAAAGTTGCTTGGATTGCAAATACTCTGTGACTGTGGATAAAGCGTTTCTCTGACGATCCAAACGGGTTCAAAGAAGACATGAGTTGTCAACGTAATCAGCAGTTTCATTTATTCAACTGCGATAACACCTACAGCCTCAATGTCGTCGAGAAGCTATTGGATATTACGAAAGCGAAAGTAGACTTTGAATTTTCTGTGGAGAAGCACAACTTTCCTCTCTACCAAATGGCTGAACTGTGTACAGACAAAATTCCCAAGCTCAAGATGGATTTTGCAATTTTTGTGGTCCATGCCAACAAATCTCGTCTATCAATCAATGAAGACAAAGCGGGAATTGATTATGCTAAGGTGTACAGAGCTTTACTCCAAGCCACAGGTAACGGCTAACCCGGAAGCGATATTCTTATTATTCTTATTACTCTGTAGCTTAAATATTTACGGTAATTCTTGAGTAAGGAACTACCAAAAAGAAGAAAAAAGTTATTTGAGAATGTATCCTAAATCATTGACCCAGAAGTTCTAGTTCGACTTAGTTTTTGTTCACACCTGCTGAACTGCGTTCAGAACTTGGTTTTATTCTCCTGAAGTAAGTACATATATTTAGTTGGTATGAGTCTGTAAAGCCAGACATGGGCCCGAGAGTGACCTATAGATTTATTAAAGTATTTTGGTTGCAGCTATCGCTTTGTGTACACGTCAAAAATGTTGCAACATTTTACGATCAGTGTCTGCTGGCGAGAATTGGTTTCAGTGCTTAGTGTGTGAAATCCACAGGTCATATGACCAAGCAAACATATTTCCTTGCTCTTTCTGTTAAATTTTAGGCTCACAAATTAACAGCCAGTTAAACAGTGTTACTTCAATGATAGAGAGCTCCCCACATTGTACCAGGGGTGTTGCTTTTCATCCTTAAAACATGCAAAGTAGACATTTTTATTTATTATTATTATTATTATTATTAATGTTATTTCCTTCTTCTTCTTCTTCTTCTTCTTCTTTTTTTCTTATTCTTATTCTTATTATTATTATTATTATTGTTGTAAATTGAATATTGGTGCCTGGTGTCTTTGTTTTCTCTCACTAAAGCAAATTCTAACCCTCCTCTGTCTCACCATCAGCATCAGTGCAAAGTAAATTCGTGGGCTTTGTCATATGACGCCAATGTCGCGTTTCAAGAATAATATATATAAGGAATTTTAGGTAGGGAAAAAAACCCATAAGACTTGAAACGTGTAACGCATGTTCGCAGTCGCAGCTTGTACAGGTTTAATATTTCCTGAGTACCATATTTGGAGATTCCTTGCCCAAGTCTTTGAGCCTGTTGGCGCAGTCCCGTTTTCGTGGCGCACGGTAAACAACATGCATTTGGAACAACAACAAAAAAAGATAAAAAATAAATAAATAACGGTTTATTAGTCGTGCTTCCATTAAGTGGCTCTTTGCATACTAATACTAACTGCTATTAACACAACATAAATTGTTTGACAAGAATCCCAACTGGCGGGAAGCGGATCAGATGGTTATTTAGTTTTTAACGGCGTGTCTGCCATGTTTAAAGTGGAGGTGGCCATATAACCGAATGTCTGATTGGATCTCTGTTGAACCAATAACAAACCACGACAAAAGCCTTCCTGGTTTTCTCGCTGGGGAGGTGGTTAGTAGATTTTTGCTGGGGGTATGGGGTTGGGGTGGTGTCTGGCCAAAAAATCTCCAGATTTTAGATCTCTATTGGCATCTCTGGTAACACATTCCGTTCCTGGGAAGTAGTCACAGAAAAGGTTCCTATCCCTCTCCCCGAAAGTCGGTATGGCATGCCATTGAACCCACTGATTGGTTTATTTCGATTCTCTTGATTTTTCAAATATGATAGTTGGTAGAATAAATGTGGACACGCTGTGGTTTAAAACATTCAAAGACAGTTGCATAACTTAAGTCTTGTGGGTTTATGGTAGGGACAGGAGCCCACGGGCTCCTGGTAGGGATTATACACCTTATCCTAAAATGGTCGCCATTTAAATATTCATTTGCTTTTATTCAAATTACCTTTGATGCCTCGTTCTTAAGCTAAAATTCAAAAGAATATTTTTCCTTGAACGAGGCATCAAGGTCTTATTTAAATAACAAACAAAAGAATATAAAAAAGTTTGGAATAAGGCATATCATGATCCTGAGATTTCGTAAAAATGAACTCAACTTGTTTGAGGTACAGTGAAGAAGTTAAACAACGCTTTCTAATAAAAATGTCTGCTTCAGTCTTTACATCGATAAAATATGAACCCAAGAGCCCGCGAATATGTGATTTGCCCTCTGCATTATTAGCATTGTTTACGCGCCACATTATTGTGAAGCCAGAACTCTGGACTGGTCCCAAGTGCCAACACGCGTCTATAAGGTAAAATCAAGGGGCAAACCAGAGAGTATGATTCGATCAGCACCAGGCGCGGATCCAGGAATTTGTGGGGCGGGGGGGTAAGAGGTGACCATTTTCTGTCAAATAGCATATAGCCATTTAGTATATACTAAAACAGTGGATAGCCTTGAAGGTGTGCTCTGATTGGCTAGTCAAATTTAGACTGATATCCTGTGCTATTTACCTCCTAGCAACGAGCGAATTTTTCGCTTAAATTGTTTCCAACCGTGACAAATCATCCAAATTAGCAACGAAGCAGTCCCTGAAAACGCAAAGAGAGCAACTAAATTTGGCTTGGCCGTGTTCAGAGGTAATGGTTTATGTTTTTAACCCGGCGTTTATCGATAAAAAGCAACATGAAAGGTTTTGTTTACAATTGCAAATTAATCTTGCGTAACCAAATTTGATGTCACTTGAAGCAAAGTTGAATGATATTTTTTGCAGAATGGTTTCAAACACAGCCACCTCCACTTCGGTGAATAGTTGTTAAATATATACTGGATATAAAGAGTTACACAAGAGACTTTTAATGTGTTTTTATTATCCACTTCACTTTTCCATATAGATGAAGACATTTTGCAAACCAACAGCTACATTGTTTTATCTTTTTTAAGCTTTTTTCCCTAAGAATCGATCAAATATGAAGATTTGACTTCCCAAAATGGGTGGGGGGGGTGGCTAGCCACCCAATCCACCCCCCCGGATCCGCCCCTGCAGTACTGAATTCATATTCATCACAGTCATGGTACACAGGTTATTTGACAAGCGTTACCAAAAACTGTCTGCAAGAATCAAGTCCGTACATCAAGTCATCGTGTAGTTGTCTTCGAAGTTGAACTTGCACAAGTTCGACCCAGTCAAAAGACAATTAACTTGAATTTTCGATGACGACAAGTGCAAACCAGCAATACGAACACCCGGCTAATACGAACAACATGGCATTCCCCCTAAGGGTCCGTATTGACCGGGTTCCACCGTACTATTTTCTATTTTTTGACTAGTCTTCTGTTGTCTTTTGATCAGGTGACAGAGTTATCATTGTAATCGGTGGAGATGACAACTACAAGAATCAGGACGAGAAAGATAAAAGTGTTATCTCTCCGGGCGCGGAGAAAAATATCTTCACAGTTTACCGAGGAATTCCTCGATGGAAGAAAAAGCTTCATCTTCTCATGGGATAAAGAACATCGACCAATCCACGAGGCTGCCATGTTGCATTATTTCGACCGTGTACAAGCGGGACAGAAGTTTGTATCAACGTCAACTGGGGAGGATAGCGAAAAACCAGCTATCAAAAAAAAGACGCCTGACAGTGCACTGGGGCCCGGAGCTGAAGTGCAAGGTAACAATGCGCATGCCCAGTAAAGTGATCTATTGAGCGCAGAGGTAATTTCAATGAAAATGAGCGTAGGCCATTTTCGTTCACGAGTTTAGTATCAAAGGACGAACTATTGCGAGTATTGGAAGAATGGGTTTTCTGATACACCTCAACGAGTGTACCTAAAAATCCCCAAACGATAGTTTATTTTTTGTGACGTGTATAAAACCTGTTTAGTTTAGCAGTATAGGTGGAGTCATAATTGTTGGTTTTTAGGGGGAGCCTCTACAGACCACAAAAAGACTTTTTTGGACCCTACTTGGAAGCGGTCGTAATATGTGTGGGATTAGAATTTTATATCCCCTACAGACCACAAAAAGACCGTTGTGGACCCTAAAACGCGGTCGTTGTTTAAGTGGAGTCATAATTGTATGAATTTTCGGGTTGATTTTTGTAACCAACTCCCCATTGTTGGCTTCAGCTGAGGAATTGTGACTTAAATCTGATAAGAAATGTTTTGTAAGCCATGTTGGCATGGGGTGAAAAGAGAGTGACTGTTGCCAAGAAACAAGGAAATTTCGTGTTCTTGGAAACCCCCATTTATTTGGCGCCAAGCAGGCACAAGTTAAGAAAAGTGGGTCAAAACATAAGGACGTGGGCAGACAAAGTCTTGGAAAACGGTATGAGTGGTTTGATAGCCCAAACAAATTAGATTACGAGGGCTTGCCGCCTTATGAGTGTTGGGTCTTCAAAAGTGAAAAAAAGACGATTTTATCCCCAGGGGCCGGTTGTTCGAAGCAGGGTTAAGGTAACCCAGGGTTAGTGCGAAATTTAAATGCAGATTAGATTTGAGAGCTACAAAAGCACATTTAGTATAATTCGTTTTGAATACAATTTTTATGATTATATGCTCTGAAAAAGAGATAGAAAGTTATCGGAGAAAATGCTTTTTAACAAGAGGAAAAGAAACCCGGGTTAAAATTTAACCTTGGATTAGCGCTAATCGGCCTTGGAACAACCAGCCCCAGAAGAGGTTGCAGAATGTCAGAGAGTATTTCGCGAGTGTGGTATGAAAACATTCGCTGATTGGTTTAAATACAACAACAGTCTTGCTGTGGGGCCTTTTCTAGAAGCGTTGGAAAATATGAGAAGGTTTTTATCACAGAAACCTTGAAACTGACATTTTCAAAGACGCGGACGGTTTCTCTCCCCGGGGTGTCGATGAAGTATCTTTTGCGAGGTACATTGGGCGGGTGGAACACATCTGAGTTTTATGCCCTACAAAGAGAGACAATATCATGTGCTAAAAGAAGCTGTCATTGGCGGTTCAAGCATGGTTGTTACAAAAAAAAAGCTGGTCAAACAAAAATATGCCCACACAAATCAGTACAAAGACCCCAACCTCGTTCCCAGGGCTTTTCCGCTGAACAACAAGCCTATTGGCGCAGTTCTAATCCCTGCATAATGTAGACTCACTGCGATAGAAGTCTTTGCATTACCGCACTTTCCTCGTGAGATGTTTTTCCCTTGTCTGTGGCCCACTAAAAATAAGACAATTCTGACTCCGCATATACTACGACCACTTTTTAGCGACCAAAAAGGTCTTTTTGTGGTCTGTAAGGGATTCCCCTAAACATCATACAGTTATGAGTCCACATGTACTACTAGTTTCGTGTGCGCGCGGTGTAAACAGTACAAATGTAAATCAAGGAGTATAGCCTAAAATTTATTGGTTGATCTAGCTTTCAAATAAAATCTGTACTGTATGAGGTTGATCTCGATGCATTGTTAGATCACAATCTGCGTATGTTGCTTTTAGATACCTGCCATAGGAGTGATGTTAGTCAGAACAACAAAGCAGCGACTTTTGACAGTGACACAAGAAAAAGAGAGGGACTGCCTAGCAACAAAGAGACGCGTGACAGTGCACTGGGGCCCGGAGCTGACGTGCAAGGTAATAATGCGCATGCTCAGAAATGTGGTTTATATCACGGATACTGAGATTTCCTCACGAAAGAAAGAGTGCGTAAAAATGATACGTAAAATGCATTAGCCAATAGGAAACGCGAACGATGAAAACTCACTAGTGAAAAAACGTCGTTCATCCAATCACAAACGCGAACGACGAAAACTCACTAGTGAACAACATCGCATCGCGATTTCGATGAAATTTGAACCTATAACCCCTCAGTCAGGTTTTTTTTTTGAGCTGAAAAATGTTTATAAAAGTTGTGAAGGTATAAACTGACGTTTTATTTCTTGTGTTACTTAATTAAATATTTGATTTTGAAAGAGAAACTGGTGTTTTAGTTATTCTAGTTTTACACGCATACATTGCAGTTGAATGGGTTCCCTAAACACGCGCGTAAGATTGACAAAATTTGGCTTTTCAAAAATCTCCGTATCTATAAAATAAACAAATTACACCATGGAAAATG
The DNA here is from genome assembly GCA_949710005.1 of Ricordea florida. Lineage (NCBI taxonomy): Eukaryota > Metazoa > Cnidaria > Anthozoa > Corallimorpharia > Ricordeidae > Ricordea > Ricordea florida. Next base: position 8,049,079 of record OX453274.1, on the reverse strand, counting down.
CTTTGTACGATTTTTTATTCACTCGTTGAGTTGTATCAGAAAACTCACTCGTTCGCTGCGCTCACTCGTTCGTTTCTGATACTACTCAACTCGTGAATAAAAATCGTACGCGCGCATTTTCCATGGAGTAATCTCTATATATTTAATAGCGATATATCTTCATGGATAATGTGCGTTTGCGATTTTCGTTACCGAGTTTAATATCACAGGACGAATTATTGTGCGTATGGAAAGGTGGGTTTTTTGATAGACCTCTGCAGTGAATGAAAACTCGAGCAAAGCGTATTCCAGCTTGGTTTTCTCGGTACTGAGATTATTAGTTACATGTAGCATTTTCTCGAATTAAAGCTATGTTTGACAGTTAGTCATCCAGGCAAAGCGCGAAATATAATTTCTCCGAAACGAATCTCACTATAGTATAGGTAATCAAATGGTTTCGAATGCAATTCGGAATAAGACTGAAAAAATTTCACGAGCCTGTAGGGCGAGTGCAATTTGTTGTCTTTGAAGACATTACAAGTGCTTATTTATACAAAATTGCACTCATTTGATTAATTTCAAATTGATTAATTTCAAATTAGTTTCAAATTGATTAATTTCAAATTTCCGCGCTCAATTTGAACTTTCTGCTCCCATTGTTTGACAGTTAGTCATCCAGGCAAAACTTGAACGATAATTTTTCCGAAACAAATCTCAATACCAATAGAATTAACAAAACGACAATAACGAAAATGCTCCGATACGACTCATTCAAGGAAAAATACATGTGGTCACAACAAACCAGGGAAAATGCGCGCGATTGGTTTAGTTTTTTCCTGACTGGAAAGTTGGGCGCGCTTCAGCCAATGAGTGCCCTGGCACAACAATGCAAAACCTCAGTAACTGTGAAGTTACTTCTGGTGGTGAACTAAAAACCCCTTCGAGGCCCCAGAGGTGAATGGTGTAGTCAACCTGAATTCTCTTATACCGTGTCCACGGCAACTATACCGGTTTAAGCGGTAACATATTTGAATTAAATATGTGCAGTTGGAACATGTTTCACCAGATTACCTTATGTGGTAAATTAGTTTAAACGTGTTCAAACCCGGTTTAGTTTCCTGTGTTTTCACGGTATGTACAGTACAAATTTAAGCCATGTGTGGTGAGGCTAAACCGTTCTATAACATCTTTGGCTCTTTGATGTGAACGGGATATAAGACCATTTAAAGTAATTCGCTCCGACGAAGTGCTAACGCTCGAAACGTCAGCACCTCCAATTCACCTTACTGTGGTATAACTTACTTAATCAACTCGTTTGATTTATCCAATTTCTTGCATTTAAAGTAATAGCTGCATTAATCTCTCAACTGTAATGTTATCTAAGGTCATCTAAGAAGAAATTAGTCAAAAATTGGGCCTTCTCTGCGTAGTTGAGAAAAGTGTATTTCTAATTACAATATGCGTATATTGCTTTTAGACTTAGTCATTCTTGGATGCAATGCAAGTGACGAATCCGTGTGTGCTGTATACCAAGTGATTCAGGACATTAAACCAAATCTTAACCTCAAATCTGATCCCCCGGTAGTCAGCCAACCGCCTGGCCAGTTGAAATCATATTTGATGAAGAACAAGGTAAAATTGTGTTTGCTGGTAGTGGACGCTGAAGCAGTCAAGAGCGCATTGATGAATTCACAGCAGAGAATGGAATATGAAGAAGTTTTGAAAACAGCTTCGGATAAAGTTGGTAAGCAACTATGGGTTGATAATTGAACTAACCATTTGAATAAACGCAACGGAAAAATGGTAGGGTTGTGGGATGTGGCTTAAGATGACAACGTCAAAGTGTAATAAGAGTATGTTAAAAGGATTCGTTAAAACCAGGAAATCTACGTCTATAACTTTGTGTTCGATAGCTTAAATTACACCGATGAAAGAAGTAAAAAACATACTGTTTAGTGGAATTAACTTCTAGATCACTACAGTCCTGCGCCGTTGTTTTTCAATAAAAAGCTGTACTGAAGCTGTAATACATTGTCCAAGCATTAAAAAATTGAAGACACTCACTTGTATCGTAAAGAAAACAATACCAAAGCGCAGCACTGTTTTTTCTGATTAGCTCTCTAACGAATGATAACACTTCGTTGTCTTGTCTAAAAACTGTAAAACTGGCGGGATACAGCAACAGAGTACTTTCATAACCTTATATAAATTGAGGTCAACATAAGAAAGTTAAAACCACACCATCTACTAAAACAAACATTATGATCACAGTTTAGTAGTGTTCAGTAGCTTTCCAAAAACTGGTCACACTACGTGGTTTGATCCACAGATGAAAAACTGAGAGCCACACTACACAGTAAAACAGCAGTACCACAGTACAGTGCTGTTGTGAAGCTTTACAAAGAATGGTCACATTGCGTGGTTTGATCCACACATGAAAACGTTGGCACCACACTGTATAGTAAAACAGACAGTACCACAGTATAGTACTGTTCAGTAGCTTTCCAAAGAGTGATCACACTGCATGGTTTGATCCACAGATGAAAAAGTTATAACCACACTGTATAGTAAAACAACCAGTACCACAATACAGTACTGTTCAGTAGCTTTACAAAGAATGGTCACACTGCATGGTTTGATCCACAGATGAAAAAGTTAGATCCACACTGTATAGTAAAACAAACAGTACCATAGTACAGTACTGTTCAGTAGCTTTACATAGAATGGTCACATTGCGTGGTTCGATCCACAGATGAAAAAGTTAGAACCACACTGTATAGTGAAAAAAAAGTACCACAGTACAGTACTGATCAGTAGCTTTCGAAAGCATCGTCACACTGCATGGTTTGGTCCACACTGAATAAATAGGTCATTAATTGATTAAACTTTTTTTTCAGTGGAAAAGGTAATCGTTGTCATATGTGGGCCACCTATTTTGCATGAGAGCGATGAAAAAACTGTTACACAGGCAATAAAGAGCATTCTGCAGAAGAAGAACAAAGGATTCCTGGTGTGGATGAAAGGTGGAAAGCTGAAACTGAGCAGTAAAGTATTGCTACAGATATTACAGTCAGTTCAAGAAACAAGTCATGAATATCCTGTTCCGTCGTCGAATTATTCACATGGTGAACGCACTCAAAGACGTTTGACCAGAACTCAGTCAACAGATTACCCGGGAGAATGCGATACGTCATCCGTTCCCAAGCTCAAACAATCACGTTATCATGACCAGCAGTCACGAGGTGTCCACTCGAGAAGCTACTCGACTGATGGAAGACTTACTGCCGTTCCTGCAAGTAACCAACCATATGACCAGCCGTCACGAGCTGGCCACGTGACGAACAAATCACCCTGTGACGGAGCCAGTTTTTTGCCAGCGGTTCCTGCTTGTAACCAACCATATGACCGGCAGTCACGAGGTGGACAGGTAACGAGTCACTCATCCTGTGAAGGAGTCAGTGCTTTTCCTGCGGCTCCTGCTGGTAATCAACCATATTACCAACAGTCACAAGGTGGTCAGGTGGTTCCCCACGCATCGCAAATTACCCCAAATGTTCCACGGTCTTCTCCTTCCAACCAGCCACACAAACAACTGTCCAGAGATGGAACCATCAAAAGTCTTTCAGGAGATAGTGGAGAAGCCACTGCTACACAGTCTTCAAACCTGACAGGCGTTCATAGAGGTTGCGTTTATATTCTTAAAGGAGAGAAAGTGAGCCTCATGATAAAAGCTCACCTTCGTAACGGAAAAATTTCAAAAGAGGATGGTGATTTTTGGGTTCCTGATTGGACGGTGCCTGATTATATTCAGGACTATTTGATGTCTAAGTATTCTGGCACGTCCAAAGCTGAACTGTTGATTTTCTATGATGGAAGCGGAGCTTTGAAAAGTAGTGTCACTCCAAAGTGGAACTTATTATCAAGCTTTTCCAGAAAAAAATGAGCAGGAAGCGAACCCTCCACAGCCTCTCGCCACTAACGAGTCACTGATGTTGAAAAGCTGTATCCGCGATGGGAAAGTTTCTCAGAGTCCTGAGGATGTTAAAACTCGCTATCCTGGTTGGCAAATCCCTGATGACATCATCAAACGTATCGAGCAGAATGAGTGGGCAACAAGTAAAGCCGATTTGACTATTATCTCTGATGAAATGGGAAACTTGAGATGTGTGGTGCAAATTGGCGCGTTTCGTAAGGCGCAGACTTTCTTGAATAAACTAACGCACAATGTGAAAGAGATAACGATGAAAAATCCCTAAAAAACATTTTGTCCCGTTTTAGCCTAGTCTTCTTCACAAGCGTTGTGGTTTAACAAAGTCTCCGTTGTGTTTTCAAACCTGTCTCTGATAACGGCCGCCAAATTAAATAGAATACATTTGTGCAATCCTGTTTGAAAAAGGATGTAGCAACTGAATTATCGGTTTTGTATTTTAAAATTTAATTCCGTATTCTGTTTCCACGTTGTTTGCAGCGTTGTAACAGCGTCTTCAGTAGGAGTAGGTAAGTAATGTTATGGCTCTGCGGATTTGGCGTTTTATTGCGCGCGTTTTACAGACTCAGTTTTAAACGGATTTGCGAATTTCAAAACGCCTTATATTTCAAATGAAAAATTTTCTCTGGATTAGGAACTCTGTACATCAAACCTTTATTTGTTCAGTGCTAACATCGACAATACAATAGATATGAAGGTTTTGTTATGAGGAAACTTTTTAGTGGGACGATGGTTTTTCGTTCCTTAATCTGGACGAATAATTGATTTTAAGAAACCGTAAGCTACAATGAAACGCTTGTCAACATTTTATTAGATTGACAGATGATTTTGACTGGATGAAATCACATTAGAATTGCATTTGCTTGATTCTTTACATAACTTGATTTTATTCAGGACGATTTGATGGTTAAACGGCGAAATAATATCTCTCCTGAGCTTATCAAATCTTAACAACATATAATGCGCGCCGCGGTGCGAATTTCGGGTACGAAGTTCCGGATGTATGACACTTTTGAAGTTGAACTGTTGACTTTCTACGATAAAGCTTCTTCAGAAGAAAAAAATCAGCGAGAATCGACCATTATAATTACGAGCAAACTGTGTTTCCACATCAAGATGGGAAAGATGGGGAACTTTCCTGAAACAACGTGGTAACAGAGGGAGGTTAATCCACAGATGAAAACTTTAGGATAAAACAGATAGTAAAAGACAAAACGAGTTCGACATCTCTCACTGAGATAACCAGCTTCACTTGTTTAATTCAATCCCCTTTTAAGGCCCACTCTGGGACAGTAGGCGACTTTAGGCGGTTATATTTGGCAAAATTGACAAAAAACATGGTGGTTAAGGCGACTTAAGGTCCTAGAGTAGGCCTCTTTTTACTACTTAAAGTGGTATAATAAAAAGGAAAAACAATAGTAACTATTACAGTTCAGGCTGAAGGCTGCAGAAAGAACTGTATCACTGCTTGGTGTTACTTGTGACGAAATGAAGGAACCACATGAGATTGCATCACGCATGCGCACGTCAGTCTTTGAAGCTCGAATGTGAGTGTCAGGCATGTCGAAGTGTATGATGGTTAGCTACCACGGAAGCAGAGATGGATACTGTAGATATCTTGTTAATACTCAGTAGAACAGCAACATATTATTAGAAGTGTTACTGGGCGGGGTAGAATATTCAATGGGAAGGCATGTGATCCCTTGTTGCAGTAGGTGACTCATAGAATTCCAATCCAACTTAAACTTACAGCTAAGTTTCGTTTAATTTTTCAATTCTATTTCGTTACCACTGCCACAAGGATCCCATGAGACGTTAAGGCCCTGACAGTCACATGAGAGTGACAATATCAACAGAATTTATTCGCACATTTGTCAACACAACAGCAGGTTTAGGGCATCCAATAGTGCCCAATACACCATACATTACAATAATATCATATTGAGCTGAAATGGCAGAAAGTGTTTGTCCCCTGCAATGAGAAAAAATGACAAGAATCCACTGTCAAACTGTCAACGTGGATTGTACATGTAGACATCTCTAATCCAGGTTTCATACACATGTAGCAAAATTTATCTTCCCCTGAGGGGGTTTATTGTAGAATCTGTCAAAAGTTCGTTCTATCGATCTGAAGACCACCCAGCAGCTTGTGAAATTTCCTTAATGGGGACACATGCAGTTTTCACTTGTGATGTCACTGCTGCCATTGTACTGTGAGGTTTGAAGATGCTAATATTAACACCAGCTTCTGACATAACTGAACGAATCCACCTTGATATAGTGTCTCCTGAGGCTCGGTGATGTGGTTTTGTGTGAGTGACAAACAACTTAATTTCACTACCCCTCAGCAACTTTGTTTTCTCCAAATATGCTTTCAAGAGGGCAAAAACGCAGAGACCGGTCTGCAGGGAACGCTTGCGAAATCAATGAAGGTACGGTGTATCTTGGTGTACGGTGTATCTTGTACCTTGTTTAATGTGTTCTGGGAGAGCAAATTCAAAATATGTTTCCCCTTCTTTCATGCACTAATTGATGTCCAACATGTGTAGACTCTGCCCCCTTTGTGCAGAAGCAAGATCAGAGCAATTAACATTGCCAGCTTGAGAGTCAAGGATTTCAGAGTTGGGTCCATAGCTTTGGATGTGGCTGACAAATGAGAAAGAACTGTATTTACATCCCATGTAGTGCGGTATCGTGGCACAGGAGGGTTGCCATTATAGATGCCTTTCATTAAACGGCATACAATGAAGTGAGCTCCGATGTTTCCATGGTCCGTGGGGAGGAGAACGGCAGATAGGGCACTTCTTGCAGTGTTAACAGTTGTATACTATAGACCTTGTTTATTTAACTCGACTAGGAAGTCCAACTTTGTGTTTAAAGATGGACTGGATGAATTGACATTTCATCTAGAGAAAAATTTAAGCCATTTCTTGATGTATGACGCATAGAGATTACTCCATGGAAAACTTTGCGCGTACGATTTTTAATCACGAGTTGAGTAGTATCAGAAAACGAACGAGTGAGCACAGCGAACGAATGAGTTTTCTGATACAACTCAACGAGTGAATAAAAAATCGTACAAAGCATTTTCCATGGTGTAATTTGTTTATTTTATAGATACTGAGATTTTTGAAAAGCCAAATTTTGTCAATCTTACGCGCGTGTTTAGGGAACCCATTCAACTGCAATGTATGCGTGTAAAACTAGAATAACTAAAACATCAGTTTCTCTTTCAAAATCAAATATATATCAGTTTATACCTTCACAACTTTTATAATGATTTTTCAGCCGAGACGAAAATGGATGACAATCGAAATTGCGATGCGATGTTGTTCACTAGTGAGTTTTCTTTCCTATTGGCTAATGCATTTTACGTATCATTTTTACGTACTCTTTTTTCGTGAGGAAATCTCAGTATCTATGATATAAATACTGTTTCTGAGTACAAGCTGCCCAGGACTGTAAAATGATGGTAGTAGCCTTAATTGAAATTACCCTACTTTGGTACTTTGCTCGCCATCAATTTTAACCGTTTGCTGAGAGGGTGATCTGCATTGCTGTGGGGTAGGGTAAGTTGTGTCTTTGACTGAGGAAGGATTAGTGGGTAGTCCACCAGACGATTCAAAAGAATGGTGAAGCAAGACTGTGTTGTCCACAATGGCACCACAAGGAACCCCGTTGATTTGTCTTGTTCGATCTTCTGGAGACAGGTAACAATGAGGCTGTAAGGGGGAAATGTATAAAAGAAATGAGGATCCCAGTTCATCAGCAAGGAACTGATAAACTTCGCCCCAGGGTCTGGTCGCCATTCCACATAAAGTTGAACTTTAAAATTGAGTCTGGAAGCGAACAAATCAATGTCGAACATGCCCCAATGGTGCTGAGTGAAGTTACAATCGCCGGGGACAGGGACCATTCAGTAGAGTCTTCAAGTACTCTAGATTCTTTGTAAGAGGGGGGCGTAAGGGGGGTCCGAAAACCGCAAAACCGCACAGAAATACGTCAAAAAACCGCAAACCGCATCAGATTTTTTCCTGAAAACCGAAACCGCACGTACAGGGAGGCCACAATATGAAAGCTTACGTCAGCAAGACTTGTGATACATCCTGATAACATTGTACGTTAATATTAAACATACCATCATAGCATCATCGAAGCATCATTGGCCAAAACGACCAAAACGGCTAATCACATTAAGTATTAACTGGAAAAGGCTTGGATTGCAAACCACAGAGTTAAACTGTAAGCTGATATAATGAACCCTGATGCGTTGTAAAACAAAACACTTGGCTCGCGCTTGCAAGACAAACGGATGCCGACCGCCTGCCGACCGTTCTAAAGAGTGTTATCACCGCAGACATTTTTTTTAACCGAAAACCGCGACTTAAAGGATGTAATAACCGCAAACCGCTTTGTGTCTTGAAACCGTAATACCGCGAGTTAAAATGAAAATTACCGCAAAACCGCACCAAAAATAATGCAAACCGCATCACCGCAGACCCTTACGCCCCCCTCTTGTAAGAGTCTTTAAGTACTCTAGATTCTTGATAAGAGTCTTTAAGTACTCTAGATTCTTTGTAAGAGTTTTTAAGTACTCTACATTCTTTGTAAGAGTCCTTAAGTACTCTAAATTTTTTGTAAGAGTCTTTAAGTACTCTAGATTCTTTGTAAGAGTCTTTAAGTACTCTAGATTCTTGATAAGAGTCTTTAAGTACTCTAGATTCTTTGTAAGAGTCTTTAAGTACTCTAGATTCTTTGTAAGAGTCTTTAAGTACTCTAGATTCTTTGTAAGAGTCTTTAAGTACTCTAGATTCTTTGTAAGAGTCTTTAAGTACTCTAGATTCTTTGTAAGAGTCTTTAAGTACTCTAGATTCTTTGTAAGAGTTTTTGAGTACTCTAGATTCTTTGTAAGAATCTTTAAGTACTCTAGATTCTTTGTAAGAGTCTTTAAGTACTCTAGAATCTTTGTAAGAGTCTTAAAGTACTCTAGATTCTTTGTAAGAGTCTTTACTGAAGTACTCTAGATTCTTTGTCAGCCTGGGTATTTTGGGAACCTGGGATATAAGTAGCACTAAGCCAGATATTTAACAATTATTCCACGAAATCGAGTCGTACATGAGCTATTAGCCAACCAGGCGCGTAACGCCGGGTTGGCCATTAGCTCATATACGATGAGATTGAGTGGAATAATTGTTTCATTGTATCTCTAAACCCACGATTGTAAGAAATTGGAACTAATTTGCACGACAAGAATTGACTTTATTGTTGTTTGTAAATAGAATCATGTTATTGTCGAGCTGAAGTTTCAAACACGAGTCCGACTCGTTTTTAAACGTCTCTTTAATGTACAAGTCATTTTTTTTTCGAGTTAGCAAACCAGTGTGAGAATTAGAAGTGGAAAAAGTACGCAAGTGAAAAGAAAACTCCATTTACGGGCTCCATGGATGTTTCAAAATGGTGGCTGTTTGTAAGAGTTGAACGTTCCGTAATAAACAGTTAAAATCGTGTCGATTTCTCTACATAATTTGGTTACTTGTCACCGAATAATTTCATCCCATATGTATTTGCTTCGATAGTAATTTTTGGTATATTCTTTTCAAGCAAGACTTGAATTTCTTCTAGATCTAATTGACGAAATCTTTCCTCTATAATGACTGTCGTCCGTACTAATGGGATATAAGCTGATAGCCTGTGGGTATAGGGAACCAATTAGAGCGCGCATTTGCTCATATCCAGGGGTTGTAGATGTAATAACATTGCTTATACACCAGCTCCATGTTCTAATTGCCATGTCATTGCATGCAGTGGATTTAATGCCTTCCATTGCATTAAGATATGCCACTGTGGTAATGTTATCTGATTGGGCAAGGATTTGTTTTCCAGTATGGGGGCCACAAAATTACTACAAACCTAACAAGACCGCCTTTATTTCAAGACAGTTTATGTAACATGTCTTTTCCTCAAGACTCCAAAACCCTCCGGTGGAGGTTTCACCACATACTGCTCCCCAGCCCAAATTTGAGGCATCTGTAGTTATAGTTAGGTCAGGATTTCCATGGCTTATAGCTCTACAAGCATTCTTAACATTATTAACCCATCATGTCAGATCTGTCCTGGACTGAGGTGATAGACCCAGGGGGGTAATCAGAGTACCATTTGCTCCTTTTGAGTGCTAAACGTTTGTTACGTTTTAAGTGTCTATAGCGCAGCTCTGCAAATTCTACAGCTGGAAAACTTGACACTAGGAGTCCTATGACCCTAGCAACAGTGCGATGACTGTCTTCTGCTAAATCTTGAAAAGCCGACCTGACTGTAATGGCTTTGGCAGGTGTCAGACAAACTGTCATAGCGACATTGTCCGGTACAAACCCAAGAAATTGCATTGTCTGTTGAGAGTGAAGAACTGATTTCACTGGATGGACAAGTGAACCCAAGATTGGTGAATACGCGGTTTAAAACAGTATCTTATACATTTCTTAGACAGGAGATAAACGTGCGTCCATTAAGTAGGGAATCATCAATATGTCCTATGCATGTGTGCTCAATAGAATGGTCATAGGCACAGACCGGTTGGAGAATTGTTGTAGAAATTCTTGGGGAAAAAGATAAGCCACGAGGCAGGCATGTTAACTGGTAGCATTTTCCTTGCCATACAAACATAAGGAATTTTCTTTCCTCCTTAGCTACAGGTATAGAATAGTACGCATCTTTTAAATCAACAGATGCCATAAAACATCCTCGTCGGATAAGCTTAAGAGCAGTACGGAACGTATCCATTTTGAAATGATGGAAGTCGGCAAATTCATTTAATGGCTTTCATCCGATTGGTTCCATCCTTCTTGGACGGGTAAAGATATTAGACACAAAATCATCTGGTCCAGGTTTAACTAGCCAATGTGATAACTCCTTTATGTAAGAGTTTAGCAATTCCAGTGTTAATTATCTACATTTCAGCTGGTGGAAAATAACTTCTGTTAGGCTTGAACACCTGCTTGGGGTGGTGAGTTGCAAACTCTATATGATGATGTTTTATGGCATCCACGATTACTGGGTCACTAGTCAAGGATGCCCATGTTAGCAACTGGTCTTTGACCTGCCCAGCTCTGAAGAGCTGAGTCCTCTTATACAAGTCACTTATGTTAATACTTAGAGAGAGCCTTTTTTCATTTACTTTATTCTTTATTGTTGGCTTGGGGTGTGCTTCAGGTTGTTCTCCCTAGTCTGGATTGATGCCCGACCCTGGCCTAAAAAGGGTGCCGTTTGAATGCACTGAAGCGAGAGCCTTGTGTTCGGTCATATGGTTTTATTAGCTCTTTGGTACATAAACCCTGACGTTTTCGCTGTGTAGCTTGGCCCACTCGCGGCTTTCTGCATTTGTTGACCTGCTCTCTTGACCTCTTGTGTGGAGACACGGTAGTGTAGTGGTTAGCGTGTGGGACTTCCGAGTAGGAGGTCATAAGTTCGAGCCCTGGTGGTGGCACTGTGTTATTTCCTTCGACAAGAAACTTAATTCCACACTTTCTCTCTCCACCCAGGTGTATAAATGGGTACCAGCGATGTAATGCTGGGGATTACACTGCGTTGGACTAGCATCCAGTCTAACTACCTCTCTACCTTTGACATTTCTTTGAGGCGCCCGGTCAGCGTATAATAATAGGAAGGCCTTGTATGGCTATGTATCTTATAAGCTGATTTAGAGCAAAAGAAAGTACCCTTGTGCATCTCATATGAGAAGGTTCTGGTTTTTTTTTCTTTAGTAAAAGTTAATAATGTTATGATTACTTTCGCCTATAATTTTATCTTGACAGGTAAAGGACAAAGTAAACACCTCAGAGTCGCAACCTTCAGTAGAAAAGAAATGAAATGACCGACCGACTGACCGACCGACGGAACAAACCAATCCAAACCAAACTTTGTCCACTGGCATACAATAATTACACAAACAACTGAAACCATTTACTATTCAATAACACACATACCTTTATACGTGGTCAATAATTTACGAAGGGCATTTCCCATTCTCTTTGTGACATGAGCAACACATTCTTCCTTCTCAACTAAGTACTCTGCACCATAAGGATTCAGCTTGCGTACTTCTGAGTAAGACTTACTATCTCCATCACCAACAAAAGGTCTGTAACGGACATTGTGTCGCTCAAGAGATCTGCTGAACAGGCGGCGAACACCTTCAGCTTCCATTGACTATAAGATTTTGATGCAAGTTCCGTTTACATATAGGAAATAAAAAATGCAAATAATAATTAGAAGTTTAAATAGATTGATTTCATGGCAAGACAGTCTGAGCATTGTGATTGGCTCTTAATTGGTCAGGATTTTGCAATATGGACTGTTTCCATGGAAATGGTCATAAGCTGTGAATTTTTGTTTTCGAAAGCCAGCAAATTCAAAATGTGCAGTTAAAACGAGTGCCATAAAATAAACTTCTTACTTTTATAGCCCAGATGTTAAATCTTATGAAATTCCAAAAAAGTAATAATAATCAAAATCAAAACCCAACCATTTACAAGAATGCAAATACACCCAGCACGAAATAATTATTTTACCTTTACAGATATTAATGTAATACAGTCTGTCAGCTGTCAACAAATGGAAAAAAATATGTACCGGTATATTTCATACAAGGTCTACAAGGGGCAGAGAAGCAAGTAGCTAACCTGAGAACTGCCATCATGATTCAAGTAACAGTTCGATTCATGTCGTAAGTACCAGGAAAGGAATTCCATTCTTGAAATCTCTCCAAGGTTCCGACGATTCTCTTGCTTTGTGCACACGCTGCAGGAATTCGTAAGGAACACGACATCAAGCACTTTACCTGTGTCGATGGAAACAGCTGCCACCAAACCATCACGTGCAGACCATCCTCTGCTGCTCCAAGATCCATCCAAAGAAACTCCTACGTCCATTACAAACGCTTTTAACTGTTCATCGTCGCAAGTTCCGTCAATACCATCGAAGTCACCGTTCTGCAGTTTGAATCCCTTGACCTCAAGAACTGCCCGATTCAGTTCCATCCCCAGGACCTTCTCTGCCGCTTCTGTCAAAGCTTTCGTGTGGGATGACCAAGGCGTTTTGTTGACAGGCTTATGCAGATTTAAAATACTAGCAAATTTATCTGCTGCTGAATGTCCCCTGCCTATTAGCCTGAATGCTAAAACAAGCGCGCGGTTCGCGTCATAACAGCGGCCACTTTTGGCAGTCGAGTGAAACGATGCTGGATTGTTAAAAAGCGGACACTCTTCGTTTTGGCATTGTAGAATCCACTCGCCAGCTATTCCAGCTCTTGACTTCTGTTTAAGTTTTATATCCGACCCGCATTTTCGGCAGCTGGTTGACTCGTCGAGGCCTGCTTGCAAATTTCGCGTGTCAAATATTACGCAGCGTTGTTCGCTGTCAGATCGTGCATCATCAGACTCGTCCGATGAAGATGAAGTACTTGTGGAATCTGCATCTTTGGAATCCAATCCTTTGTCAACCACCTTCGGCTTACTTTCTTCGCGAATATCAGAGCTCATTATTTTTCTTCTGCTTGTTGAAGGAGTCGAAATAGCAGCGGTATTTTCTTCCTCGCGATTGTTCAATGGCGGCGAATACCATGAACCTTTGTCACTCTCCGCCAGCGAACCTTTCTTCTTTTCACAAAAATTTCCCTTTGCTTTTTTTTTTCGAGACCGCCCATCGGCCTTTTGAACCCAAGGGCTTTTGTTTCGCTTTCTTTTCTTTCCTCTTTCCATCAAAAACTACACAAGAACAAGCCAGCAGCGGACAAGCGACGGAAGCAACGCAATGTTGACATTTGTTGTCATGCTCTGTTGGAAGCCACTCTCCCGCGCTAAATTCCCAAGAGGTCCAGCGGTGTTGACAGCTCAACACCTTTAGACTGTGACGTAATGAGTCACGCAAAAAAGGAAATTTGCGATATCTCTGGAGCGAAAAGAGATTTCGAATTTATTTTTTCTGCTAAAGAAAGCCTGGACCACATAGTTTATGTATGCCAAACATCTCAATTTTGTAAAAATTTGACCTGCGAACCTGTTCCGTAACCTTAATCAGTTCCCTCCTTTTCATATTGAGTTTCCAGTTGGCCTGTTCATAGAGGGCAATATTTAATGTTGTCCGTCACATTGGTGAGCTCCTGCCGCCCGTCAATATTCTTCTCGCATTAAATATCCTTGATCAGTCGATCTGCGAGAATTTTTAAAGAGGATATTCCCTGAATGAGAGGCTCCCGTACTCGCTGAGAAGCCAAGTCCACAGACCCAGGGTTTTCAATAAGGGCCGGCGGCCGGCGAAACTCGCCAGCTACTCCGCACGTTTTCGCCGCCTACTTTGATTAACAACTTATTCGAATTTTACGAATTAGCATGATAAATAATTTGCCACAACATGAGCCGCGGATCGGCCAACATTTAATTTGTTAAACCCAAAGGAAACTTGCCTGAACTCTTGGTTAATTTAGCGACAATACATCGTGTTTGTTCCATTACCAGAAATCCAAGACATTTTACTCCCGCGTTTAAATCGGTCAGTGGTTTCGGTATGTAGTACTGTGGACTCTGATTTCATGTTTACGTTTACATGTGAAACATGGCCTGGCGGAGTCGTAGAGCTTACTCTTTCGACCGCAGATTTAGGAGAAAGCATGGATACATGAAGTACCTACCATAGAAATGCTCGGCTGCTAAGCTGAAGTAAACATGGCAGCATTTTTTGTGAAGGAAAGCAATGAAAAGGGTTTGTTCTGTGCGTCCTACATTGGATCCGTGAGCCCAAATGAAGGCTATCCATTCGTGAAAAATACCTTTCTTCTTAGTTGATTGGCGGCCTCCTATTTAATCAGGAAAGGCTTTACTTTACATGTTAAAAAAGATCGTAAACTGTGGAAATTTTAGAGAGGTCGGCACCTATGGAAGCATGATCGACGCCGGCAGCTTAAAGCTCGGAAGTCAGGGTAAGTGAAGGAAATTTGGTGAAAATATATACGGAGTGTAAAAAATAATCGTGGTTTGTGAAGCTCTGTTTGGCGGCCAAAGGAAGAAACGAAACTGTAGAAAAACGTTTGCTTCGTAGTTCAGTTACATATAATTTATCAATGAGAGGTCGGCACGCAGAATTTGATTTATTTGAACTGGCAAAAAATAAGATTTTGTTGTAGCGTCCATACATTTCTTTGTAACATCGGAGAGCCATTTTAAAGTGCCGTTTTGATTGACGTGCGGTATTCGTGACGCAATATGACTCGGATTTCTGGTAATGATTTATTGAGGTCAAACTGAGCAGCCTGGCTTTACTCAAACCTTGGGATCTGGGTCTGAAAGCTGCACATCTCCACGTGCTCTGAAAACCAGTCATGCATGACATGGTCACGTCTACTTCCTAGATTACGAGTTTTGTCAAAATTTTGAATTTTAATCAGATAAGGATACTTGTTATCAGTAACTGTATGTTGCTAGTTTGAAGCCTGTGAGCTGCCTGTTTGAGAGTCTTGTACAAATAAAGTAAAAAATCCTTGATTTATAATTTCTTTTATAACTAATTTGCAATGACTAATGTAACAAATTAATGGCAGTCACATGCAATGTAATCAGTGCAACAACACAGGGTGAGACGAAAATGAAATAATCAGGTTGCCCTTCAGGGAAGCTGTTACTTGAGGTTACTAGCACGAAGCTCTGAGTAGCTAGCCCAAAATTAAACTGTTTATAAAGAATAATCAGATTGATTTCATTATGCAAAATACAAGTGCTGATACCAAGCGTAGATATAAACTAATTCTTTGTAGTATTTTACATTTTACCCCCGTTGATGGTCAAAAACATTATAAATTCACGGAAATCACAACACAGTTATTTTTGTGAATGTCATGAACGTTGGATCGGTCAATTAAACTAGCACTGTAATTTAAAGTCTGTCGACATTCGATGAAGTAAATTCTCTTCCAAGCTCGTCAAGCTGACAAACTCTATTGTAGCAACTAAAATGCGGCGCAAAATGTTGTCACACTAGCTGATGAATGAGCACGTCTGGAGCAATTATGCTTCTTTCGTCCTGTATCAGTGGACAGTTACAAAATTCGGAAACAAAATGATTCTATTTCACCCTCCTTGCTTTGATAGCGCTTATATTGAAGCTGTTGGAGTAATTAAATCACAGCTTAAATTTAAAGTGACAATTCTATTAATAATATGAACTGGTAACTCATTAAACTCGCGTATTATATTAACCTTGTTTCGAGTAGTTGTATTTAAATTTTTTTGCGACTAAAATTTTCTATTTTGCGACTAAATTTTTGGAACTAGTCACAAATTTGCGACTTATTTTTTTTTTAATTTCAAGCCCTGCTGCCCTTGCCATGGGAGTGGACAGAGTTATTCACGTTGTACTGAATGACAAAGAATATGAAGGTCTTCAGCCTCTTGCTGATTTTTAATAGTTCTTGGAAAACAGGTACAGTGTGTGCATGACTTTCAATTCAGCTATAAAAATTAATTATTATATCTCTCAGTTAGTACGCTCGCTGTGATTGGTCAATTTACATACATACATACATATCCTTTATTTAAACCCGATATGGTTTAAAGCTCAAAGCTTGTGGGGTCGTGTAAAAATGATTAAAAATGGATAAAACTGTGTAAAAATAAGAATAGCATCACTTACAAAATACAACTACAATTAAAACTCTAAAAATATGCAGTAAGATTTTCACCAAGAAATAAAATGAATTTACATTAGTTACCTCTAAGTAAATTGACTTTAGTTAAAAGCATTTAAAATCTTGGTAGTGCCTGGGCAGCGACTGGACCGACTCTGCACTAAAATCAAGTTCCTTAAAAAAGGGTCCTTCTTCACTTTGCGATAAAAAACAGTAAACTGGTCTGTAAAATGACTCGAGACAGCGTTCCAAAGAATAGCGCCTCTATAGCTAATTGAGTTTTTTAGAAACTGCGAGTTAAAACGCGAGACGATTGTGTTATTACTCCTTCTCAAGTTGTATGCAGTGCAGGGTTTATTTGTCAAGTATGAAAGAGCCGTAGGTGCTTCACCTATAAACACGCTATGGAGTAGTTTAATTAATCGAAGTTTATAATAGAGGGTTAAAGTATTCCAGTTCGAATGTCGGTAAACTTCCGCGGTAGGCATATCTCGGGGTAAGTTGTATATTAAATAGATTTAGGCAAACCTAAAAGCGGAGCTCCTCACACAGTCCCTCCAAAAATGCTTGAAAACTTGTAGAAAGAACTCAGCTTTATGCTTATGTCCCTCCAAAAACGCTTGAAAACTTGTAGGAAGAAAATTTTTCCTCCAAAACCGCTATGAATAATCCGTTTCTTCAGCAAAACATTGTTGACTGCTGTAGACTGCTGGCTGTAGGTTGTGTAGCCGCGGCAAGCTTCTAAATATCCCGGATGACTATGGCCGCCATGTTGGGGCAACATCGTCGTCGCTAGGCGCACACGCCCGCGAGCCATGCCGCTAGCCACGATGACCATGAAAACTCAAACGCATGGTTTTCTCAATTTCTATCCTCGCACGGTAGTTATGGGGCTCCGCTGTGGAGCTCCGCTATAATTCTGGCTGCCCTTTGGTGAAGTACTTCCAGAGAATGTAGAAGCTCTGCATTAGGGCAGCCGCCCCAAACGACTAGTCCATATAGAACTGATGGTAATATTATCTTGACAGCCTCGTCCCCAGGCGCCGCTCCCTGGTCGCGCGCGGGGCACTTTGCGTTATGGGATTGATAATTCGCGGATCGCTTGGCGTTGTGGGACTGTTGCGAACGAGAAGGCAGACGCCTGGCAGATCTTGTTCGGATTCTTGGCAAAAATATTCGGTTTCTTGTCAAAAGCCATTTTCGCGCTTGTATCAACGTCACATGTCAACGAATCATCACTGGTAGGTACGTGGAAGTTACTATTGTCAACATGCGGATTTTCGCTGCCATTCGGATCGTTTTTGTATCCCTATCGTGCAAAATCTTCTCTGCGGTTTACTTGGGCGAATGTGGGCCCCTTACCTCAGATAATTGGCGGGAAGCACTTCTTTTCCCGGGCTTCATTTGATCAACTCGAAAGCAGCGATTTGACAATAAGAATGGCGGGAAATCCTGACAGACGACTGATCATGAAAAAAGAAAACCCTGCGTTCAGGACGGCAAGATCTAGCAATGGCGGATGGAGATCCTCTGCCGGCATTAGAAGACTTTCTCTTAGATGACGGTGAGTAAAGTTAAAACTTTAACCGCAGAGTAGTGGTACCAGAGGGATTTTTTCGATTTTGATACATTAAGTCTGCTTTTGTGTAATGTACCTCTAGATGGCGGAAGTTCAACTGTGAGCAACGCTCGTTCACTAGAAAGAGAATTCGATGAGGTAGCCAAAAATTATGGAGAAAAGCATGACCTCACGCCGAACTCAAAGGAAAGTATTTTACCAAGTTCCAAGCGCTTGGAAGTGGGTAAGCTGATTCTTTTGTGTCATTTAATTTATGTGAGTTGCATGTAAGCTTACATGTGTGCTTAATAACACATTCATCATGGATCTTGAACATTTATTGTGGACTTGATAACAAGTCTCACTATTATTTATTGTTTTATTGTTATATATAATCTATGATAACTTTGCAGTAGACAGTGTGGTGGCTTTCTTGAGTTTCTTGTTATATTTAGGTAAAGTTTACTTCTAAACCAGTTTTCTTGTATGTTATCTAACAGGGCGTGAATTATCTGACGCTGAACTCAAAAAGAGGCAAGAAAACTTGCATGCCAAACTTCACGAGGGTTTTATTGAGTCTACTGGCAAACAGGTTCTACAAGCAGTTGTTCTTAACTTCCTCAATCTTGAGAAACATGAAAAAAGTCTTTGTACAAGGGTTGTTAAGGGGGCTTTCACATCAGCAAGTATTAAGAGAATTTGCAGGATTAGGGATGAATTGTATCCTTTTTTATTAATTTTATTATTAATTTTCTTATGCTTTTGATAATTATGCAGATGTTTTCAATGCATTACATTCTCTTAAATATCAAATTCATTGTATGTTGGTTTTTGGAGCAGGATCAGAGGTGGAGAAACCTGAAGATGTGATGGCATATATGTTAAGATCACTCTATTACTTGTTTCCAAATATGTTTGTTCTATCTAAAGTAAACAATACTTTTGAATCTTTTTGAAAAAGCAATGCACAGTACAGTGAAATAAATTAATAAAATATTACAACCAAGAAAACTATTTGATTTAACTTAAAACTGTAAACCATTTTTAAAACATTTTATGCATGAGCAAAACCTCATCCCACGTGTGACATAAATAAATTGATTGAATGATTGATTAACCTGAACTTAAACTTAAGCCTAGTACCTCTAGATCTAGCTATAAAAGATTCTTTGTGTCTATAGGTCTGTGTAAGAAACAGGTGCTTTTAAGTTGGAGAATACTTAGAACATGTTTCAAGATTAAACATTGTTCTGACCTTAACCCTGTTGAAGCTTTGTATACACAAACATTTTGATGAAACCTTCAATGGTGCACATCCAAGATAACACTGTGACAGTGAATGAACATGTAGGCAGAATGCAAAGGCAAATAGCTGATTGTGAGTGGCGTATGGGAGAAATATGGTCAAAACTTATGACGGCCTTAGAAGAACAAGATAATGACAACACAGCATTGCAACTTGCTTTAAAGTATAAGACTGAAGAACAGAGCAGAGACAAGTATATCAAGGCACTGGTAACACTCTATCAGAATGAGATAACCAACATCCAAGCACATGGGAGGAAAGTCTGACAGATATGCAGAAAAAACTAATTGGTACTGAGATGAAAAAACTTGAAGAATGTGCCAATAAGGGTTACAGCGCTGGAAAGTTTTCCACTGATACAGACATACCTAATGATATATTTCAAGGATTTCTGGAAGAAATTCAAGAGAAATGCCCACTCGTGATGTCCGCCATTAAGAGTCTTGTGGTATCAGATACTACGCATCGGAATGCTAACAAAACAGAACATTACAAGAAGTTGTGTGCCAGTCAGTCTTTGGCCATTCTCTTGAATATTAGAAATTCAAGAGCTGTGAATGACTTCGTGTTTTTGTTTGGAATCCTTTATATTTCGTATGGTGCAGGCAAACAAATGATCAACATGCTGTCTAAACTTGGTCTCAGTGTACAGTGGGACACCCTGTAAGGACATGTACGTCTATCTTTACATGATGTATGTGGATACAAAATATAATAATATTATAAGGTGGTTTTATATGAAGTGTATTCATTGAACTTAGAAGAACCTGTTTATTTTGATAGTGCCTTTAAATTGGTTCATGCTTTAGTGTGCGGAACTTTGGGGAGCACAAAAGAAGTGTAAAAATTGCTTGAGGCAATAGGCGAGAGCAACTCTAGCTTCTTGAGTGCTCTCCATCCAAACTTCCCACATGCAACACAACTCGATAGTGCACAGCTAAAAGCATGAAACAATTGTTTTATAATATTACCAGTGGAAATGTGCATCAAAACCCATGATAAAAAAATCCTGGCAAAGCGATTTGATCATGCTATCTTGCACCATTGGATTATGGTGGACACTTATGTATACTGAATTTAATTGCACGGCTCTGCTTATAGCTATGTTATAAGGTTCATTAATGGGCAAACCTACCTGCTGTAGCCCAGATCCTCACTAACACGAAAAAGCCCTTTTAAATATGATTTTAATTTGCATTTGGTTGAAGCTGATGCTTTGGAAGTATAACCTTTATATGAATATCCAACCTCTACACATGTTTATTCTATTAAATGGCTCTTTAACATTTTTGACAATGCAATTATTTATTTCTTTAAAAGTTCAAAGACTATTATATATACAAGTTAAAAAACCTTGATGATGACTTTTAGTCGAAAACATTCTGTTTTATTTTTTTAAATTTGTATATATAATAGCCTTTGAACTTTTTAAGATTTTATCCATTTAGCGAACATTATATTGAATTATTTATTTACTATTTACTCTACTTAGCCCCTGAAGTTATTATGCCCCCTTGTAAAGTCCCCATTTCAGGCTTGTGTCCTCTTCCTCTATTATTAAAGCTCCACTTGTGTTTGAAATGTGTGAACTTTAACATCACATGACATTGTTGTCTGTTTTATGTCACATGTCATCTTAAAACATCTATTTGGTTAGACTAATACATGATGTACATGTGTATTTTGTGCACAGAATGGCTTACCTTGAAAAATGTTGTCAGTGCCTTCCCGAAATTATAGAAACAAAATTCCCACATTACAAGCCAGTAATATTGTTGGATAACATCAACTTATCAGTGCCCCAGCTGCATAAATCAACACTGCTTATATCCACTGGTTAGTGTATTACATGCTTCCATGTATAAAATTATCCATCAACTGGTGACTCGCGGTTAGTGGTATTTTTTGGATACCATTATTCACCATTTTGGAACAACCAATGGAATGAATCATGTTTTTCAGCCTCTACAGTGTATGATGAAAAATAGTTAAAGAGGTGAGAGGGGTGGGGATCGATATACTCAAAAAAACCAGAATTATTTTTCTTGTTGCCAGAATGATGGTGGCATGCATAAATAAAATAAAATTATTTTAACAAGGAAATGGTTGATACAAGACTACAAGCAATGTCCTTGTGGTCTGAAGAAAGAATAATCTTTTTTAATCTCTAAGATATAAATAACGTAACCTACCCTTTTTACATGACAAGACTCCAGGATGATCTTATATCTTTTTGATTCACTACATGAGTACCAGGCTCTAAACTTGACAAAGACACTGTCACTGTGGACTGAAATGTTTTCAGCATCTGCCCCAGAATTAAAGGCCCTAAGTACTCCAGAGTGGCAGAGGTACATCCCATACAATTTAGCTGCCTCCGTTGCACTCATGGAATGAATGGTAGTTTCAATGCCACGATGCTTAATAACAAATTTTGTGTACTTGTCCTAAAATGAGTTTAATGGGGGTATGATCAGGTAAATAAATATAACAAAAAAAATGTATTGTCTTTGAAAATAATACTATAATTTATGACATTAAATATTTTTTTAGTCCATTTCATTTCCAATAAAATAAGTAACCATCACAAGTGTGTTAAAAATATCTCCTTTATTATTGATCAGCAATTTTTTTGATTTTATTAGAGTGCTGTAGAGTGTAAAAAACAATATTAAAGTATATATTTATGTGACATTTCCAAAGAAGTTGATTGATGAATTGATTATTCATGAGTGTTGTTCCATTATTCCTGATACCTCTATCATTACTAAAGCGTCAGTTTACAAACTGAATGGCCACTTGTCAAATCAAGGATACTGTACAGGGAAATTAAATCAAGTACGAAAAACACGAGAAATATATATTTTTGATATTGACACTTCGATTTACAAGAAAAATACAGTAAAGCTGATTCAATACCTGCGTGGCTCGGAGATCTGAAATTTTTTTTAAACACTTTATGGTCTGTTCGCCATGAAGAATTTGAAGCCTTTTTTTGGCCTCGCGCCGTTCATCTTCACCAGCTGGGAAATGGTGGACGATTCGAAAATGGTGGTCTAGGCCGTCCTCTTTGTAGAAACATACATTTCTTTTACAGAAAACATGCGGGCAAGGCACTTTATGCTCTAAAAAGGCTACAAGCATGGGTCTTGCGCTGTTTAAAAACACATTTTCGGCTTGACATATATTTTGGTCCGCCATTTTGATTGCAAGATCTGCCAGGCGCTCCACGGCTCGCTCCCTAACCATCTACCCCCGCGCCCCCTGTTTTCCCGCCTTACCGCGTCAACTGAAAACTGACCGGCGCCTGGGGACGAGGCAGTTATCTTGAAGTACAATTCCAATAAGGCGTTTCTGCTCAAGAACGAACTCCTTTTCAGGAGGTTCAGTTTGTTTACGAAATTCTTTTTTACATCTGTAAGGTGACGTGACCAAAAAAGCCTCTCATCGATTATAACGCCCAAAAGACGAGAGTGTTTCACCCACTCGATCCTCTCCTCTCCAATGACACAGAATTTAGCGGCCCGATGTGCTGTTTTCACATCAACAACATAGCTTCACACTTTGCCGAGTGAGGGGTTAAAGAGTTCTGTAGGCACCAACTGTTCAGTTCCGATAAAGCTTTATTTAAAGAAGTGACAGTGTTATCAACAGTGTCCCCGATGCAATAAAACGGTGGTGTCATCTGCGTACATAAAGACAGAGCCAGAGGTAACAGCACTTGGTAGGTCATTGGTGTACAAGACAAAACAACGTTGGGCCAAGTACTGATCCTTGGGGAATCCCGCAAGTGACATTTAGCACAGTTGAATGCTGGCCGTTTACCACCGAGAATTGAGTTCGATCAGTTAGGTAGTCTGTCAGCCATGATACTGAAGACAACCTTGAACTCCAAATTGAAAATTCAACTTGTGCAGTAGGATAGCATGAGATACACAGTCAAAAGCTTTTCTGAAGTCAACAAACGCCACAGCAATCACTTTATCGGCATCAATAGCTGTTCTCCAGATTTCTGACAGGTGTGCAAGCAATAATGCGCTTCGCACTTGGGCCATAAATCCGAGCAGGAAAACTTGGTCCGTAACTTACAGTATGAACCAACAACTCGGTTAGTAAGAGCATAGTTAGTAGAGGGGACTGGTTATGAAACCCGGCAAACTTCAAAGAGATCAACAGTAGGCCCGTTCTCGATGTTGAACTTGTCGGTCACGTGATCGCGAGAGTGCACACTCAACAACAAATATGGCGGACAACTTAGACGATTTGATACTTGCTTGGCGATGATTTTGATGCTCTTTGGATATTATAGAACAAGACGAAGAAATGGAGGAGCACTTTACCGTCTCAGATAAAGACGTGAGTATAAACTTTGTGAATCGATTCGTCGTGTATGAAAACCACATGATTTATCGACCCAAGGTCGAAGTGTCTCTCCAACAACTGCGGTGCAGAATTATCGAACTCTATATAAACTAAACATAAAAGTTTGCACTTTAGTCAAGCGTATTTCTCGCAAGCCTTTCAGCATGTTAACCGTGGAATCTCGCTTTAGGGCGTTTTGAATCAGAAGCTGTCTTGATCGTTTCTATACAATATTCAAACTTAATTTTGACGATGTCTGGACATGTTTCAATTTTACGATATTGATTCTATTTAGCCCAATTGTTTTAACTTACTTTTACCCCGTTTGCAGGTGCAATCGCTAGAAATATTTTGCCGTTCACGTGGCAAAAAATATAAGACCAGAGGAGAAGGGTTCTGCAGACATACGGCTGCCATGCACAACAACATCCCAACGCCAGTCACCAACACCAAGCATTATTTAAGAAATTGTCAACTCTACCTTACTTACTGTGAAAAGATCCAAAGTTTTTGCTGAAAGGTTAAGGAATGAATTCGACTTATATTTATTTAGAAAACCTGATGAAGAGACTGTAAAATTTTCTCTCATATAGTCCATGTTTGATAGATATTGCAAGGATGGAGTTGCTGAAACGTTTTATGGCAAATACTATGTTTAACTATTCAAACTTTTATAAAGGACTGTCTCAAAATACTGCAACATTACTAGCAAGCAAGGTAGCAGGTTGTATGCTAGCACACTGCAAGCACATTAGGCTTCCTTAAGTCAACAGCCCAATTTCATAATCCATGCTTTCAGAGAGAGAGAAAACTGGTCTGCCTTATCTAGGAGAGTAGTATAAGAGGAGTCAATCAAATACGGATTTGTATATAAGCTGTTTTTTTAGAAATGAAGCGTTCTTTTTCGATTTTCCGATTAAAGCGTTGTTTTGGCTTGTTTTGACTTTGTTTCCCACTTCCGAAGATTTCCGAAGATGACCCGAAGATTATCCGAAGATTTTCCGAGCGTTTTCCAAAAATTAATGAGCAATTTCAATTTAGACAAATATGCATACTATAAATCTTCGGAAAAAACGTTGGCGCGCCACCATAAACATGCTTTCAGTCAAAGAGTTACGCGCTTTGGCAACAAAATACCAGATCCCTGGCCGGTCTAAGATGGTCAAAGCTCAACTGCGTCGCGCTTTATTGGCGCACCCTCGAGCGCGCGTGGTGATAGAACGTGCAGATAGGCGGGCGAATTTCAATCTATCGTCCCGCGATGTCGCCCTCGTGTGGTTGAGTGGAGATGCGCGGTTGCGAGAACAGCTTTGTGACGGCACCTTCTATGCTGTTGATGATCAACTCCGGAGGGACTTTCAGGAACGCGGGCTGCCGCAAAAATTCTCAGCTCTTCGCGATGAAGTTCGTGACGCGCATTTCGCTGACGTACTTGCGTACAAAGTATTTCTATTATACAGAGTTACGGGTCGCAGAGGCCCGACTGATTTACCGCGAGTGCCAGCTCGCCCACAATCGCTGGTTGGAAAATAGAGGCGGCGAATTTCTCCCTAGTTATGAAACAAGACAGTGTTTCTTTGAATTGGTGAGCGACGCCCTCGCCATGTTCGAGCGGCAGGTGGAAGATGTCGAAGAGTTTGGCGCGCCTGAATTCGGAGCAACCATGAATTGGTTGAGCTCGTTGTGGCTCGACTTACCCTACTATCCCCACTTTTTTCGAGCAGGTAATTAGAGAGTAGCAACCAATAGACCGCAAAAAATGGATGTAACGGTCGCTGACAGCTTGAAAAAAGAAAACTATTCCTCTACTTACCTCTCGCAGTTAAAACTCTTAGCAACCTCTTTCTTAGAAGACCCTCCAATTTCTCCCCAACCCACACCAAAAAGCATCGAGGGGTATCTTTCAGCTAGCCCTAGACTTTGCCAACGTGTGGTTTCGGGTGAGTTTGATCATCTTACCTGGAACTTTCCAACAGACCGGCGAAACGAGTGGTATATACCTAGACCAAGATCAAAAGCTAGAAGGACCTCGTTGCAAAAATTGTTGATGAAAGAGTTTGGACTTGATTTACTCGAAAGAAAATCGATAGTAAACCTCGTGAATCGTATTGAGGACAACTTGGGGCTTGTCTCAGATTACCACCGGCTTCCAAAGTTGATATGGTTGTTGAAAGTGATCTTCGAACTCCGAGAGGATCTCAAAAGAGCAGCCCTGTGCGATATTTCAAATATTCGACCGACGACGCTTCAAAAATACGACGCTCTATGGGCCAAGCTGAAGTCATCGTTCAAAGTGGAAATAACAACCTCCACTTAAGCGAGTTTTTCTCTCATCTCTGCGACCAGTTCGCTGCGAATCTCGGTCCGCAGCTTTGCCATATCGAGGTCTTCGTTTTATGTCACAGCTTTTTGTTTAATCTCGCGCTTGAGTGTTTCATATTTTTCAACTTCTGAGAGAATGAGTTGAAATTCCGTAGCGCTGATTTGGTTATCCTGCAAGGCTTTCGAAACCAAGTCATCGATGGTACTCAACTTCGTCTCACCAATCGCGACGGTTCGCTCATGCTTGGATATCTTTACGGCAATACGTTTACTGACCTTGACCATAGAGGCTGAAACGATTCCGAAGATGCCGCCAATAGCACCCAACGGAACCCCGACGACAATCCCAAGGCCGGTCAAAGAGGCGGCTAGGCCTGAAGCCGAAAGTATAACGCTCAGGCTTCCAGTCGTCAAAGCTACCCCGTTCAAAATTGCCCGAGAGCGGGTATATTTTTACCGAACACCTTCATAGTGGGCGATACTGTTTTTTAGGGTGGACTGAATGTCGCAAATCTTTTGAAGTCGAAACGAATGCCCCTCATCGTTGGGGGCGGTGGGAACCTTTGGATACAAACAATCAGATTCCATGTCCTATATACAGAGCTCCAACAAAACTTCTGCTTTGGTCGTCGGCACCGTCCAAACTCGAAAGAGATTTCTTTTTGTGGGGTCGAGGGGGAGATAAAACGGTCGCAAATGCCACACCGAAGGACCTTGAATCTTCAAAGGCTCGACCTTCGCCAGCAGATAGGAGGGCTTTCCACCTTCGTACGATTTGTTGGGGTCCACCAAATCGCAGTAGATTGAAACAGAGGGTGGTCCCCATTGTACAGGAACGGGAATCGTACTGAGTGGGACTTTGGATATCCCCAACAATTCGGCTAGATTTCTGTTTAGGATTACCTGTATTTTCGAGAAGAAATACACCCTACTATTGGTTATCCGAAGTTCACAAGTTCCAGCGGGGACATCCTTTCCATGTCCAGAGACGAAAGCCTGCTGGAGACAATGGAGGTTGTACTCACCTTTTGGAATGGAGACCAGAATGTACCCTTTCGCTTTCTTGATCATGGCCAAATCGGCGGTTCCTTCGCGAATGCGGGACAGTTCCAATGAGTGGAGAGCGAAGTAATATATATCCATCGTTTTAAGTAGTGTGAGCGTTATTTCAGGGATCTTCACGGTTCGAGCTGCGACACTCGAGAGCTCACCAACGACCGGAGGGTGAAGTTCGTTTACACCCTCGCTTGCCAATATGCTGAGGGACATTTTATTTAACCGCGTATATATACACCATGGATCAATCCCACGAAATAGATCTTTGGCCTGTTCTAAAAACAGCGTTTCCAAAAAAGGCCGTAGAGTTCGGTAAAACCTTGGAAAAAATTAAATTTCCTAAACAGAGTAATTTTCCACAAGCTCTCCTTCTCCGCAGCACGGACAAATACCCCGTGCCAGCCGTTTCGTTCGCTGAAACGGGGTCTGAAATCACACCGCTGCTTCGAGAGCTAGAGATCTTTGTTGACCCTAAAATCTCTTTCCAAGCAGGAGTCCGAGACATCTGGAAGGAAACTACTATCACACATCGCTCGGCAAAGGAGGCTCATCGTTGGCTTTCTTCTCCCACATACGAATATTGGCCTCAGCAGCTGAACTTCGCCACATGGTGCGCAACTGCAGGGTGTGGGGTGTCGATTACCGACCCGACCAATAAAACCTTCCCGCCCATAGTTCAGAGGCTGCTTCGCTTCCACGTATACTTCACCGTCCGCCGTATCCTATTCGAGCTCGGCTGTCTCCTCCCCGGAGACAAGGCGTTCCAAAAAACAAACAACCCACTTCGCAAGTCCGCCTTTGAAAGCCTCTGCATCGAATTCGGACTACCTAGAGCCCCCGACTTTCGTTGGAAGGGCGGACGAAACCACGGTCTTGGAGACGTGTTTATAACTTACCCAAGCGAGGGTCCAAAGAACTTGCACGTCATCCGTGGCTATGACACCGAAGCAAACACATGGCCTGATAGCCTGAATCTCTTCTCAGATGAGGGTGGGAAAAAGAATCAAGGTAATCTGTTGGCCTTTATCCGAAACGATGCCCACGTCGGAGCGCAATACAGCTGGTTTTCACCGAAAAAGGGTGAAGGTCTGACGGAGGCTGGCATGGGGCGTCTCAATCGTAGTATCGAGGCTTTAGTTTATTGTGTTCTTGGCTCGCAAGTCAAAACCCGATCTACTATCGTGGGGGCGAGCGGCAGTGCTGTTGAGACCCGCCAAATGTTTAGACAACTTCTAGAGGAGACAATCGTAGTAAACGATATCTCCACCGGCATCCAGAACTATCACAGGGCTTTGTCCGACGCCCGAGCGCAGCTGAATCTGGCCGTCGCCCCAGGGCTCTGGTTGCTCCCCAGCCGGCTTATTATCAATACAGACAGCGTTCTCGGGTACAACAATGAGCTCCAGAAAGCGACCAGTGATATGTCCTTCGGGGTCAATCCGCGTGTGAACGAGCGGACACAACGCCGCACGCCCGTTGCACCGAAAACAAAAGCCCCAACCCCCCTGCGGTCGAAAACAAAAGCCCCAGACCCCCTTGTACCGAAAATAACACCAAAAAGAAAAGAACCGGCCCCAACGGCGCACGAGCGAAATCTAGCTGCAGTCACTGTTGTGGCCGCAGGTGCGACTTGGTGGTTGTTTAGGTAGACTTCTTCTTGTAGCGCTCGATGAGAAACAAGACCACAGCTACGATCAAAAGCCAGGCGTTTTTGGCTAAGAAACCAACAGCTTCTCCAGCCGTGCGGAAGAGAAACGAGACAATGGCGCCTATGGCCCCAGGTAGTAGCTCCCCGATCTTTTTTCCGATGGCCTTCAGTCCCCGCCCTACCCCTTGCGCTACGCCGGCGAGCCCCCGCTGTAAAGCCCCCAAGATAACCCCAATGACCGTTCCAGCCGCTACGAGAACCCCCAGGACCCCTACTCCGTATTTCTTGAAAATAGCCCGAACGTGGTCCCGCAGAGACATTCGCTCTTTAACGGCTTCACTTTCTCGCTCGAGTTCTTGAATCTCTTCCTCGCGCGCCGCAATCCGCGCCTCAGCGGCACGCCTATCTTCCGGTCAAGTATCGGTGGCGTCTCTTATCTCCTTGTCCTGTAGGTTTTGCTGCTCGAGTTCCTGAGTTCTGGCGTTATTCTGTTCCAAGATCTCGTCCGTGGATTGACCTAGACGTTCTTTCAATTCTTTAGAGAAGTTCTTCGTTAAACTTCCATCCAAGGTTTTCAGTGGGCGCCACGTCGCGTTTTCGTCCAACCCATCACGAATCATAGTACGACCATCATCGCGCACGCCGATCTCGACTCCGTCAAGGTAGGGAAACTCGCTCTCCACCTCGAGCTTCGCATCTTCCAGCATTCTTTGTAGGATTGGCTTTCCAGTAACAGGGTTGGTCACCATCTTCGTTTTTGGTCGTGCCCCCTGCAACAACATTGTATCAACCGGGTCGGACGAAAACGACGTTTCTGCTGTGGCAGGCTCACGGGGACGACCTCGTGGTCTTAAGTCATACATCCCGATTTTTTCTCCACCCTCCGGCAGATCGGCGGGGTCGAAGCTGGGGTTAACCCTCCCACCTTCAGCGCCGGCGGGCTCAGCAGGGTCGTCATCAGGGGCTATCAAAGGGGTCATCTCATCTGGGTTGATATCCATTTTTGTTTCTGCCTATACATACAAGACAAGTAAAAATGGCGTACATCTCCAAGAAGATTGACCCAAGGGAGGAGCCGCGCAATTTGATGGCTGCAAAAGGAAATCGCGTCACCCACCGCCTGACCTTCCATCGTAACTCGGCGAAACCCAAAGAGATCTTGTACGTTGACATCCCCAGACTTCCCGCCGACACCGTCCTAGTCCCAGACACCCTAGCCCTTTTGGCCGAGGTGGAGCTAGGCGGAGCGTCGAAACACGCCAACAACCGCGTCGTCGATAACCTGGGGCGCTGCTTGATTCGGAGAAGGGAAGTCAAGATGGGTGATAAAACCCTAGAGGACCTGGATCGAGCCGACCTTGTTGGAGTGTTCTCCGACCTGTGGCTTCCCACCGAAGAGCGTGCCAATCGCGTCGAACAAGGGATCCAGACATTCGCGGTCAACAAAATCCGCTCAGAGGCCGGCGACAAAGGCAATTTGGCGGGGGACTTGTCAATTTCCGCGGCCTTCCCCAAGTATCGGCTACCACTTGACTTTGAGCTCCTTCGCACCCACGGCGCTCTCCATACGGCAAGTCTTCCACCGATTCGGTTGGAGCTCACACTCGCCGCCCCCGAAGATGTCATCGTAAGCTCGGATCCGACCAAGGTTGGCACCTACGAGCTCAAAAACATCGAATTGGTGTACCAAGTCATCCAGTCGCTCATTGTGGCGCAGCACATCCCTAGCGTGGTTCTCTACAACCGCATCTCGCACTACAAAGTGCTATCCTTCTCGAAGGCCACCACGGGAATTCTCACGGACAACATCCCCGCGCAACTCAAAAGCTTCGTGGGTGTCCTGTTCCTGTTCGTCAACCCGCACACATCGGGAGCTCGAGAAAGCGAAGTCTTCCTGAACCCAGGCGTGACAAGGGTTGAGTTCGACCTGTTCGGCGTCCCCAACAAGCTTTACCCCAGAGGTATGCGACCCGCAGATATTTGGGAGACGGCGCGAGCCGGTGCAGAATGGTTGGTGCACCCCCAAGCTCCTCCACTTTCTGGGATCACCCCTACTTGGTTCTTCCATGACAAATACGGGATCTTCATCGATCTCCGCACGTCTCGCGACCACCTTGTGCACGGCGACGGACAAGCAGCCCTCGGTCCCGGAAAAACTCTTCAGTTCCGGATCTATCGAAAGACCGGCGGCAGTGGTGATGTCAACTGCCACGTCTTCCTCCTAGGTGACGCAGCATTCGACCTCAATAGCCAAGTCGTCTACTATTAATCGCCTACCTATATAGCCTAGATGGATTTTCTCACCGACTTGATACCCGGCCACCTGCTTATAGTCGGTCCAACAGCTTCCGGGAAGTCGAGACTGGTTGTCGAAGCTCTCCGCGGACCTTTTCGAAGGAAGTTTCACGTCGTGTGCTTGATTTGCCCGACGTACGTCCACAACAAAACATATCGGGGATTTGCCCACAAAGCCCACAGGGCTTCGTAGCCCTGGCACCAGGGAACTCTGGCGGTGAGATTGAAAAGTGTCTTCGACTTTGCACCGCAGTCTTCGAAGGGCGTGGCCAGGTGTTGCTTATTCTGGACGACTGCGCCGCCAGCGAAGACGTCAAAAAACAACGCAGCGCTCTCGTAGAGCTGGCTTTCTCTGGCAGGCACAAGAATTTTTCAGTTTGGCTCCTGACCCAACAGTACACGAGCGTGGCAAAAGCCTTCCGGGAGAACGTAGCCGCGACGTTGACTTTTTACAGTCCGAGCGAGCTCGATGGGAAAATACTTTGGGAAAACTACGGGGTAGGACATCCCAAGGAGGAGCACCACCAAATGCTATCCGCGCTCAAGGAGCATCCGTACGCCAGACTTTGCTTCCGTCTCCGCCATCCATTCGATATCGTGTTGGAAATCCCAGCTCCCAGCAAAATTGTTTCGGCAGATATATAGTCATGGATGACACCGTGCTGGATGAAATTCTCCGCGAAGAAGGGATATGTCCCAGCGAGCCTCCCGTAGACGATGCTCGGGACGAACGGGAGGCGCTGGCTATTCTCGCGGCCTCAGGCAATACCAAGGAGTACTTGGGGAAGGAGCTGTCGCTGGGCGACGTCCACAAGCTCTCGAGGAAGGAGGTTGCTTCGCTCCATCTTCGTTACCAGGTGACCCTCGGAAAGCAGGTCGAGCACAGTCTCTCTAGCGGGGTTTTGAAGGTCGCGTGCAAGGCGGTCGGCCATTTGTTGGGAGCAGTAGGGAAGAAACTGGATTCCGAGCAGGCACTGTTAACAGACCTCCAACAGGATGCTCTGATCCGACGTGAGTTGAGCTACGGAGCTGGCTGGATCGCTGTCAACGGAGGTCGGTTGGTGGCGCTAGTGGCTGCACTGGCTCATGTAGGTTGCCACACAGAGTCTTCGACGGCCGCAGGCCCAGATGCTAGCAAACCTGTGGTTCCTCTTGCAGAGTCTGTGTCCCACGCTGGAAGCTCGACGGATCGCTAGGGTCCCGCTAGCAATTTTTTGGTGTTTGTATAGTATACGAGCCCTGTCTGAAAGCGATGGAAGAAGATCGTATTACAGCGCCGACCGCTCCCGTAGCTCCGAATAAGCAGAAGGATCCTAAGAAGGTCGCGGCTGGCCGAGCCCTCGCAGCTAGGAACAAAGAAGCTCGACAAGCTCTGGCTCGAGAGCGGGCTCGCGAGAGCCACGACGACGAACCACACCGAGCTACGACAAGCTGGAGCTCTGTCAATTGGGGTCTCCTGATTGCCGCAGGGAGCCTCTTCGCCAGTCTGTATAGTCTGTATCTAGCGCATCTCAAGCAACAGCAGCAGCAGCCAAAGCTTACTCACCCGCCACCCGAGCCTGCGCGGCCTCGCAAAATTATGGAACCGCAGCAGCAGCCAAAGCTTACTCACCCACCACCCGAGTCTGCGCGGCCTCGCGAAATTATGGAATAGATTTTTGTATTGTATAGTCTCGATGGACAACAAAGTCGTAAACACTGTTGTCGAAGCGGCAACTCTGACAGGCATTGCTGCTGGTATCGGTTGGTTGGGGAAAAAGGTTCTCAAAACACCTATGATCTCGGACCCTTCCTCGTCGATTGAAAACTACGCGAAGTGGGTTGCAGTTCTCTCGGGAGCCGTCGCAGCTAGGCAATACTTAGTCGATAAAAAGATAATCCCAACTGAGTAGAGATGGCAACCATAGCGTTGATGCTTGGTGGGGCTATCTTGAACGCTACGGCCTTCGTAGGTGGGTCGTATCTCGCACGGGCGATTTCTGGGAAAGGTCCCGATGCAATGGCGGCTGAGCGGAAGCGCCACGACAAAGCCTTGGAGAAGTACCAGTCTGACTGGGCTGCCTTTCAAAAACGCCGCGAGAAGCTGGCAGATTGGGAAGTAGAG
Source organism: Ricordea florida (assembly GCA_949710005.1). NCBI lineage: Eukaryota > Metazoa > Cnidaria > Anthozoa > Corallimorpharia > Ricordeidae > Ricordea > Ricordea florida. The sequence goes on along the minus strand of OX453274.1, from coordinate 8,015,791 downwards.
CAGGAACGCCTGCGCAATAGAGCTGACCAAGACACAGCTGCAACTAACCGCGCTCTCGACCTGTACGCTAAAACCCATCCTCGTCCCACAGCGGTTGATGCCCCTCAATGGAGCGATTATTACCGTCCTTCGAGTTCCCATCGAACAGGTGAATTGGCCTATGTAGGGGGTGGGATGCTCGCCATTGGGTATGCTGCTAGCCGATTGTTGTGAGACACAATAGCTTTTTTTCGCGATGGAACTATAGACCAATGGAAAAGAAGCCTTCGGCGCTCCTCCGGAGCAAGCTGTCTGGCATCTACTACAGCCCCCAGGGCTATTGGAAGGGGCACGCCGCGTCGAAGAAGTTGGCGGACGCGGCTGGCGTCTCTGAAGATACAGCCCTGGCTTGGCTAGAAAAACAGGCAATTTGGCAGATCTACCTCCCGCCTCCACAGCGCATACCAAGGTCGAGGTTCAATGTCTCAACACCAAACAAGGTTCATCAGGCCGATCTTCTATTTCTTCCCCACGACCGCCCGGGACGTGGACGGAAGCTTTACAAGTATGCTCTCACCGTGGTCGATGTTGCCTCGCGCTACAAGGAGGCTGAACCTTTGGCTTCCAAGGAAGCGAGAGAAGTTGCAGGAGCGTTGGAGCCCATCTACAAGCGAAGCCCTCTAGTGTGGCCCAAGCTACTTCAAGTCGATCCAGGAAAAGAGTTCATGGGAGCTGTCTTGCCGCTACTAGCTCGCCACAATACCGAAGTCCGGCGTGGCCGCGTGGATATCCACCGAGACCAAGCGATCGTTGAGAGGTTCAACCGGACTCTAGCCGAGCGGTTGTTCGGTTACCAGTACGCCCAGGAGATGCTTCTTCCCGAAGGAGAAAGATCGGTACAGTGGGTGGTTCGGTTGCCTGCGGTTGTCGCGGCTTTGAATAACGAACCGACGCGGTTGATCGGAAAAAAACCGCAGGATGCCATCGAATCCAAATCGGTGGTACAAAAACCTTCCGCTGTTGTACCGGGGAGGGCGGTTGGTTTGGAGGAGGAGAGACTTTCGTCTGACGCCAGCGTACGATATTTATACCAGCCTGGTGAACAGGAGGGCGGGCGAAGACGCGCAACGGACCCAATTTGGAGTCTCGAGGTTCTCGAGCAAGAACGCGCGATTGTTCGGCCTGGCGAGCCTGTGGTCTACTATCTCAGAGACGGGCCCAAACGAGGCTTTGTCCGCGAGGAGCTGCAGGTAGTGCCGTGGAATACCGAATTACCTCCTGAAGGTGTACTCAAGGGGTTCGGTGTGAATCCCGTCGGGTAGAACTCGTCTCTTGTCGTAGTAGGCGGAAAGCCCGAGTTTCTCCTGGTGGTAAGTTGTCATCTTCCCGTGGTCCATCCGGAATCCCCAGTTTTCTGCCCGGTCGAGCGCTCCATCGAGTGTTGCTTTGTATCGGCCCCAGGTCAAATCGTTGTCTTTCTTGGACATCCCCTTCCCCGAGGTTTTACTTTTTCCTGTCCCATCGTCGACGTAGTACGCCTTGCTGCATAGAGCGATGGCCCGGGTTCCCTCGAACTCGAGTTTGAACAGGCCCGGCGTCCGGCCGCTCCATTTATCCCAAGCCAGCCATTTCTTTTTGCAGCCCTCGAACTCTTCGCGGAGCTCGGGGCGGACGACGTCGTCCAGGTTTTTCCTGGCGATTCCCATGTACAGGCTATCGGTATCCATCTGTAGGAGCTCGAAGGATCTTCGGTCTACGAAATGGTCCAGGAAGTCGTAGTAAAATTCGAGCATCCGTAGTTTGGCTAGCTGATAGACTGTGATTCCGATTTGGAACGGGCGGGTGATCTCGATCTTCTGCTTCCTCCTGTGGATCTCGTAGGTGGAACCTATTTCTTCGAGGTCCTCGAACCAGGAAGAGCGGAGAGCACGATCGACAACCGCTTCGTCATCTGTGTAGGAGACCAATGTCTGGCGCTCCAGCGCTTCAATGAATTTCCCGTAGCAACTATTACCCAGCAGTTTAAACAGGTCGGCGAATAGTGCTTTGTCCTTGTTGGTATCCCCTTCTCGTCGAGCTTCTGTAACCTGGTCGACGAACCAGCCGAAGATCTTTTGCGGTTTGTAGTTGATCGTCCGGTACACCGCGGTGACAACTAAACCGTGGGCGAGGTACCAGCGTAGCAGAGGGGCGTACAACAGAATCTTCTTCGCGGAAAGCGCTCCGACAAGCTTCGGCTCTGTTGAGCGGGTTCGTCCCATTCGCTCGAGATAGTCCAGCATCTCTTGGGGAACCGCTTCGATGGGAATCTTCTTGCTGTGGAAGAGCGGGGGCATTTCTTCGAACTTTGGCCAGAGGTGTTCGGGGACCTCGATGTCAACCTTGGCGAACCCGAACCACCTTCCTTCTCGTAGAGCCACCACAAACCCGTCGACATTGCTCAGCCTACGACAGTGGGTCACCGTTCCCTCCCCGCAGGGCATAGGGGCTGCCATGGTAGAGAGGTAGAGCGCGTTCGCGTCGTAGCCGAGGATGCGTTGACATTGGTGGGCCTGGTGCGACCGGATCCGCGAGACCCCCACCTCGTGGTAGCGGGTAAATACAATCGAAGGCCCTCCGACAACCGCCTCTTTGAGCATGTCGTACGCTTCTTTGTTGGGGGCATACAGCTCGGGCGGGTTGGGGTTGCAAAGTGTACCTCGCAAGACGAACCTCATCGACACCCCACGGAGACTTACCGCATCTTTGAAGATGTCGATTCCATACGCGGTGTAGAAGTCGCGCATTTTGGCCAGTGCTTCGACGAAGGGGCCCACGTCGAGATTATTGTAGTAGCGGAGCCAGTCCGCGAAGGTCTGCATCCCCTTCTCCCGGAATACCCGCTTGCAGTCTCGATATTCCGAAAGGGAAAGAAGATATTTGCTTTTCAGTTTCGAAAACCACTGTGGGTAGTCCGGTAGGCCAGGGAAGTCGAGCTTGTCGGGCGAGTCGAACCATTCGTACGGAAACCAAGACTTCGTGAGAGTGCAACCGTAGGCTTTGACCCAAGCATCGTAGGTTTTGCCAGGACCGATGTAGTTCAAAACGTCCAGAAATTTGAAGCCCGGAGTTGTGATAAACATAACCTGGTTTTCCTTACACCCCACTTTGATGGACTGGTCGGTCGTCTTGCAGATTTCTGGGACGAAGTGGTTCCGGATCAAGTTCGGATTAAACCCAAGCACAGGGACTTGGTCGCACCACTCTTCGATCGCTTCCCGATACTTTTTTGGTAAGAGCTCGATAGTGTCGGGCAGGAACCTCGCGTTAACATGTTCGCGTATCCGAACGGCCCGTCGTTCTAGCGCTCGAACAAATTCTTCGACCAACAACTCTGACTCTCGTACGCATAGGTGTTCGGGAGTCGGATCCAGGGTGTCTGATATGGAGACGGAAATAGGAACGTGGTCTCCCTCTATAGTCAAATCGGCGGTCGGTTTTTTCGCACTGGACTTGTCGAGGTAACTCTCGAAGTCATACACGATCGCGTGGGGGTAGGTCTCGGTTTTTTGTTCGAGGATGCGATCTTTTCTCCAAGGTTTAGGCTCCTCGTGCTGCCACCGAACCACAAGGTGAAACCCTGCAGCTCGGATTTTGGCTTCTCGCTCGAGCGTCTGTTGGTATGCTATCTCGCGTGTAACAGGGCTGCCCTTTTTCTTGGAAAGATTCCGAAGTTGCTCCTGACGTTGCTTCGGCGATGGGAAACAGCGTTTGCACCCGTGCCATAGGCACCCGTTGAATTGGAAGACGGTCTTTGAAATAGGATCATATCCGTCTACAGCGAAACCTTCTATAACTCGTTCGCCTCCATGCCCACATAGCTGGTGATGGATATGAATCCCTCTGGTGCGGGCTTCATACTCGAGCCATTGGACGGCTTGGACGCTATCCCGTTTTTGTGGGTAGAAGGCCATCTCAAAGGCAGACGGCGGAGCTTCCACTTTCTCTCCTTTGCAGACAACTTTTGTCTCACCTTGGGTGCAACACTCGGCATGGCGATGGAGATTGCAGGACTTTGTGAACCTTGCATTGCACTCCCCGCATACGAACTTTTTCGCGAGTTTCTGGATGTCGTGAATGAGAAACGCGTGCCCCTCGTAGACACCGATCGTCATTGGTGGAGTGCCTACTTTTTCATAGTGAGCCGGGTGTCTCCGATGCAGCCAATCTCCAGACTCTTGTGGTTCGTATACCCGGATCCCGAGCTGGAAGTGGGCCTCTACTTTCCGCAGCTTGTCCTGAGAAAAGCCCTTCGGGGGCCCAATCCCTGGACAAGTCTCGGGTGATTTGTATATCTCTCTAGCGAGAGCGAGAGCTTGGCGAGTGCAACAATCCGCACGCGCACCTCGATGAACGGCGATACACCTAAAGAGACAGAGGTTATCTCCGTATGTATCCAAGGAATACATCCCAGGCTTTCTTCTGAGCCAGCTGGGTAGTGGTCCTGTCCCCAACAAAGGCATCTGCCTATCTACGACAGCTTTTACAGTCACAGAGATAAATCGGATAAAGACCCACTTGGTATTAGGTCGCTCGATTTGGTTACCAATCAAGCGCTTCTCGTCTTCCTCCTGCACCCAGTCTCTGGCTTGCGTCTCGAGCCGCTGCATCCAAGGACTGCCTTGTACTGTTTTGTGAAACAAGATAATTTCTCCCGTTTCGAGGTTCCGGAGTCGATACGTGTAACTGTATTGCAGATAGAAGCTGGTGGCGACCCTCTCATGGAGCTTATCCATAATCCGATCCACCAGAGGACCGTCCACGTCTCGGAAGAAAGACCACTTCCAGAAGCGGCGACCAGCTTCCTCTCCCTCTCTCTCTCCATCCAACTCTTCGAGTATACGCGCACCTTCTCGAACCAGAGATCGCGCTAAGGGAGCTCGACGGTTTTCAATTTTTCTACGAGCTTCTGTCCTCATCGTTGGGGTAGTTTTCTTTCGGACACCCTCCGCGAGAAGCGCAGCGTCAACCTCTCTCGCAAGTTGACGGAGTTCACGAGCCTGCTGCCACTTCTTGTGGGGGTTCTCTATATCCCCTCTGGTAATAGCAGGGTATCTCCCCGTCTGTAGCGCTCGCCGGAGTCGTTTCCTCCACTCCGCGGCGCGAGCCTCTCCGATCGCTTGTAGGAGGTCAGCTTTTCGCATCTTAGAACCTACAGATAATCCATAACTTCTTGCTAAAGAACGTAACTCTTTGACGGTGGGCATATTTTGAAGATACCTTTGATGTACCACTCTCTAAAATAAACGCTCTCAATTTTGCCTACGTGTTCTATATATATATATATATAGCGAAAAAAGTTCTAGTCTACAACACACTAATTAAGCACTAGGCGCAGTCTCAAACACTCCCGCTTCCAAAGCAGCATCTATTTCTGCTGCGAACTCGTTAAGTTGCTGTCGCATTAGGTCGATACTAAATTCCTCCTCAAACTCTTCTTCCCCATGAAGCTCCGCCACTTCCCACCAGTTCGGCTCGAACACCTCCTCTTCCCCACCTCCTTGGGTCCTATGACCCAAGCAACAGTGCGGATGGTGACTGTCTTCTGCTTTAGCAAATCTTGACAAGTCGACCTGACTTTAATGGTTTGGCAGGTGTCAGACAAACTGTCATAGCGACACTGTCCCGTACAAACCCAAGAAATTGCATTGTCTGTTGAGAGTGAAGAACTGATTTCACTGGATGGACAAGTGAACCCAAGATTGGTGAATCAGTTTAAAACAGTATCTTGTACATTTCATAGACAGGAAGTACAAGTGCGTCCAGTAAGTAGGGAATCATCAATATGTCCTATGCATGTGTGCTCAATAGAATGGTCATAGGCACAGACCGGTTGGAGAGCTGGTGTAGAAATTCTTGGGGAAAAAGATAAGCCACGAGGCAGGCATGTTAACTGGTAGCATTTTCCTTGCCATACAAACATAAGGAATTTTCTGTCCTCCTTAGCTACAGGTATAGAATAGTACGCATCTTTTAAATCAGCAGATGCCATAAAACATCCTCGTCGGATAAGCTTGAGAGCAGTACGGAACGTGCCCATTTTGAAATGATGGAAGTCGACAAATTCCATTTAATGGCTTTCATCCGATTGGTTCCATCCTTCTTGGACGGGTAAAGATATTAGACACAAAATCATCTGGTCCAGGTTTAGCCAATGTGATAACTCCTTTATGTAAGAGTTTAGCAATTTCAGTGCTAATATCATAGGTGACGAATTACTCCTTAATTATGGCGCGAAATTTCAGCGTTAATTTGTAATTTCACATGTGAAATTACATAATTGCCATAGCAACCCTTCCGTACGTCTCAGTGTCAAGATGGCGACGAAGTTTTAAAATGCCGTGAATGAAGATGTCAGGGCACAAAAAGACGTTTTAGAAAACCTGAACACACAAGAGAACATCAAGAAGGATTCTAACAGGTATTTTGCCGAAAAAGTCTGAAAAATTCTGAACTTTATAAACCAAATTTAAGGTCTAAACATTTGACAGAGTAGAGTTCTCGATCGATACGATCCAGGATAAAAATGTCAAAAATCCACGATTGCTAACGTAATTCGTCACCCATGATATTAATAGGTAATCAAATGGTGAACTCGTGAAATTAGGGAATAATTTCACTTGCGTTTTGTCCAAATCCTAATAATTTCCCTCGCCTAAAGGCTCGGGAAATTATTAGGATTTGGACAAAACGCGCGTGAAATTATTTCCTAATTTCACTCGTCACCATTTGATTACACATACTAATTATCTAAATTTCAGCTGGTGGAAAATAACTTCTGTTAGGCTTGAACACCTGCTTGGGGTGGTGAGTTGCAAACTCTATATGATGATGTGTTATGGCATACTGCCATTACTGTTTTACTGCCTTGCAGTATGTGGTGGTGTTGTGTTACAACCGTTTGAATTTATAAAGGTTTGTATGGGGAAAAACGGTAATCGACATTATAGCTGAAATCTTGGTACTTTTGCAATAAAAATGACTCATCTCAATGCCTTGTTGTCTTTTCTATTGTCATCTCGCTTCTCAGCTCGATCCGAAGCCTTTTAAGCAAGTTGTCGCTTTTTGGTTTTCCTCTATACTGCAAGGCGAAGGTCACGTTTTGCGTAACCAAACTATAATTTCTCGGTAAAAAAGTGCGTATTATACACGGGTAAATACGGTAGTTGAAAAACAAGTCATACTCTACCTTCAGGCGTGTCTGGGGCTGCTTGACTAGTTATGTTACAGGCTGCCACTGACTGTGTCAAAGCGTCTTCCCTTTTATTTTTCTCCTGCTGTTTCATGAGCTTTACAGCTCTCTCTGCAGTCACCAAGGCAAAGTGCAGAATGTTGAACACCATTTCTTCAGTTTCTGGGTTGCGGGTTGGGTTCTTATCGCAGTAGTTTGATACAAAATAGGTGTGGCTTGGAGAACTACCTGTGGCTGCTGATGCCCCTTCAAGTGCATCACTGCATTCATCCTCGCATTCGAGGGTGTCCCAATGGGTCACCACAGTAATTGGGGAAATTCCTGCAGAGGATGAACCAAAGTGCTCTGCCTCACTAATTCCTTGTGGATTGTCACGCACTGCTACCCCACGCCATCTAGGAATATTACGCGTGACAATTGAAATAAGAAAAGAAAAACTATGCCCTAAGTAACTGGGTTTGAACCCACATATTCAGTGCAACGAATTTTGAATAGAATTATCTGCACATATCAGTTGCGTGATTTAAGTATTTTATGTAGGAAAATGAAATAGCGCTAACTCGTCGAAATCGCTTTCGAATGGCCTAAGAATCGGGCGGACAACATAAAATACGCGGCAAGTCGATTTCACTGAAAAATATTTCCTTCACAAAACTTGGAATCTCATTTTAAAAAACCCTTACAGATCGTGAACCTGGGCCGCCTGTGGTTTTAGGGCTGTAAAGAGCGATGTCTTTCACCAAGCAAGAAAAAAGTAAATTGCGGAGCAATGACTGAAACAAATATTTTAATTAAGTACGGACAGAGAGGGGCAATACCAGTCCTGAGCCCTTGGGATATGAGAACTTCAGAAAAGTTGGACACGGAAGTCTGTTTTCCGAGACATTGTGCTGCTCGTGGAAGCTCACGGCCTACTGGGGGGTAGGACTCTTGTTTGTGAATATGTATATGAATTCGTACTTGGAGAAACTCGTACATATTCAAGAGCCTCGTGCGGCATTTAAATACAGATGGCTAGAAGGATTGCGTTACTATAGAGTCAAGCGCCGACCTCTCGGAAAACGTTCTCCCGGGTCCAAAAATAACTTTTGTGAAGTTTTCATATCCCAGCCGATTCTCCGCGTGTCCCTCTCTGTCCCTAACGTCCTCTTGTTATGGTACCTATCTTCCTGAGAAAGTCGTGGACTGGTTTCAAGTAGTTCCCCAAGTCCCCTTCCCTCAAACGTGGATCATTTGCCTTGACAACAAGAATGATTCCATGCAAGCGATCTGAAAATGCTGCATCACCGTTCAAATCGTTCTCCGGCTGATCCCCTCTCTCCTCGTAATCTCCTCTGCGCGTGATGTTATCTCCTGGCTTGAGTTTTCCAAACAAAATTTTCCTAAACTCAAGGTTCTCGTCGCAATGGAAGTTAAAGAAGCCTCTTGTGTCTACTAAGCGAAAGAACAGTTCCGGAAGGTACGTAGTCCTGCAGTGCTATGGTACCCTCCGCTCCGGAGGTGCTGGGTGGGGCTGAACCCTTGTCGTTGAACCTAACAGCACGTTCACATGTGTTGATGAAACACATCTTTCCTGAGCCTGTAGGCCCAAACACTCCGATCCTTAGTTTGCTAACATCATCAATTGATACGTCTCGGAAATTAGCGAGCCCGCTCTTTGAACCAAATGTGTAACTGAAAAGTTGTTCCCGGCGCCTGCAAAGCTCCGCCTCGAAGGCCAATCGTCGCTCTTCAAGTTGGCGAGCTTGTTCATCCTTCTCCGCCTGCTCCTACTGCCGTTTGCTTTGTAATTCTGCTCGCTGTCTCTCTTCTTCTCTCGGCTCTCTAGCTATTCTCTGTTTTTCCTCGAACTGCCGTTGTCGTCTTTCGTTTTCCAAGCGGGCTTCCTCCGCTCGCCTTGCGTCGTCTCTTGTAGTCTCAGTGTTATCAACGTATGTATACCGTGTTTCGGTGACTGTTTCCGCTCTACGTAGCAAAAAGGCGACCGAACACGGAATATTTATCATCATGTTGAAAAACAATTGAATGAGGCTGAGAATGATATGGAATTAAAAATTATGCGATCTGGGAATCCGTTCCTCGGAAGACCCGGTAACTTTACAAGCCCAAAGCTCCATTGCATTTTTTCAGGGGCACCCAAAGACTGTTTTAGGCAAAAATTGCCTAGAATTCTCTATAGCTTGTGGAAGGCTAAAAATGCCTAGATAACCGTACTATACCTGCCAACTTTTTTTAAATTTATAGGCGTGACATTTTTCTCTTGAGAGTGCCAGGACTTTACGTCGGGCCCTGCAAACAACCGAAGATGTCCGAAGATTTTCCGAAGACTTTCGTCTTGCCAGTACATCGATGGATGCTTTGAATATTTATATACCTCTTATTAATCGAGTTCGAGGTCCGTACTGTAAAATACGGACCGAGTTTTTTCCCGTCAATTTACGGCCCAAGCGCGAAACGAGGTTAATAAGATATTTATTATATCTCTGGAGTCAATTTGGGGACCAAAACAACTTTAGCGGGCCGTACAGTGAAGTACGGCCCGCTAAATTGACCAATCACAGCGCGCGTACTATCTGAGAGATATAATAAAACACAATACAATAGCTCGTCTTCAATAGTTCCCCTGGCTGAATATTGGGGAGCTTAAGCACGCGCGTTTTTGAGACGCGGATGGCAACCGGAAGAAAACATTTCACGTGCCAGGACAGTGGTGTCTCCCAGATTTTTAAAGTGATCATCTCTATTGGAGAAAAGATACGAATCAATTTCAATGTACTTGTGTGAAGACAAGTTAAAAGGGGAAACAGCTCACTTCCGGTTGCCGTCCGCTCACTTCCGGTTGCGTCCGCGCGTGCTTTTATTTCTACAAATCATGAAAATTGCACGCATGACTAGTTCGCGCGGACTCATTAACACTTTGGGCTCTACGGTTTTTAGCTCACCCCAACAACGCAAATAAATATTTAAATTTTTCAAAATGTGTCAGTCCATGCTGTAATGGCTCTAACGTTTCTACAAGGCGTGAGAAATTGGAACACAGGCGTGAGTAGGCGTGACGTCGAAGTTTTCAATCCGCGGGCGTGACAATCACGCAATAGGCGTGACACTTGGCAGCTATACCGTGCCATTCATGTACAATTTTCGTAGCAAATCTAATAAATTCCCTTAATTCGGTAGCGCATTTCTTTCGTCGTCTTGGGAGTCAAAATTGCCTTGTTTTTTTAACTTTCCCGTATCCCGAGCCCGTCCCGAAAAAAATGTGTGATTTTTATTGGCTGTAACTCCGAATCACGTGCAAGTCAGGTTGGATTGCACCATGGATATCCATGATCGCACAATCAGGTAAAAAAAAAACATACTGCATCAGCAATTCCAAACCAATACATCCCGCGTAAACGCCTTCAGGCGTCTTCTTGTTTTCTTAAGTTTCATTTTTCGCACTTTAGTCCCCAAGTTGGCCTATTTTTCGTAGAAAAAGGAAACCTAAAATTTTCGGACACTAAAATGCGATGGAGAGAGAAACTAGAAAAATTCTCACTTTCGTAAAATTTAAAATTGCATCTTAAATCTGAGGCCCTTGTAATTTCGGTAAAACTCAAGTTGCCCTAGGACGACCGAACAGAAAAAAATTTTATAGCGCCAATTAGGATGTATTTCTAGAGATATGAAAGTACTCTGGATAGCCTAAAATGTGTTTTCAATGCATTTAGGAGGAAACCGTCATCGGGTACCCCGATTTTTAGGTCGGAGCCTTCCGAATGTTCTTCATTGAAGTTCTTCGTGTACCAGCCAGCCTTGTAAGTTAACCTAGAATTGTAGCGGGGCTCCCGCGCGCGAAGCGCGCGTGGAGCAGAGCCCCATACTCATGGAATATGGTCAACCTCTTTTCTTTTGGTTTTCACGTGACTGACCGAGCGTACGTACGTACGTACGCGTCTACAGATTGTACGGGTAGGGTAGGGGAGACTATCAAAAGGAAGGGAGGGGTATCTCAGGCTTGTCTTGGCAAATCCACATCTTTTATATTGGACATTCACAATATGGTCAATTGACAGCTGTCAAAACGGGATAGCCACTGACCAGCATTACATGACCATATTGTGGGCTCATGTGTCAACTCATCGAGGTGACGTGATTTATTTGGAAGCCGTTCTGGTAGCCCGCATATTTTTGGCGGGAAATTGCGTTGACGACTGAAAAAGAAATTTTAAGTTCATTGTCTTTTTGAGACACAATATTACTACTCTACACTGTTAAAGTTTTACTAAAGGATAAACGAAACAATTTCTATTGCTATGTCAATAAACAATAGCAGAGAAAATATAATTTGCAGAACACAGGGTTCAGGTGAAGAGCAACGGGAAAGAGAGCAAGAATTAACTGAGGAAGAATGAGCGAAGTAGATCGCCAAAGAAGGCGCGCTCGGGAAATAGAAAGGAGACGAAATTATAGCGAAGAACGCCGACAAGCAGAAAGAGTCCGGGCTCGAGAAAATAGACAAAATGTTAACGAAGAACGCCGAGAAGCGGAAAGATTCCGTGCTGTGGAAAACAGACAAAATTGTAGCGAAGAAAGCCGAGAAGCGGAAAGACTTCATGCTGTGGAAAACAGACAAAATTTTAGCCAAGAAAGCCGAGAAGCGGAAAGACTCCGTGCTGTGGAAAACAGACAAAATTGTAGCGAAGAAAGCCGAGAAGCGGAA
>OX453274.1:7696379-8001379 GCA_949710005.1 Ricordea florida | reverse complement strand
GAAGGCAGAGGAGCGAGATCGCTTGGCAATGCAGGAACTGATGAAGTTTGAAATGGAAGCTGAAAAGAGGCACCAAGATTTTACTCTCGCTGCTTTAAAGGAGCTCGGAAATATTTTTAACAAGAAAGACTGATTCAATCGAACACAAGCTATATTTTAGGACTGTACGTTGCTGTTTTATTGTTGTTAGTGCTAGTAGTTCTTCTGGTGAGTTGTTTCTCTACCAGACCATGCATATGACATCTGTCTACATTTACATCTTAATTAATGAATATACTAAAATAAATAATCAACAATTGCTTGTCTTACGTCGTTGGCTGTTAATTCATCATCTCCAATGTAATGCAAAACATGGTTATTTAAAACATGCCCGTCAAAATCATCGTTCATCAGAATACAAATGTTGTGTAAGACACAACACGCAGTAACGGTGTAAGGAATCTTCATCGTGTCTTCGTCAATTCGTTTGTCCAAACATCTCCACCTCGCTTTGGTTTGGCCAAATCCATGTTCAACCACAATGCGCGCTTTGCTTAGTTCCTTATTAAAATGTCTACGAGCGGCTGTTAAAGCTCCGTTGTCTTGAAAGGGACGCATCAGCCATGACTTTAGCGGGTAAGCAGAGTCACCTAAAATGAGGGGTCGAATCTGTGTTCCATTTATATCCATGCACGGCATGTTTAAGATTCTATTTTCTTCTGCTAGTGACCAAAAATTACTAAGTCGTAATACACGCGCGTCATGCATACTACCTGGAAAGCCTGTCGATACAGACAAATAGGTACCAGAAGCATCAACAATCCCTTGCACGATGAAACTGTAATAGTGTTTGCGATTAAAGTAGTCTTCGTGGTTTTCGTTTGGAGCTCGTATCGGTATATGCGTTCCATCGAGCGCGCCGACAACATTGGGAAAAGTTGACTTTTCCCTAAAATCTTGTATTTTTTCCCTCACTTGAGCGGGGCAGGTAGGAAATTTAATAAATTGGTCTTTAAGCTGACAGAGTGCTTGGATAAAGTCCTTGCATACTCCAATAGCAGTAGACTTGGCAATTCCAAACATAAGACCACAAGAACGATAACTGTCCCCGGTAGCTAACCTCCATAAGCCTATGGCTGTTCTAGTTTCGACCGGTATGGCTGCTCGAAGTATAGTATCTTGTCGCCGGATAACAGGAGCAACAGCAGTGCAAATAAAATGGAATGTTTCCCTTGTAACCCGAAAGTTTTCTCTCCACCACATGTTTAAGGCATTTGAATTGAGCAAGTTGTCAAACCAGTACTGAGGCCTTGGAAGAACCCACGCGATACGCCGAGGCCGACGTCCTTGCAAAGCAAAAGCAGTAAATACACGGAGTAACGCAGCTTGTCGTCTTCTTTGGGCTCGTCGAGTAATCAGTCGCTGAACAAAAATCACTCGTGATCGCCTTGCTCGTTGCAACAACGTAAAAAAAAGCAATGAAAAGAGGAGAACCATTTCTCTTTGATCTGCGTAATTTTCTAACATGCTGTTTTCGATTTGCGCGCCAAAAATATGTTTACGCGGCATGAAATTTAATCACGTCAATCCCTTGTAAACCTAGATGTGATTTTCTTCAATGTGACCTTTTTACCTGGGGAAAACGAAACCCGAGATAAATTTACCTCGGGTGTACTCAGGTAAAATTTCCCTTGGTAAAACGCTGTTCCCTAGGGCAAAAGTGCGTAGTGTGACCACAGCTAATGTAATTAAGAAAAGAATAATAAATAATTATTTTTTCATTCTCGTGAAAAATGTTTTTCGGGCTGGTAGATGTTGGTTACAGCTTGCCCGAAGGGCAGTCTGTAAAATTAATTTTCTTTGCACCCTGCTTGGAGTAAACATTTATTTTACCGAGGTCTCGTTTTAACACGAAAATGATAAGAGTTGTGTCCTGCATTTCCCAGTAGCGTGTACAAATCTTTTAAATACATTTACGCAAATAGAATGGTTAATTTCATCAGGAATAGAATACAGTACATTGATAATTTGTGTTTTTTGTAGAATATACTCCATGACCTTGTAGGTAGAAAGACCGTACTTATGGCGGACGAAAGTTTAGACAAAAATCATAGCAAGTTAACCGACCTCGACAACTAACTATAGTTAAAAACGTTTGTGAATTCCTTCGCAATATTTTAGAATGCTTTTACAGTTTTAAGTGAAATGAAAGTACTAACGGGAGCCCCGCTTTTAGGCTTGGCTAAATCTATATATTACTGCTTGACCTTGAAAACTAACAAACTTTGTAATTCCCGTCGTAAACATTGCAATCATAAAATAACTTTGCGGTCCTTTCGCGATACGAGTCTCTACAGGAACCCATCTCTGGTAACCCTCCGATGGGCTGAATCGTGGCGGTAGAATACCATCCAAGTGGGGAGGTGGTAATAATCCTCATGCTACATGACTGTGTAGAAACCTGTGGGCATACTTTGGCTCGTGTGCACCTCTTCAACATTAAGTTCACACACAGTCATACGAATTTACAGGTTTGGTCGATCTAGTATAAAGTTACACGACTTCACACCGGCCCAAATTTACCCCCGGGGAGGCTACTCGGGTTACTTTTGCTGTGTATGTGCGGCTGGCCTCTCAGAGCCCCTGTCCCATTAGTCTATTTTCTGGCCAGTTATAGACCCCATCTTAGTCACTTTTGGGAAAATGTAACTTTCGCCATCCTAAATAAGCTACTTTCTATTCATGCATCTACTTTATCAGTCCTTAAAAAAAAAATTGGTCATCCTATAAACATGAATTGACACTTTTTTTAAACTAACAATTTTCTAAACTTTTTAACTGAGGCCATTTTGAATTTCTACTTTCTAGAATTTTCTTAGGGACGGACCATTAGAAAAATGATGGGGGAGGGGGGGAAACCAAAAAAAAAATCATGCAAGGGAAAATGCCAAGAAAAAAAATTCATGCAAAGAAGAAGGTAAAAAAAAATGCATGCAGAAGGAAGGTCCAATTGTGACTTTTTCACACGTAGTAAGAAAAATTCGTACAGAAGGGTTCACCTGAAAAAAAATTCCTGCAGAAGCAGTCAGCGAAAGAAAAAAAATTCGTGCAAGCTGAAAATTCCCCACCCCCCCCCCCATCACTTTTCTAATGGTCCGTCCCTTGTCTCGAAAATCCGAAAATATGCGAACCCATTCAAGTAACTCTACTGAAAATGGATTCCCATGATAGTCAATCCAGTCGTGAAGATGGGACCCCATCTATAGCGTCACATCCCCAGTGCTCTGATATCGTATGGAAGTACTCCCAACCCCCTACCCCCTCCCCCAACGGGAAATGTACCCTATATTTAAATCGCCGCAGCTTTCGGCCCTCCTCTGGTTTGGAATTCCTATTTTACTTAGAAAGCTTACGACGGATTTGGAAGTATACATCTGAGCAAACTTTCAGCTTTAATGCCATTCTATTAACTCATTTTATTGAGGGACTTGCTCCAATATTTCCTTTTTAAAAGTGATGCCAGTTTCCGACTGAAATCGAAACTGAAAAAGTCACATCCCATCCCGGAAGTAGGAAGGAAGCGTGTAAATCCCTCCACTTAGGCATCTCCGAATAAATCATTTAGTTCAATACCTAAAAATTCATCATTTTGAAGAAAAACATCTTTCGATATTTTCAAATAGGTGTCATTGTGGCCTTTCATCATAAAAAAAAAATATGGAAAAAGGTTGATTCTAAACGAAGTTATTAAGGAAAAACGAATCTTTGCATTAATTGTCTCTAATTGATTGCTGTCAACAGCCTGTCACAACGAATTAACTTCACATTAAAAATCACGTGACAGGAACGCGACGTGCATCCGTTATCACAATCACGCAAATTTGAGGTTCGAGCGATGAGTTGATACGAGTGTTTACGTTGAAATTTACTCGGTGATGTCTTCAAAGAAAAAAGGAAAAGTTCGTGTCCGTTTGCAAGTGCGAAGAACGCACCGAAATGGAAAAACATTTGACAAATGTTTGGCCGAAGCTCTGGCCGCAAGCGACAAAGGGTCGTATTTTGAGCAGGAGAAGCTGCTGGCATTAGAAGCAGAACAACAAGAAAAAGAAACGGGAGAAGTTAGTGCCAGCCGATCTTAAGTCGCTGAGAAGAAGAAAGAAGAGCCTGAAGTAGAAGCAACGGAGTCATGGTAAAAGTTGTCTGGCCGAACAATTGTTTCCTGCAGTGGCCTGCAGGAAAATCTTATGAAATCAGTGTCTTGTCGCTTTTGTCAAGCAGATGTGACTTTGCTTGAGAATGCCTCAGCGAGATCTGGACTTGGATCGTCTTGGATCTTGAGATGCGAGCACCTTGTAACTACACTGATGACTTGTGACAGATATTTCCCGCCAGAAGCAAAACCCGAGACAGCTTTGTTCTCTTTGGTTGTGTTTTCACTAGGACAATTTTAGCTAGTTAAAGTCAGAAAAGTCAAAAATATAGCGAGAATCAGTACTAGTGAACTCATTAGAAGCGCTTCCTCTCCCGCCATTTTTTAAAGTTGTGCAGATTTGTAATTTGAATCTTGCGAGTTATTAGTGGCTTAAAATTTCCCAGTAAAAACAGATGTCATGTTTAACTAGCTAATGTCGGTCTGTAAACAAACACCTAGGAAAAATGTTCAGCTAGTTAATCGGCCTAGTGAAAACACAGCCTTTGTTAAAGTAAAATGAGCCTTCCCTTCATCGATCAACGCGTAATCATTTTCACACGTCTTGTGTAATTAATCTAATTACACCGGAAAAACGCCCCAAAGTATATTTCGCAAAGTATATATATATATATATTTCCCCAAAGTATATATCTCAAAACCAAAATTTCGAAGAGTAGGGCGCAAATTTTAAGTTCGTTTTCAATGAATTTTTGACGCTTTCCCCTGAAATTTGGCACTTAGAACGTTGCCCGATAATCGGGCAACAAAACTGTGTCGGGAAATTTTCATTTTCTACCTCTTTCAAAAGTTATAGCTATTTTTGCAAAGGTAACGGTTCATTTTTAAACTCGTAAAGTTAAAAAAAAACCAGACAAGTAATCAAATTTCCCGGCCCGACACAGTTTTTTAGAGGAAGGTGTGAAGAACACATAGCGATATTGATCGTTTTCTCCCGTTCAATTCCGACCGGAAACGAACTCGATTTGTGAGTCTCGGTACTTCTTGAAATCAAACGCTCTATTTGCACAACATTAACTTTTGAACTTCAAATAAATATATATTTGTAATCTTCAATACTTAGAGTTTCATAAAATATATACTTTACTGGGGTTTGCGATAAATGCGGAGCGGTAAAGCAGCTTCAACGGAAGATGGTCATTTGGGGTACGCTGATACCTTATTAAGCAAAAAAAAAAATAATTAAAGCGCTTCGTCCCAAGGGAGAAAATGAAACAGTCTATTGGAAGTTGCGTCACACTTTCTCTTCTATGGCGACTTAGAAACGTACAAATGGAAGCCCCGATGGCTTATATACAATTTTTATGCCGGTTACAATGCCAAGGAATTACGAAACGTGAACGTTTAGAGCTCCTGGCAGATTAAAAATGAGGTTCAAAGCTTGCGAATTAATACAAGAATGCGATTTGAAAGAGTCGTCCCTTGATGTAACGTGTCTTCGTCTTTTAGCGCGGGCCGCCACTGCAAAGGCAACTCGCACAAATTTTCATCCAGAGTAATCACAGTTTAACACCAAGCAGCGATCAAACTAGTTTGCTAAAGAAATGTTGGTCAATACCAGATTACATAGAAGCAATCATTTAGCAGAAGGTGTCAGGAAAAAAATTTCTAACTTAGTTGCTCAGATATCTTTCGAAATCGAAAAGCGGTTGTCAGAAATTATAACTGATACGGGTACCATTTGAGACGAAGAATACAGGTCAGATCTAACAATGCAAAAGTGCAAAACTTACCCCCATATTCGAAGCTGCTTCTTACCTCCACCCGTCGAACAAACTGAAAACAGGATGTAGGAAGTTCTCCGAAAAGGCTGGAGTAACTATTTATTAATACGGTAGAACACAAATTCATGGAATCGAGTCACGTGACCTTGAAGAGCTGTGCATAAGTTATAATTTTTATAAACACACATGGAAAATTTTGTTCTTTTCTAAGACTGCTCCTTGATATTTCTTACCTTATTTATAAGGCTTAATAGGATATCTTGTATTCTGTTCTCGATTTCTTGCAAAATTACTTGTTGATAGGTGAATTTGCAAGCGTGACATGACAGTGTGACGTAAAGCCAAAATGACACTGTAGTCTTCTGGGAAAACACACGAGTTCAATCTTATATTGAAAGTTGCTTGGATTGCAAATACTCTGTGACTGTGGATAAAGCGTTTTTCTGACGATCCAAACGGGTTCAAAGAAGACATGAGTTGTCAACGTAATAAGCAGTTTCATTTATTCAACTGCGATAACACCTACAGCCTCAATGTCGTCGAGAAGCTATTGGAGAAAGCGAAACTAGACTTTGAATTTTCTATGGAGAAGCACAACTTTCCTTTCCACCAAATGGCTGAACTGTGTACAGACAAAATTCCCAAGCTCAAGATGGATTTTGCAATTTTTGTGGTCCATGCCAACGAATCTTGTCTCTCAATCAATGAAGACAAAGCGGGAATTGGTTATGCTAAATTGTACGGAGCTTTACTCCAAGCCACAGGTAAAGGCTAACCCGGAAGCGATGTCCTTATTATTCTTATTACTCTGTAGCTTAAATATTAACGGTAATTCTTCAGTAAGGAACTACCAAAAAGAAGAAAAAAATTATTTGAGAATATATCCTAAATCACTGACCGAGAAGCTCTAAAATTCAACTTAGTTTTTGCTCCGCCACACCTGCTGACTTGCGTTCAGAACTTGGTTTTATTCTCGAGAAGTAAGTACATACATTAGGTTGGTATGAGTCTGTAAAGCCAGGCATGGACCTGATTTATTAAAGCATTTTGGTTGCAGCTATCGCTTTGTGTACACGTCAAAAATGTTGCAACGTTTTACGATCAGTGTCTGCTGGCGAGAATTGGTTTCAGTGCTTAGTGTGCGAAGTCCACAGGTCATATTTAAGAGTGCCAGCTATGACCAAGCAAACGTATTTCCTTGCTGTTTCTCTTAAATTTTAGGCTCACAAATTAACAGCCAGTTAAACAATGTTACTTCAATGATAGAGAGCTCCCCACATTGTACCAGGGGTGTTGCTTTTCATCCTTAAAACATGCAAAGTAGGCATTTTTATTTATTATTATTAATATTACTTTCTTCTTCTTCTTCTTCTTCTTCTTATTATTATTATTATTATTATTATTATTATTGTTATAAATTGAATATTGGTGCCTGGTGTCTGTTTTCTCTCACTAAAGCAAATTCTTACCCTCCTCTGTCTCACCATTAATAACTTTGTTGATAACTTGATGAAGGCAAGCAAGGGTCACAGCAGACAGGCAGGTTTATCCGGTCTTAATTAGCGTAAAGCAGCTACAAATATTGTTACTGCCACCCCTCCCTGCTGATATACAGTGCTGGTCAATGACAACACCACCCCCACCCCCAGCCGTATCTTCCCACTATTTTTAATTTCCCCTTTCCTTTGTACAGTTGGTTGAAGAGAGGCAGAGAGCTCGAGGGGGTGGGGGGGGGGGGGGGGCATGTGGGGTTTTTTTGTGTCATCATTAGGAAACATGCCGTCACGCTAGCTCAAACCCCTGGCCTCCTAAACCGAAGTCCAAAACACTAACTACTACACAAACCTCCGAGCAACTAGCGAATTTTTCGCTCCGTCGCGTGAATTGTTTGCAACCGTGACAAATCACCCTAATTAGTAACGAATCAGTCCCTGAAAACACAAAGAAAGCGACTAAATTTGGCTTGGCCGTGTTCAGAGGTAATGTTTTATGTTTTTAACCTGGAGTTTATCGATAAGAAGCAACATGAAAGGTTTTGTTTACAATTGCGTCACCAAATTTGATGTCACTTGAAGCAAAGTTGAATGATATTTTTTACAGAATGGTTTCAAACACAGCCACCTCCACTTCGGTGAATAGTTGTTAAATATATACTGGATATAAAGAGTTACACAAGAGACTTTTTATGTGCTTATATTATCCACTTCACTTTTCCATATAGATGAAGACATTTTGCAAACCAACAACTACTCCGTTTTATCTTTTTAAGCTTTTTCCCCAATAATCGATCAAATATGAAGACTTGACTTCCCGAAATGGGGGTTGGCTAGCCACCCAATCCACCCCCCCCCCCCCCCCCGATCCTCCCCTACAGTACTGAATTCATATTCATCACAGTAATGGTACACAGGTTATTTGACAAGAGTTACCAAAAACTGTCTGCAAGAATCAAGTCCGTACATCAAGTCATCGTGTAGTTGTCTTCGAAGGTGAACGTGCACAAGTTCGACCCAGTCAAAAGACAATTAACTTGAATTTTCCATGACGACAAGTGCAACCCAGCAATACGAACACCCGACTAATACGAGCAACACGGCATTCCCCCTAAGGGTCCGTATTGACCGGGTTCCACCGTCCTATTTTCTATTTTTTGACTAGTCTTTTGTTTTCTTTTGGTCAGGTGACAGAGTTATCATTGTAATCGGTGGAGATGACAACTACAAGAATCAGGCCGAGGAACATAAAAGTGTTATCTCCCGTTGTGCGCGGAGAAAAATATCTTCACAGTTTACCGAGGAATTCCTCGATGGAAGAAAAAGCTTCATCTTCTCATGGGATAAAGAACATCGACCAATCCACGAGGACGCCATGTTGCATTATTTCGACCGCGAAAAAGCGGGACAGAAGTTTGACCTTCAGCCGAAAAAACAGGTTTCAACGTCACCTGTTCCTGCACGAGTTTAGTATCAAAGGACGAACTACTGCGAATATTGAAAGAATGAGTCAGATTTCTGATACACCTCAATGAGTGAACCTAATAATCACCAAACGATAGTTTATTTTTTATGACGTGTATAAAACCTGTTTAGTTTAGTAGTATATGTGGAGTCAAAATTGTTGGTTTTTAGGGGAGCCCCTACAGACCACAAAAAGACAGTTGTGAACCCTACTTGAAAGCGGTCGTAATAGGTGTGGGATTAGAATTGTATATGCCCTACAGACCACAAAAAGACTGTTTTGGACCCTACTTGAAAGCGGTCGTAATATATGTTGGATTAGAGTTGTATATCCCCTACAGACAACAGAAAGACCGTTGTGGACCCTAAAAGCGGTCGTAGTTTAAGTAGAGTCATAATTGTATGAATGTTAGGATTGATTATTGTAACCAAATCCCCGTTTTTGGCTTCAGCTGATAAGGTTGTGACTAAAATCTGATAAAAAATGTTTTGAAAACCATGTTGGCATGGGGTGAAAAGAGAGTGACTGTTGCCAAGAAACAAGGACATTTCGTGTTCTTGGAAACCCCCAATTTGACATCATTTGACATTCTCATTTATTTGGCGCCAGGCAGGCACAAGTTATGAAAAGAGGGTCAAAGCACAAGGAAGTGGGCAGACAAAGTCTTGGAAAACCGTATGAGTGGTTTGATAGTCCAAACAAATTAGATTACGAGGGCTTGCCGCCTTATGAGTGTTGGTTTTCAAAAGTGAAAAAAAGTCGATTTTATCCCCAGGGGCCGGTTGTTCGAAGCAGGGTTAAGGTAACCCTGGTTAGTAACAAGGTTAGTGCGAAATTTAAACGCAGATTTGAGAGCTATAAAAGCACATTTAGTATAATTCTTTTTTAATACAATTTTTATGATTATATGCTCTGAAAAGAAAGATAGAAAGTTATCAGAGAAAATGCTTTTTAACAAGAGGAAAAGAAACTAACCCGGGGCCCGAAGCTGACGTGCAAGGTAATAATGCGCATGCTCAGAAATGTGGTATATTTAATAGCGAGATAACTTCATAAATTATGTGCGTATGCGATTTTCGTTACCGAGTTTAATATCACAGGGCGAATTATTGTGCGTATGGAAAGGTTGGTTTTTTGATACACCTCTACAGTGAATGAAAACTCGGACAAAGCGTAATCCAACTTAGTTTTCTCGGTACTGAGATTTATCAGTTACATGTATTATTCTATCGAATTAAAGCTATTTTTGACAGGTAGGCATCCAGGCATAGCGCGAACGATAATTTTTCCGAAACGACTGTTGATTGTTGCAATGCCGCTTGGAGTAGTCTGTTACAACAAGACCAGGATAGACTACAGCGTCTGCAACACAGATCGGCGCGTATAATACGTGTTGCACACGCTCCTCTGAGGCAATGAATCAATTACGTTGGTCGAGTCTTTCCAAGAGGCGCTCTTATCATAAGGTCAAGCTTGTTTTTCTTTGTCTAAACTCTTTAGCCCCAAGTTATTTTTTGGCATTTTTCATCAGATTTTCGAACATTCATAGCTATTCTACCAGGCAGAGCAGTAGGTTATTGTTACCTAGGGTGAAATCTAATTTTGGGAAAAAACGCGTTTCTCTTCAGCGGAGCGAAAATTTTTAATGAGTTGCCCACCGACATACCTGACATAACGAAAGCACAAGACACACAGACTTTCTGCCGCCGTGCAAAAGGGTTTTTATTATCGTAATAGTTCTTAGTGGTTTCTCGTAGTATTTAGTATTGTAACTAGATTTCTAACGTAGTTTTTAGTTTTTAACGTAAAGTTATAATTTTAATCTGTACATTGAACAGGGTCCGAAATTGCGCTTTCCTGGTCGCCAATGCGACTAAAAATTTTGCACTGGCGACCAGAATTTCACAACCGGTCGCCAGCGGGCGATTAACTTTTTCATGCCACGATAATTATACAAATAATAACTTTGATTTTCAGCCAAATCGATTAAAATAAAATTCAAAGCCGTCCGCTTTTTGGTCACTGACTTTTTATCTTTCCGCTGCTTTTGAAGTATAAAACCGATTTTCCCGTTATTGTAAATCTACCGCAACGTTTCACAGCTACGATCAGTGCGAAGCTTCGCCGCCATGTTTTTTTCAGCGGTTTCCGATAACATAAGTATTGCGGGCGTAAGAGGCCACGTGCGTTTATTCAGGCGATGTGATGTCCAAAGATGTTCTGAAATCTTTCCGTTTATTACAAAGTGGAGACGGCACATCCGCGAAGAAATTAGTTGAAGATTTAGATATTCTCTGGGCGTCAAAAGGTGGAAATGTGGATCTGTCAAAGTGGTCTAAAGAGGATTTCAGCACTGGTTTGATTCCTGGTGATATCGATTGGAAATATTTTGCCGGCAAGCCCGTAGCATTGACTGCAACCGGAGACGGGAACTGTTTATATAATTCTCCCTCCCTGGTCCTTTGCGGATATCAATTACGTAATGGCTGCTTGCGTTTTCTTGTTGCCGAAGAGCTATACTTCAACGCGGAGTACTACGCAACGCACGAAAATTTTAAACTAACCAAGGAACGCTCTGGAATCCCAGAAGATCTACTATTTTCCGTCGCCCTTTCGTCCGATGGTGATGGCGTAATCGCAAATGGTGGAAGTGAAGTGGATGCTGTGAAAGCGGAAGCAATAGCTGGCTGTGAATTTAAAAAGTGGGGTTGCCTTTTACACATGATGGCTCTCGCTTCTGTGATAAGACGACCGATTTATCGGTGTACCCAAACGTGGCTTTTCGATATCGGGCACTTATGCACAATTTAAGCCTCGTTTACCTCCCGTTTTTGAGACCCGGACGGCAACCGGAAGAGAAAATTTCACGTGCCAGGACAGTGGTATCTCCCAGATTTTTATAGTGATCATCTCTAATGAAGAAAAGATACTAATCAATGTAAATGAAGTTGTGTGAAGACACGTTAAAAAGGGGAAACAGCTCAATTCCGGTTGCCGTCCGCGTCTCAAAAACGCGCGTGCTTAAGCTCCCTAGTGTGTCTTCTGTGGTCCAGATGCGGGAGCCTTGACAACCGACCAAACTCATGGTATGTGCCAAACCATTTCGTCCCTCTCCATTGGAATTCAGAAATATCTTGTGGGACGGCGCCAATTCAAGTGGCCACTGATGCCGGTAACGTTTCTCCAACTGATCGGCAATCGCATGTCAGTAAAAGCTCTGCGACTAGTTCATTCGCGTACATTTCTTCTCCAAAACGTAGAGACAAGAGAAGGTATAAAGTTGACTTGAAACATTTGGCAGTCGCACGAAACTGCGTATATGGCCGGCGTTTGATTCGTTCGTGGTGGTTTTTCAGTGGTAGGTGTATAAGTAATCAGCGTGTTTGTATTTAATCTTATTCGTTAGCGGAAAAATCGCCATTGCGGCCCCAAACACGTTCTCTTCGTTATAATTCTTAAAAGAAAAATTGGCGACCAAAAAATGTGGCTTGTGTTTCGCTGCAAAGGAAAAATTTTATTGTCGCTTTTTGGCGACCACATATTTCCATATGGCGACTGAAAAAAAATTCCAGTCGCCAGTTGGCGCCTGCCTAAAAAAGTTAATTTTGGACCCTGTTGAATTTGTATTTTTAACTTAATGTTATCTATACAGGGCCCCCATGGATACCAGCCTTTGAGCTGAACGGGCTACCCTGTTTAAATAAAGTTTACTTTACTTTAACGAATCTCACTGTAGTATAGGTAATTAAATGGTTTTGAATGCAATTTGGAATAAGACTGAAAACATTTCACGAGCCTGTAGGGCGCGTGCAATTTTTTTTGTCTTTGAAAACATTACAGGTGCTTATCTATACAAAATTGCACTCGAAGTCATTTCATTTATTTCAAATTTAAATTAATTTAAATTTCTGCGCTCAATTTGAACTTTCTGCACCCATTGTTTGACAGTTAGTCATCCAGGCAAAATGTGAACGATAATTTTTCCTAAACGAATCTCAATACCAGTAGAATTAACAAAATGATAATAACGAAAATGTGAACGATACGACTCATTCAAGGCAAAAATACATGTGGTCACAACAAACCAGGGAAAATGCGCGCGATTGGTTTAGTTTATTCCTGACTGGAAAGTTGGGCGCGCTTCAGCCAGTGAGTACCCTGACACAACAATGTAAAACCGTAGTAATTGCGAAATTACTTTTGGCGGTGAATTAAAAACTCCTTCGAGGCCCCAGAAGTGAATGGTGTATTCAACCTGAATTCTCTTATACCGTGTTCACGGCAACTTTACCGGTTTAGGCGGTAAAATATTTGAATTAAATATGTGCAGTTAGAACATGTTTCACTAGATTACCTTATGTGGTAAATGAGCGTAAACGTCGTGAAACTCGGTTTAGTTTCATGTGTTTTCACGGTGTGTACAGTACAAATTTAAGCCATGTGTGGTGAGGCTAAACCTTTCCATAACATCTTTGACTCTTCGATGTGAACGGGATATAAGACCATTTAAAGTAATAGCTGCATTAATCTCTCAGCTGTAATGTTATCTAAGGTTGACGAAGAAATTAGTCAAAATTAGGCCTTCTCTGCGTAGTTGAGAAGAGTGTATTTTTAATTACAATATGCGTGTATTGCGTTTTAGACTTAGTCATTCTTGGATGCAATGCAAGTGACGAATCCGTGTGTGCCGTCTGCCAAGTGATTCAGGACCTTAAACCAAATCTCAACCTCAAATCTGATCCCCCAATGGTCAGCCAACCGCCTGGCCAGTTGAAGTCATATTTGATGAAGAACAAGGTAAAATTTTGCTTGCTGGTAGTGGACGCTGAAGCAGTTAAGAGCGCATTGATGAATTCACAACAGAGAATGGAATATGAAGAGGTTTTGAAAACAGCTTCAGATAAAGTTGGTAAGCAACTATGGATCGATAATTGAACTAACCCATTTGAATAAACGTAATGGAAAAATGGTAGGGTTGTGGGATGTGGCTTAAGATGACAACGTCAAAGTGTAATTAATAAGAGTATGTTAAAAGGATTCGTTAAAACCAGGAAATCTACGTCTATAACTTTGTGTTCGATAGCTTAAATTACACCGATGAAAGAAGTAAGAAACATACTGTTTAGTGGAATTAACTTCTAGATCACTACAGTCCGGCGCCGTTGTTTTTCAATAAAAAGCTGTACTGAAGCTGTAATACATTGTCCAAGCATTAAAAAGTTGAAGACACTCACTTGTATCGTAAAGAAAACAATACCAAAGCGCAGCACTGTTTTGTCTGATTAGCTCTCTAACGAATGATAACACTTCGTTATCTTGTCTAAAACTGTAAAACAGGCGGGATACAGCAACAGAGTACTTTCATAACCTTATATAAATTGAGGTCAACATAAGAAAGTTAAAACCACACCATCTACTAAAACAAACATTATGATCACACTTTAGTAGTGCCAGTAGCTTTCCAAAAACTGGTCACACTGCGTGATTTGATCCACAGATGAAAAACTGAGAGCCACACTATACAGTAAAACAGCAGTACCACAGTACAGTGCTGTTCTGTAGCTTTACAAAGAATGGTCACACTGCATGGTTTGATCCACAGATGAAAAAATTAGATCCACACTGTATAGTAAAACAAACAGTACCATAGTACAGTAGTGTTCAGTAGCTTTACAAAGAATGGTCACATTGCGTGGTTCGATCCACAGATGAAAAAGTTAGAACCACACTGTATAGTAAAACAAACAGTACCACAGTACAGTACTGTTCAATAGCTTTACAAAGAATAGTCACACTGCATGGTTTGATCCACAGATGAAAAAGTTAGAACCACACTGTATAGTAAAACAAACAGTACCACAGTACAGTACTGTTCAATAGCTTTACAAAGAATAGTCACACTGCATGGTTTGATCCACAGATGAAAAAGTTAGAACCACACTGTATAGTAAAACAAACAGTACCACAGTACAGTACTGTTCAATAGCTTTACAAAGAATAGTCACACTGCATGGTTTGATCCACAGATGAAAAAGTTAGAACCACACTGTATAGTGAAAAAAAAGTACCACAGTACAGTACTGATCAGTAGCTTTCGAAAGCATCGTCAGACTGCATGGTTTGATCCACACTGATTAAATAGGTCATTAATTGATTAAACTTTTTTTCAGTGGAAAAGGTAATCGTTGTCATATGTGGGCCACCTATTTTGCATGAGAGCGATGAGGCAACTGTTACACAGGCAATAAACAGCATTCTGCAGGAGAACAACAAAGGTTTCTCGGTGTGGGTGAAAGGTGGACAGCTGCAAATGGACAGCGGCGTATTGCTGGAGATATTACAGTCAGTTCAAAGACCAAGTCAATCAGCAGGTCACGTTAAGGGAAGACAAGAATATCCTGTTCCGTCGTCGAATTATTCAGATGGTGAACGCACTCAAAGACGTTTGACCAGAACTCAGTCAACAGATTACCCAGGAGAATGCGTTCCCAGGCTCAAACAATCATGTTATCATGACCAGCAGTCACGAGGTGTCCACTCGAGAAGCTTCTCGACTGATGGAAGAGTCACTGCCGTTCCTGCAAGTAACCAACCATATGACCAGGCGTCACGAGCTGGCCACGTGACGAGCAAATCACCCTGTGACGGAGCCAGTTCTTTGCCAGCGGTTCCTGCTTGTAGCCAACAATATGACCGGCAGTCACGAGGTGGACAGGTAACGAGTCACTCATCCTGTGAAGGAGTCAGTGCTTTTCCTGGGGCTCCTGCTGGTAATCAACCATATTACCAGCAGTCACAAGGTGGTCAGGTGGTTCTCCACGCATCGCAAATTACCCCAAATGTTCCACGGTCTTCTCTTTCCAACCAACCTTACAATCAACTGTCAAGAGATCAAACCATCAAAGGTCTTTCAGGAGATAGTGGAGAAGCCATTGGTACACAGTCTTCAAACCTGAAAGGCGTCCACGGGGGTTGGGTTTATGATCTAAAAGGAGAGAAAGTGAACCTCGTAATGAAAGCTCACCTTCGTAACGGAAAAATTTCAAAAGAGGATGGTGATTTTTGGCTTCCTAATTGGATGGTGCCTGCTTATATTCAGAACGATTTGATGTCTAGGTATTCTGACACGTCCGAAGCTGAACTGGTGATTTTCTATGATAAAAGCGGAACTTTGAGAAGTAGTGTCACTCCAAAGGAGAACTTTTTACGAAACCCCTCCAGATTTACGACGCAGAAAGCGAACCCTCACGAGCTTCTTGCTCCGAATGAGTCACTGATGTTGAAAACCCTTATCCGCGATGGGAAAGTTTCTCTGAGGCCAGAGGATGTTGAATATCGTGATCCTGATAGGCAAATCCCTGATGACCTCATCAAACGTATCGAGCAAAATGAATGGGCAACAAGTAAAGCCGATCTGTTTATTATCTCTGATGAACTGGGAAACCTGAGAAGTGTGGTGCAAATGGGTACGGTTAGTAGGGCGCAGACTTTGTTTAATAAACTAAAACACAGTTTTAGTGGGGCTACGAGATAAATTCCCTAAAAAACATTTTTGTCGCGATTGAGCCTAGCCACCTTCACAAGTGCTGTGGTTTACATAGTCTCCATTGTGTTTTCAGACTCGTCTCTGATAACGGCCGCCAAAGAGAATATATTTGTGCAACCCTGTTTGAAAAGGATTAAGCAACTGAATTATCAGTTTTGTATTTGAAAGTTCAATTCCGTATTCTGTTTCCATGTTGTTTGCAGCGCTTTAACAGCGTATCATAGGAGTGGGTAAATAAGGTTACGGATCTGCAGATTTGGCTTTTCATTGCGGACAGTTAAACGGATTTGCGAATTTCAAAAACGCCTTACATTTTCTCTGATTCCACACTCTGTACATCAAAGCTTTTTTTTGTTCATTACTAACATCGACAATATGATAGATATGAAGGATAAATAACAAAACGTTTTAGTGGGTCAGTGTTTTTTTTGTGATGTAATATGGACGAATATTTGATTTGTAGAATTGGATTTGCTTAATTCTTTACATAACTTGATTTTATTCAGGACGATTTGATGCTTACACGGTGAAATAATATCTCACTCCTGAACTTATCAAATACATGGCGACACTTGAAAAGCTCTGTGTCGACCAGCATGCATTACGCGCCACGGCGCGAATTTCGTGTACAAAATTCTGGATTTTTGACACTTTCAAAGTTGAACTGTTGACTTTACGATAAAAGTGGAGCTTTGAGAAGTAGTGTTACTCCAAAGGAGAAAACACGAAGCTCCAGAAAAAAATCAGCGCGGTTCTACCCTTACGAACAAACTGGGTCTCCGCATCAAGAGGCGGAGGATGGGGAACTATTCAATATACGTGGTAACACAGGGAGGTTAATCCACAGATAAAAACGTTAGAATAAAACAGATAGTAAAAGACAAAGCGAGTTCAAAATCTCCCATTGAGATAACCAACCTTACTTGTTCCTTCTTACTACTTAGGGTACGTTCCTTAAGTGTGATCTGGATCTAGATTTGTGATCCGAGATCACACGGATCATGGCGCATCAAAGGAACAGATGAGTTCTTGTCCAGAGTGTATTTATCGGTTTCTTTGCAGTGCCATAGCATGTCCGTGTGATTTCGATCCGGATCATACCAAAGGTACAATAAAGTGGTACAATAAAAAGTAAAAGCTAGAGCTATGTAACAATATTACAGTACTGGCAGAAGGCTGCAAAAAGGAAGGTCCCACTGCTTGGTGTTACTTGTGACGAAATGATTCAGTTATTTCAACACGATGTAAACTGACTTGAGATTCTGTTTAGCGTTACAGGAAATAAAATATTTTGTTTCTCGAGATGCCCGTGTGTCTTTTAAGGTCTTTTAATCGTGTGCTTGTCATCTGTAGACCTACCAACTCGCACGAGTCATGCGAGAATTTCAGGCCTGTCTCACAAATCGGGACGAATGGTTCTTTGACACATTCATAACAAAAATTATAATAATATTCAATTACTCGGAGACTATTCCAAAACGCCGCTTAAGGTTAACTTTGTACCCTAACTATCACAGCACGCTAAAATTCAGTATCATTGGCATTTTGTTCCGAGGAAATAGAAACGAACTCGGTACTCGAGTCTCGTAAAGGTCTTTGGAATATCTTTAGACACTCTTGTCAACGTTTGGAAGTCTTCGCAAAACCGACCGAAATCTTCGGAATTCCCGACCACTGCAAGACGAAAATCCCGCGAATTTGAGTCGGAAAAGGTTCGCAGGTATACATCTATACTACGCAGAAGTTGACAATTGCTGCAAACCGTAACTTATATAATCCCGTTCACAGCAACTTGCTAAAACATGTTTTAATCGTGTTTTGATAAACGGGCTTTATTCAACTCATGGCCCGTTTACACCCAGTAATTAGAATTTGACACCTGCCTGCACGTTCAAATTGCATATTTCGCAATCATCTGTGTTTAACTCTGCGAGCTTAAAAGCGCAAGTTACATAAATAAAACCAGACACCTCTCACAGCAGACACACTGCAGATGCATAGCGAGCTAAGTTGCTTTTCGTTGTGCCGGAGGAAACAGCTGGGGACTGCTGGGGACCAATAAAACTAACCTTTAAAAATGCAACGGCATTGTTCAATCAAAACAGGATTCCAAGGAGCGTCCCAGTAACGTTTTTGTACCTCCATTTTAATTGAAAGTGGATAAGGGGTGGATTGAGTGACAGTGGATTTTCGATGGATTAGGTCAAACCGTAAAAAGGGCATTCAATTTATTTACGAATACAAATATACTTTTACTATACTAATACTACACTAAATATTCATACAAATGTATGAATATTTATACATACAAATACCAAAACCAACTACAAATATACTACGATTACATCATACTAAATTTTCATACTAAAAATGATACGCTTGTCTATAGGAAATGCCCGTTTTAAGTTTAAAACAACTAGCCGCCAATGAATACTTCAAATACTTCAAACCAAAACAAAAAGTTAATTAGGCATACCCCCGAGGAGAGTGTTTGCCGTATTAACAATCCATTTTATCAAAGCATCACCGAATTTTATGACGAGCTTTCTTATTGCGCGAGGAAATTTATGTCTCGTCACAAGTATTCTTACATGATCAAAAACCGTTTCAGTGGCCCTTGGGAATGGATATCGTTTATCGGTCCATACCTGAACAGGGATACTATAAATCTGGCATTGATATAAACATCTACTATTCCCCCTTACCGCTCACAAATGTTGCTTTTGTTGCGCCAGACTCGGCGCAGATGCAATACATAATTGACTTGCCATTCTTGGTTGTTTCATATCTTTCAGTACCAGGTACACATTCCGTAAATCGTCTCTGTTTAAGACAATAAGTAATCATCTATAATTACTATAAAAACACCTTTTTAAATATCAGCCTGTAATAGATTATAAACACAAATTTAAATTGTTAAAGAAATTGTGATTATTTGACAATTATTCACCGATAATCACAAAGCCTGAGGCGATTAATTGTTTTAGTGTAAATACACAGGTGATTATTTCAAAAAAGAAAAGAAAAAGCATTGTACAATACGAAAAAAAATTATTTCATCAAAAGAGCGCGAACGACTTGCAGCCATTTTGTTCGTCGAGGTGATTATCGTCTGACAATCAAAGATAGCGAACCAATTAGAGCGCGCGATTTTTTATAATCACCTGAGTATATATCAATGAGCGGTCAAGCGATGGATAAATGGCGAAGACTCGCACAAGAAAGAGGTATTGAAAACTATGACACTATGCTAATAGCAGATTTATATGGTGCATTAGAACTAGGTGCACAATCAGCGATTGCTGGTTCCAGCAAATTTACCTCAACCAAGGTCAAATCTTAGAACCGTTATCGAAGCGATACGATCCGTTAATAATTATGCGCAACGCTTATTATCATTCATTCCTGTACAGATGAGGCCATCAGTTAATACCGATGTTGATCATTTCCGAAATGGTATACGTAGAGTTTATAATCGATTCAAATTTAACCCTAAGTTAGCTCTAATCGGCCTTCGAACAACTGTGCTGGAGAGAAATGTAAACCAATAATGAGTTCTGAAGCACAGGCCTTCTTTCCAACGACTCAATTCAGCTATGCAGGGTGTAAATGGATTGAAAAACAATCGGAAATATCGGGCAAACACATTCACCATGCATTATGTAGCCATGGTAGAGAACGTTTGATTAAGATAGATGATTCTGATATATTTGTAGACAGCTACATACCCGAATCGGCAACAAGTTACCAGTACTGCGGATGTCATTGGCATGGATGCCCATGTTTAAAAGATAGAACTAAGATAGAACTAAGATAGAAAGGGAATCGTAGAGGTCATGGGTTCGAATCCCGTTCAGGCCTGAGTTTTTTTTTTTTTTTCAGGCTTTAATTTCACAGCTGCTTAAGTTGTGTGCATAACTGCGATGATCAATTAATGTCATTACATATTCGCAGTTCAAATATGTGGTCTTTCATATATTCATTTGCATCATACAAAGGGAAAGATATATCGACACCATTAACCTGGAACACAAAATGAAAGCTGAGGGTTATCGAGTTATTTCCATTTGTTAATGTAAAAAACCTGAAATAACCAACAGCAAATTAGAGACGCGGTCTATTCCATATCCATATTTCATTGTCTATGATTTCGAAGCCATATTGAAAATGCTATCGATCTATTTGTAAAACAGAAGATTTGAGTTATTAAATAGATTTAGGCAAGCCTAAAAGCGGAGCTCCTCACACAGACCCTCGCAAAATTGAAAATG
Source organism: Ricordea florida (assembly GCA_949710005.1). Taxonomy (NCBI): domain Eukaryota; kingdom Metazoa; phylum Cnidaria; class Anthozoa; order Corallimorpharia; family Ricordeidae; genus Ricordea; species Ricordea florida. The sequence continues at coordinate 7,980,691 of OX453274.1, read as the reverse complement.
CTGTCACTAAAGTTATTAAATACGCCTGGTGTACGCAACTACTTAAAGAAGATTCGATAGCTGAAATAAATCGTCAAAAAAAACGTCTAGCTCGCGACTCAACGGAAGAACCATTACCTGGTCAGCAAAATTGTAATAGTTTTAAAGCAACACCAAAAGCAGCTAGGCAGCTCTTTAACAAATGAAAAATAGACACGCAGCTTTATGCTTATGTCCCTCCAAAAACGCTTGAAAACTTGTAGGAAGAAAATTTTTCCTCCAAAACCGCTATGAATAATCCGTTTCTTCAGCAAAACATTGTAGACTGCTGTAGACTGCTGGCTGTAGGTTGTGTGGCCGCGGCAAGCCGCGAAAAACAAAGCCTCGTTTCGGTTTAAGACCTTCTAAATATCCCGGATGACTATGGCCGCCATGTTGGGGCAACGTCGTCGTCGTCGTCGCTAGGCGCACGCGCCCGCAAGCTATGCCGCTGGCCACCATGACCATGAAAACTCAAACGCATGGTTTTCTCAATTTCTATCCTCGCACGGTAGTTATGGGGCTCCGCTCTGCGGCTCTTCGAGCCGCTGTGGAGCTCCGCTATAATGAGGAACACGTACCTGTTAGTGTTGCTATTACAGATAATTTAACCAACACACCAAGTTTCATTGTTCATAAAGATGCAAATCAGTCAATCCATGATTTTATTAAGGATATTTATCAACGCTCGAAAAAAATTATGCAGTAAGAAAGTCTCCGACATGTATCCGGTAATCCATCCTGAAAGTTTGCCTCTTTCCGTAAAAGCGCCATGGCATCGTTGGACCTATCAAGTGCCAGTACTTGGGTTTAACAGTGCTCGGTATGATATTAATATGATCAAACGATATTTTTTGAAACGGCTAACCGAAAACCAAGGTGATATTAAAGAAAGAAAATAATTATATGTTCTTAAACGCGGAAAATTTAAAATTCTGAGAAACTATTTGGCGCCCGGTTTATCATTGGTTGCATGGTGTAAGTCTATGAGCTGTGCATTGGAAAAACTCGTATTTCCTTATGAGTGTAATCGGTTCTCTAAGAATAGCACATAGAATGGTTTATTACGCGAGCTGGAAATGTGAGTTATATCACCGTAATATTTAAGGGGCTAACGTTTTGTGCTCTAAGGCCTGGGTCAGAGCGATAACTAGAGACTGGTTCATTTACTTTTTAATCGTAAAAATTACAATTTCCTTGATTGTGATTGGTTTAAAAGACTCCTATTTTCCACTAATTCACTTGCTAAGTTGTTACCTGACAGTTTGTTATCTGACATTTCAATAAACCAATGACATTCAAAGTTGTAGTTTAAATCAACCAATCACAGCCTTGGTTTCAATCAACACACAAACAGTGTACAGACTCCTAAATAGGGGCTTTCTTCAAAATGGAAATTTTTTTCCCTTAAACAATGACAACATTTTTTTTTCCATAACTTGCATTTGGCTTTTCTTCTTTTCTCGCAAAGTGTTATTTTCATGATTATTATAATTGGTAAAAATACTTCATGTCGTCCAATGCCGTCTGTAATCATACTCGTGATAAACAAACCGAACTCGCGCTGCGTGGTCGTCCGATTTTGTTATCACTCGTATGATAACCGAGACCGAATTGGAATCCACTCAGTCCTATTATCATTACATATCAGGAGTCCATTACTTTCATTCGCGCTGACGAAGGGCGAGCACTCTAAACTTCACCCTTTAAGCCCCAATATCAATATTTATTTTCTCATAACTGTTCTCAGATATTTGTTATGGTACTAGTGAGGAGAATTTGTTTAAATATCAATACAACTCATTTTGGTGATCATTTTTGTTTTTCTCATAACATGAATGGTTGATGAACAGTGAATGTTTAAATGAGAAATTGGATGCTGGTCACTACTGGGACTTACGTTGATGACACCTCGTTATATGAATCTATTTCTCGATGTTCACCTAGCTACCTTCATTAATCGCCGCAAATATTAACACCTACGCTTCCATGCGTAACATACGGCTTAATATGAAAAAATGTAAAGAAGTATTAACCCATTGTTATATATAACACCGATTCAGCTTAATGGTATTGGTAAAGGTAATCATACGGTTTCGAGTTCAATTTGGAATTAATTTGCACGAGTGAGTTTTTCAAAAAGCTGAAATTGCACGAGCCGCTTCGGCGAGTGCAATTTCAGCTTTTTAAAAAACTCACAAGTACAAATTAATTCCAAATTGAACGAGAAAAGCCGTATGATTACTTATTAATAATATAAACATGAAAAAATTCACCTGGAGGAAGTCCCGGAAGATCTCATTGCGGACGGACAGGAAGTAAGCATTTGACGCGGATTTGACACTTTATTTACTGATTGGCTGATGAAGATCAACTGATAACGCTACAAACTCAAAGCGGTTCGTTTAAAAATAAAGAATATCATAATCCAGAAAATCGATGTGTAATTTGCACTGGTATTACACTTTTTGCACTGGTGTTACACTTGAACTACACTGCTCTCAGCCAATCAGAATCGAGTAATTTTTTCATGTATATTATTATCATTGATAGAGTATCCAGGTATAAACTCTTGGGGGTTATTATTTCTAATGACCTCTCTTGGAACGAACATTGTGACAATATCCATAAAAAAGCTACTAAGAGGGTCTCAAATGGGTTAACCGTTAGCCGTAAAACGGGCAAAAAAAAATTAGCCTTTAGGCGTAAATATTGAAAAATGGTAGCCGTTAGTCGTAAAAAATATTAACCGTTAGCTGTAAAACAGTCAAAAATATTAACCGTTAGCCGTAAAACAGTAAAAAAGTATTAACCGTTAGCCGTAAAAGTCATCACCCCATTGAGACCTTCTACTAAGGGATTGTTTGTGCTGCGGACCCTCAAGAGATTTGGACTGGGCACTAACGATCTCGTGTTAGTCTACTGTAGTATTGTTAGATCCATTGTCGAGTACGCCTCGCCAGTTTGGGCTGCGATCCCTTTATACATGGACTAGTTAATTGAGTCTGTACAGCGGAAAGCTCTCAAAATAATATTTGGCCGGGTAGACTATAGGGAAGCCTTGGTCTTGGCCGGCCTGGAGTCTTTTAGTGACAGGAGGGTAGGAGGTTGTAAGTGGTATAGGGCTACTAGTACTGCACGCCAAATGTCCCCCCTTAAGAACATCATTCCCTCCCCTGCTGCTACAGAGTTTCATTACAGTATAAGGGTCCATCTTCCAAGACGCCAACATGGCCACACCAGAAGAATTAATGACTTTGTAACTTATAAATTTCAGTGAATGTATATAAATAGTTTTTTTTTTTTTTAGTTTTCCAAAACCTTTATTCAAACAAAATCACAATACACTTAAAGAAAAAGAGAAAAACAAACAAAAATAGCAATAAGTCAATAAATAAAAAAAAAAAAAAATCTAAATAAAAAGACGAGCAAATAGTGGCACAACCTCTGGGGCGAATATTTCAGGGGAGCTCATGTGCAAAGTGTTGTCCATTTTGATCTGAATTTCATCATAGTATTATTTTTAACAGCAATTGTACGTTCATATAGGATCTTTTCGTTGAGTAAAAGAAGGAAGATATCAAGACTTGGAGATACCATATTCCACCATGACAGAAAAATGTGATACTTAGCGATAATAAGGAAATGATTCGGGGCATAAAAACTGCTTGATTCTGGTTTGTATCCGTAAAAATATCTGTATCAATTAAGGGGGGATTCTGGTTGAAATTTTGAGTTGAATTGAGAACTCGGTCAATTTTTTGTTTTAGTCTCCATTAGACAGAAAAATTGCGAAATACGGCGAAAAGAGACTCAGGAAGAATTAAAAAAGCAGAGAATAGGATTCAGGAGTAGCATAAGTACAGAATTGCTCGAAGGCAGGCAGGACAAAGAGACGAGGAACAGCAGCGACAAAGGGAAGGCACAACAGACAGCGCTGGTGCATTCAATGAACTTACTGTCACCAGAGAACCAGCTAGGAAAAGAAAAAAGAAATAGAAATTGTGACATTTTACAAGAAAATGATTTCTTGATACTGTAATGAGGCTACTTGTATGAGTTTCTTAGTGGTAGTTTACTTTATTGATGGTTTCACCACTGATTTTGCTTTGCAAATGTTCAACCGCCTTTTTCTCAAAACAGCAATTTTTGGGTAGAATTTAGCTGCCCACAATATATTTTTTCCTTTATATTTATCCTTTTGCCATCAAATTTGGCTCAGTTACTCATGGGAGGCTTTTCTACAAACCTATTGACGCTTTTTTTATTTTGATAAATATTGCTGAAGTTATTCCAAGTTAAACTTTTTGTAGAATCATTTTGTGGCTATGGCAACGTAATTTGCCAAAAACCAAAATTGCCCAATAGGTTTGTAGAGGTGTGTATGTGGTATCATTGCATGAAATATTAGGCTTCCAATGTAAATAGAATTGAACAAAAGCACGGGGGGGGCGTGAAATTAATACAAAAACAACAGTTCAAGTAGTTTTGTTAATAATTAACCAGGATCTGCATATTATGGTATGTTACCCGTTGTCATGATAGCTTATGTTCTACTTTAACTTCATGCAAAATTCTGTATCGATACATTACATAGCTAAAGTTTCATGAGCTTTACAATTTGATACACATTTGGGCTCAAAATCTAACCAGACTCCCCCCCTTTCTGATCGTTTTTCATTCCACCATACAATAACTTTTTGCCAGAAAGTTTGTACCGTCGAACACTCATAAAGCAGATGAGATAAAGTTTCTTATTATATCTGCAACCCTTGTATATGAGCAAACGCGCGCTCTGATTGGTTCCCTACTCATAGTATATCAGCTCATATACCATTGGCACGGAAGACTGCCATCATGGAGGGATGATTTCTTGAATTAGACAGGGAGAAATTCAAGTCAAGCTTAAAAATCATACACCAAAAAATACTACCGAAGCAAATAAATATGGGATGAAATTATTCGACGGTAAGTGAACAAATTATACTGCGAAATTGTTTATTACGAACGAAAGTGAAACTCTTACAAACAGCCGCCATTTTGAAAGATCTGTGAAGCCCGTAAAGTGAGTTTTTATTTTATTTCTGCCTATTTTTTCCACTTTAAAATTCTTAAACTAATTTGCTAACTCGAAAAAAAATTGACAAGTACATTAAACAGATGTTTAAAAACGAGCCGGACTTTTGAAACTTTTTTACACATCGGCTCTACAATATGTCGGCTCGACAACAACATGGTTCTGTTCAAAAACAATAACAAAGTCAATTCTTGTCGTACAAACTAATTCCAGTGTCTCATAAGCGAGGGTTTAGAGATATAATAAAACAATTATTCCACTCAATCTCGTCGCATATGACCTATAGCCAACTCGGCGCTACGCGCCTCGTTGGCTATTAGCTCATATACGACTCGATTTCGTGGAATAATTGCTAAATATGGAGAGCTACAGCGATCGTAACTAACTATGTAAATAGTTAATTGTATGTTACAATGACCTTCCCCAAACAATTCAGTTACTGCTGCAATTTGGTGAAATAAACAGAATATCTATCTATCTATCTATTTATATAAGTAGTATAGGGCGCTTATAGGGGTCGTAGCCAATCAGTAGCCGAGAAAGACAATAGGCTATTGTTTCGAGAACAATGCAAACGAGTCTAGTTCTTAACACTTCCGACGGTCAAAACTTTAAAATATAAAATTCTCCCTGCGGAGTTCATGTTATTATTATTCAATAAACGTTGTAAAATAAGTATCACGACTCTGTTTTGTTTATAACAAGTTAATGACAAATGGTAATTCCCTATCCTCATCATTTTATTGGTTCTTAACCGACCATTGTTTATCCTCTTGCGAATACACTTTTATTCATCAAACGTTGTAAGCAAAATCATATTACTTGTGACTACGTTCAGCGTGCGTCGGTCTTGGTAAACATAGTTTTCTTTCCTGTCCTAGTGACATGGAGTTAAGGGATCAAGAGATGTGTCATATTTGATGGAAGTGTTTTATTTTTGTCAAAAGTTGCTTATAATTCGAGCGGCTGATTTATTTGAAGGGTTTAGTTTGCAGTGTTTGTTAGATCTTCACTTTGAGCGCGAAAAGTTTGTTTGAAATGCCTTTGAGTTATTCACAAAGGGTAAAGATACAGTCCAACATGATTTTAGCTTCTAAACATGTGTTTTTTCGGTTTCAATTTATTCCACCTTTCATCTCTGACTAATTATGTTAATTCTTCAACGGCGCTCAAAATGTACTTTGTTTGCTTAAGACTCCTTTGACTGATGCTTGTCTCAACGGAACAGTCCAGATCAAGGATTTTAGATTTTATGACAAACTGTCGTTAGCAATTCAATTCCACTTGAAGTATTTCAATTATATTTTTCTCTTTAACTCTTTCTTCTCATGTTGGATGAAGAAATAAGAAAGGAACACGTAATTCTCTTTTCACCAAGAGCTCATGGCCATGATTAATGTAATTGATTTTATTCCCGGCGAAAACTGTTTATTATTCGCGCTGTCAATGTATTGGAGTGATAAGCTTTGCAGTGCTTGGAAATTTAGTTAGATCTTTATTTCAAGCTCGAAAAGTTTGTTTGAAACTCCTTTGATGTTATTCTCCACTGCATAGTTCGGGATTGTTTTTCCCTCCATTTCTTCACTCTTTCCCTGGATTTCTCGGTACTGGTAGGCATGACTAAGCTTGTCGATAGATAAGTTGAATGTCTTTTGTTCGACAACGATTTTACACCATTTGATTACAATATAGTTCTAAAGGATGCTAAACAAGTCTTTTGAAATGTTCATGTAAATAAACTACCGACATGGGATGGTAGGTACACCTATTCATCAACGCATTCAAAGCGCTAAGCACACAACCAACTTTGTAACACTAAGATTTTTGAAGAATATAACCTTTGTTTTTAAATGAATTTTGCGTGATGCGTGACGCCCTTTCCAGACGAAGACGAATTTTCATGAGTCACAGTTGGTTGCATCTCATTAAAATCCTAGCATAAAAGCGAGGTAAATGAACCAATACCAGGCTCCTGCCTATACTTATGTAGGCTGACATCATCGCCATGCCAGGTCCTGATTGATTCCCTATGATGTCATCGCCCCATGAGGCTTTGCCACACCCTACATAGCTTAGACTCGGACCCAAGTCTCTCAGTCTTCACAATGACCACTTGCAGGAAGGACTTATGAGGGGAAAGAGGAGGAGGAGAACGCGTGACACTCTTACCAGACGAAGACGAATTGCTCATAGTTGGATGCATCTCATTAAAAATCTAAGCATGAAAGCCAGGTAAATAGCCTATACTGATGTACGCTGACGTCATCGCCATGCCAGCTCCTGAATGGTTCCCGATGATGTTATCGCCCCATGATGCTTTGGGACAGCCTCTCTATGGTCAGACCTCGGACCCAAGTCTTTACCATGACCGCTTGCAGGAGTGACTTCTCTGCGTTTTTGGGGCCGCACACTGTAAGTGTTTTATCGCCTTTTATTAATTGGGTTGCCATGGAAATCCGTGACACCGATCCCAGATTCCTCTGTCGAGGCTGGTCAACCTCGTTCCCAGGGCTTTTCCCTAGAAAGAAAAATGGCGGACGGGAAAAGGCCCTGGCATCGGCTGGTCACGTGTTCATCTTACACCCTGAAATCCTGGGTGTAATAAATTAGCGCTTTGCATATTCAAAAAGGCTAAAGCAAGATGGCGGAGAAGCGTAAAACTACGCCTCGTGAAATATCTGTGCTGAAACGACTTGGATCGGCCTTAAATCGTTGTAGCTTTCCTTCGTTTTGTTTGAAGCCACTTCAAGTGAAGTGTTTTCAATATTTGCTGAAAGGGTAAGATGTTGTTGCCGTTCTACCCACTGGTTTCGGCAAGTCTCTCCTATTTCAGCTGCTACCGGATTTTTTGCCTGTCAAGGCGGACAAGAATATCGTGATAGTTTTTTGTCCTTTAAACTGCATCATAGAGGACCAACTGAAAGTGCTGCAGGATAGAGGAATCACTACCGATGTTCTTCAGCTATTCTGAGACGAGCCGGAAGCGACCGACAGCTTATTTCATTCAGACGAAAGCAAGGCTGATGGACCGTTAAAGAATCCCAGTGCGAACCTACTGAAAGGAGACATCCAGATTATGTTTACAGATTTTTGAAAAAGGTTGTGACAGGCCTACACGACTCCCGCTGTTCGCAAGTGTAGTTTGTTTGCCTTTAGAGTTTGGATCTCACGAGTATGTCCTTGAGCGATTTTTCTCTTTTGTACGAGATGATAGGAGGCTCTTTGTATATCTCACGTAGTAAAGGTTGATCCTGTACTAAGTGCCATTTGTTCAATAAGATTTTCTTTAAATTAGGCACCGCTGGTTGGTATTGTGTGACAAAAGGAAGAATTCTATTGTGCGTTATTTTACTTTTTTGAAGAGCCGACTTTCTCTCTTCGAATTTCATTTCTGAGAGGACTTAATTTACAAGAGTATCTGGATAACCTCTCGCGTAAAGGCGTGATATGAATGCTCCAATATTCTCTTCAAAAGTATTTTTTTGAAGACTTAGTTCGAAGCAGCCTAAATGCTTCGCCTTTGATGAAACCTTTACTGACCCCTGGTGACAGGAAGCGAAATGCGCAGTACTGAAATGTTTCTGTCGGCTTGCAGTGAGCTCGCACGTTAAGGATAGATCTTTGTCTAAATATATCGCACAACATGTGTCAGGCTGTAGCTACCTCATCTGTGATAGCTGCAAAGCAATCTCGGACAACGTTACTTTATAATATCTGCCCCAATAACTGCTGGTTGTGAGTTCACTTTACCAAAAACACGAATCAAGCGACGGCTCTCGAATTCATCGCCGTTAAGACGGCAAAATTCATATTCGACATTCCGAATGTCGAATATGAATGTTCTTTGGAGTTAACTGCTCCATAAAATATGCGAAACACTAGACTTGCTCTGACACGTGGAGATATTCTCGCAACCTTCTCAAAAATATTTTATGACAAGTAGAATTTGAGAAAATTCCAGCAACCAATGAAAATGCAGAATTAACCGCAGGAATTCATACATTAGTTTTTCAATGAATATTTAAGATGAACACGTGACCAGCCGATGCCAGGGCCTTTTCCCGTCCGCCATTTTTCTTTCTAGGGAAAAGCCCTGGGAACGAGGTTGGAGGCTGGTGGGCTGTTTTCCAACATGGCTGACTTTCATTTGCATAGGCGCTGCCATCTTGAATACTTAATTCCACTCCTGAATGGCTGAAATTTGTGTCGGCAATTTTGGATTTGGAAAACAATAGAACCCCATTGTTCTTGTTGGTCACGTGGTACAAATCCTGGCTCCTGATTGGTTACCGGATCTATAAGCGCCCTCTATTAGGCGCCGCCATCTTGAATACTTTTTTTTTTTCCATCTTGAATACTTAATTCTGCCCCTGATTGGCTGAAATATGTGGCGGCCATCTTGGATTTGGAAAACAATAGCATCCATTGTTCTCCAAACAATATCCTATTGTCTTTCTCGGCTCCTGATTGGTTACGGCTCCTATAAGCGCCCTATACTACTTATATATCTATCTATCTATCTTTAAAGGGTTAAATATTAAGGTGAAAAAACTTACTTGTATCAAAGTGTTTGAAAAACCATTGTTTTTTGTGTGTGCTTCAATTTCCCACTGATGCTAAATCCTTTATATCAAGGTATCAGTATAACCCATTTGACTATCCGTGTGCGGTCCGCTCTAGCGTTCTTGGTTTTAACAAAAACCCATAGAAACCGTATATTTTTTGAAAGCTTAATAACTACAGGTTATGACCCGATAAATAAAAAATATACCGTTTTTCGAAAATGTGAATATGTTTATAAAGCTTCACGAACCCATAAATCAAGCCGATACGCCCACCAAATTTAGGTCGGAGAAAATGATTAACATGGTATGCGTTTGTTATTTTCTTACAAGAGGATAAAGTTTGAAAAGGTAAAAAAAAAAGAACTGCCGCGAAAAAAAGGCATAACTTTTTAATGAAAAGAATAATCAGAATTCGCAGACACGGTTTTGTCGGTGAACTTTCTGACAACATGCTCTCCGAATTTTAGCCAATTTGGTCGAGGGGCTGACGGCTTGGAACTCGAAATGCACGTACAAGTCGCCTATTTTTTACTTTCGAGAAACAGAGAAAAACAAATTCGGCGGCATCCAAGTGTTAGGCTTAGCCACAAGTTGCCGATGAATCCCAAAAAAGTTGCCGATAAAAGTGTCTAAAAGTTGCCAAAATGTTGCCGAAAAGTTGCCAAAATTTTTCTGCTTTTCGTACCTTTTTTGGGTGCTCGCACATTGCTTCTTATCAAAACTTTATTTGTCAAAGTCCAATGACAATATCAGAGGTTCTTTCCATTTCACTTGATCAACAAATAGTCCATCAGAATGGGCCCTCATCTGCAGATTCATCTGAATTGGAATCACTGTAATTGTCCGCCATCTTGAAAAACGTGCAACGTGATACCGCTGACCTTGTGATAACGCATCACAAAAATCAACCCATGGGGGGTCGTCCTTAGGCCCTAATTATTGTATTTTAGAATAAATTGAATAAATGTCTATCGAAAACTGACCAATGTGGCTCAAAACGTGAAGAAAGTGGCTTCAAAGAGCCTCAAAAAGCCCAAAGTTGCCAAAAATTCTAAAAGTTGCCAAAATTCTAAAAAGTTGCCGAAAATCTCAAAAGTTGCCGAAAAGTTGCTGAGCAACTTGTGGCTAAGCCTACCAAGTGTTATGAGATTATCACACCAAGCGAGAAACCGCAGAGGAATCAACTTTCTATGTAACAATAGAATTGTGACAGTTAACATGGAAGAGGTGCAAATTTCCCGCGACGGCACGCGGTAAATTATTTTCCGGTGAATAAGCCGCTTTTCATGTGTGAAGTCAGAATTCGAAGGTTAGTAAACGTGAAATCATCTTTTGATTTACTCTATTCCCATTCGAAATTTTACATATCGGTTGACTAAGCTTCAAAATTATGACCCGAAACAATTGAACTACCTTTCAACTTCGTCCACTTCTCTTCCTTAATTTCCTCTGCCTCGACAGTTTCTTGCAATTGTATTTTACGGTGACTTGCGCTCATTTCGGCTTGCTGGCTGGCTTCGTGATCGCGATGGAGTTAATCCAGTAATTTTTCTTGGTTGTAATAAGACCCTTTGTCGCTTTCCGCTAATTTAGCGGCTCACTCTTTGTCAAAAGTGGTTTTGCCTTCTTTGGCCTTCCTTTAGCCGATGAAAAAGCTAAAGCTTCCTCGAAGACATCCGTGCAATGATTATGGCGCGCGAAATCGCGTGTCAAACTAGAGTCAAACGCAGCAAGTTATTGATGTCATCTGACACTTTGCCTCGACAATTAATTCATTTTACAGAACTTGTCAACTCTCAATTAAGTAATTAATGTACAAAAAATCTTCATCGCGCAATAAGTAGCGATAGATATAATATTTTTTCGTGGAGTTTTCTTCACTTTAAAGATAGCCTTAAGATTTATCCAACCGTTTAAAAAAGTAAAATTTTTTACAAGATGGCAAATTTTCCCCTTACTGATACCTTAAATTTGTAATATCCTCGATGTCCGCCTTTTTTTCCGAGCAGAGACGATGTGGCGCCAACGACCAATGTCAGTGACATAAACCCATGAACCTCATTTCCTCTTGATTCTGTCCCCTTATCATAGTAAGAGAACCCAGTATGGAAAATACGTTCTCTTATTTCATTTTCTCTTGATTCTGTCCCCTTATCATAGTAAGAGAACCCAGTATGGAAAATACGTTCTCTTACCTCATTTTCTCTTGTATATGCCTAATCTAGTTCTTATCAAACTTTTGTCGTATGAATTTAACGTGCCTTCTTCCCCTGATAGTTTCAAATTTGAAACTGTCAATATTAGCGCACGTGAACTGAGGACAGCGAGCTCTTTTTCCTGCGATTAATATTGTTGCTTAATTAAAAAATAGGTGCTCCATGAGCACATGAATCTACGGCCATAAGTAGTTTCACGTCAAGGAATGTTTAGGAGATTCCGGCCGGTGAGGCAAGTGATCGGCATGATTGGACTTTGTTTTGAGTGAAAGAACTTCACTCTAGGACTGTAGCTCTGTTAATGGTACTGATAACTTCCCTTGTAGAATCAGACATATGTCAAACCTATGTTCATGCTATGTTTTTACTATGTTGCACCATTTTTTAACTATGTGTTGCTCAAATCTACCAATTGTATTTGCTAGGTAGCATGCTTCACTACATAGTCCAGGGTATGAAAAGCATATATTAAAGCTATGTTACTATGTGACCAATTGACATAGCATTTACATAGAATGCTCAAAAGAAAAATCACCAGTTAAGAGGCACATAGTTTTTACATAAACTATTTAGTTACCATATATGCTACGTTTTTACTATGTGAAAAATGAGTAAAGGGATGCTACATAGTCCAGGGTATGTAAATCATATATTAAAGCTATGTTAATGCTATATGAAAATCACCTAGTCTCTACATAGCTATGTCAATACATCTAAAATCATAACATAGTTTTTAAATAGCTATGTATTTTCGATGTAGTGGACAGTCTTGCATTTCCTTGCTGCATATGTTTTATGTATGAACTATGTAACATAGTGCTTAGCTTATACATAGCTCAGTTTATGTTGTATGCCCTGAATTGTGAAAATAAATTCATGCTATGTACTTACTATGTGACAAATTGGCATTTGCATAGAATGCTCAAAAGAAAAATCACCAGTTTAGAGGCACATAGCTTTTACATAAACTATTTATTTCCTATGCACTTAATATAGTTACCATATATATTATGTTTTTACTATGTGACATACCTACAACATATGTAATTTTGTGGAGGAGAAATGATAGAGGAAAATGACATACCAAAAACAGAGGTCACAGACAATTATCCTTGCAGGAATTCAGTATATACTTCTCAGATAAAAAAGTACAATTGGAGTACACTTCATTTATACTTTGATGAGAAAAGTATAAATGAAGTATATGCCCAATGTACTTCATTGATACTTAAAACGTGAAGGTACACTTCAAGTGTACGTCAAACTAAGTTAAAATGGTCAGAGATCTGACTGTCGAACTAAAAGTATACTTTAAGTATACTATTTATTAGACAGTCACTGTTCAGAAACGTGATCTGTCCAAGATCTTAAGTTAAAAACGTTTGCCTGCAGACTCTTGCTGTGTAATTTTGTAAAAGGATAAACGGAAATGGACCTTCTATGGTAATACATGTTCATCACGATTAAATATTGTTGAATCTGTAGTTTTTCATAATGTAACAGCCCTGTTTGGTTTCTTGAAGAATGTCGATGTCTAAGCGTCTTTTTTCCATTATGTGTACTGCTGTAGTCTGTGTCAGCTGAGGCTGGAGTTCATAATTTTTTCTCCACCAGGTCGATCGCTAACAAAATCCAGGCACCGCACGACTCGAAGCTGATATTCTAAACAGGTCGTTTGTACTCACTGTATAAACTTGGGAGACCAAAAGAGCACTTAAAGAAATCCGTCTTATCGGAAATCCCATGAATTGAGGAATTATTGTAACTAGGATAGTTCCTTCTGAAGCAAGAGCTAATACCCACTCGCGACCACTCGTCCGCCATATTGAGATAAGACTGCCGTCAAGGCCGTGGAACGAGATGAATGTCTGCTAAACCAATCAGAACATGCAAATTCTCAAGTGACTTCCGGTTCTGCGGCAAGCTCAAGCGGTTGAATTTGAAAATTGCGATCGGTTATTTACCATGCAGTTCGCGCGCTTTTGAACAAGGGACGACATCAACTTGCACGTATGGTACGTGGATTACATAAAACGCTTTCAATGGCTTGGTGAGAAGCAAAACCGTATAAATTAACAAGTATTTTGGAAAAACACGATCAAGATTTATCTGGGAATCATTCAAAAGCGCGCAATTCGTGGTGAGTACAACATTGCCTTCCTTTACTTCACTCACACATACTATATACACTGTAGCTTTGATATGCTGATTCGAATGAACAGAATGGACTCTTTTGTTTTTCATCAGTATGTAAATAAGTGGACGGGTATTCTGAAATCTAGCTGAACTTAAAAGTAACTAGACGCTTTCGGGAGCGTTCACTCGGGCTTCACTTGATAATACGGCTTCGAACAAACGTGAATGTGGGTTTACGCCTAAGTTTTGTGTATATTGTATACTATATGGTTGGTTCCATGACCGCAAAAAACCTACCAGGCTATATCGCACCGTGATTCTTGTGGTTAAGAGCGATTTTATCAGAAAGTTTTCTAAGGGTTTACAGAAATTTCAGTGATAGTTGGGTTTGTTTACTAATCGAATTAATGTTGACCAATCAGCTTTCTTGGTTCCCACGGTAAAAAACAGTCGTGAAACTTGATGCCATTCATCTGATTCCAAGTTATCGAAGGCGAAGAAGCGATATGTGGGAAAAACAAATAATATTACTCCTCAATGGCCGGATATACTTTTCTTCCGATTTAGCCTTATTGGCCCTGTTCCCGCTAATCTCTTTCCACACGACCACGCAGAAAAAAATAACTTGAGTTTGAATACGAAAAGATCCATGGATGATTTTGAAAGGCGCCTCGCTTTTATACCTTCAGGGACACCGCAGACCGCGAGCAGCGCAGGCTTGCTCATTCTCGACGACGACGATAGACTTGTAGAAAACCGAAACTTAGACTCGTGCTACCATAGGTAGCCCGAGTAACAAGACGAACTAAGATCGTAAGTCGGGCAACAGGTAGACGTGCTGTTATGAGTGTTGACCACTTATGATGCGGAGTGGTCCAAAAAAGAAATGCTATGGGTACCAAGGTCCTGGTTTCCACTGTGGCATCTTTATTGTCGTTTCCTCGAGTTTCATCGCAAGGCACCTTGTCTTTATCAGCAAATGCTCTTCTGTCGCTCTGTCCACATTTTCTGTTCACTGGTAACTCGTTTGATTTCTGGTTTGATTCTAGTGAGACATTCGCTAAATCATTTGATTCTTTTGCTATTTTCAGTTCGCGGAACGACTCGTTTCGAAATATACGCTCATTACACACGCCATTTTTTAGAGTGGGTCTATCGCGAACGGTGTGTGGGTCTGTATGTTTGAGCGTAGAAAAGATGACACCATATGAATTTCAATTGGCTTGAAAGTGATCTGAAGATGAGAAAATCTCTTGCTAATGTAGTAAGCTTTGATGAGAACTCATAGAGCGAAATGAGCACTTGAATGAGAACTTATATGGGCAAAATGAGTACTTGTGGAACGAAACGATTACTGAAAACAGAATAAATGGACGAATCCATGATGTGAGACCGAAGAACTTCTGTGGCCAACCAGGATAAGAAACATCGCATGTAGGACTTTTCTACTGATTTAAGTGTTAGTACTAACAGGAATGGAGTTGTAGAAGTATTGGGACGGCTAAGAAGTATGTCAACATTTACTTGTAAATATGTAGGCGCCTGCCGTGACGGAAAACAATGAAGGTTACAATGTAAGAAAGTCATCAAAGGGTTCGAAAAGAGTAAGTCATGTAGAAAATGTATTAAGCGTTATGTTATATACAATACCTAGGCTATCTAAAATCTAAGCAAACCCTATTCAAAGCTATTTAGTCAACTGTTCCCTGTTCCATTTTACTATGTGAACTCTATTTTACTTCTATGTGAATTCTATTTAATTTATGATCGGTCAATTCAAATGTCTATAAAGTTGAGTGTGAGGTCCAAAAGCTAAGTAAATTGTATGTATAGGATATGCAGAAACTATGTCATTTCTTCCTTTATTCCTAGTTCTAAAAACTGCATAGCTTTTAAGTAGGTTGCGTTTGACTAGCGAAAACATAGCATTTCTGATACCAAAAACATAGTCCTGGCATAGAAACAACATAGGACACTAGCATAGGTTTTACATACTTTGTGACATAGCATTTGCATAGATTTTACATAGTGTCTGATTGTACAAGGGTTATAGAAGTACGAGTCGGGCATGAAATAATGAACTTTTATTGAACAAGTGTAAGTTAAAGTGAACAGATAGTTTTTCTCAGAGAACACTAACTTGTTGGAATCACAATAAACAACTTGAAAGAGAAACAAAAACGTACAGGAATATAGGCACTTTCAGAGAAATCCTTTAAGTACCTCAAGTGCAGCAATGGCATGATATATTTGTGATATCATGAAAGTTCTATCACGTTGACAAGTTTGCAGATGAGAGAACACTAACTTGTTGGAATCACAATAAACAACTTGAAAGAGAAACAAAAACGTACAGGAATATAGGCACTTTCAGAGAAATCCTTTAAGTACCTCAAGTGCAGCAATGGCATGATATATTTGTGATATCATGAAAGTTCTATCACGTTGACAAGTTTGCAGATGAGAGAACACTAACTTGTTGGAAACACAATAAACAACTTGAAAGAGAAACAAAAACGTACAGGAATATAGGCACTTTCGGAGAAATCCTTTAAGTAGCTCAACCGCAGCAATGGCATGATATATTTGTGATATCATGAAAGTTTTTGTCACGTTGACAAGTTTGCAGATGAGAGAAGACTAACTTGTTGGAAATACAATAAACAACTTGAAAGAGAAACAAAAACGTACAGGAATATAGGCACTTTCGGAGAAATCCTTTAAGTAGCTCAACCGCAGCAATGGCATGATATATTTGTGATATCATGAAAGTTCTATCACGTTGACAAGTTTGCAGGTGATGTAATTCCGCACATATTACGGTATCAATTTAATGAAATGCTTTTAACTATCTTCTTTTTCGCATCGTACGTGACTTTGACATTGGGAAGAGTCAGAAGGATTTGGGTCATTTGACTCTCTGTTACTTGAGCTGATGATTTTCGGTCTTTGATCAGAAGTTGAAATATGTTATCAAACAAAGTCAACACAATGTTCTCATCTCCAAAGCTGAAGAGAACATGAGCAGTCCATTTTTGCTTGCAAGCTTTCATCTTTTGATGAATATTACAGTTGTTGCATTTTACAATGCTTGAATCTGGGGACGTTTGCACCTTTCTTTGACATTTAAAACAGGAGAAATATGAATTCAGTTTTTCTACAGCTAATATTTCTGCCTCTCTAGTTGGCATGTTACAGTCATATATGCTTATTGGAATAGCTAATGGTACCTGAAAGGGTTCTGTTGGAGTTATGGTGGTCTTGTCTCCTTTAGCTGTATTCAAGTAAATTTCATTAGAGAAGGAATTCTTTTTCAGTCTTACATTGTTAAAAATGTATGTTTTTTCCTGTTCAACATTATTTTGAAATTCTTCCCACAGAACTACTTTAATACAGCCTGTGTAATCTATTACTTGTGCCTCTACTAATGACAATTGTCCCCTACAAACTTGTTGAGTTGGGCTTTTCGCTACTACTTTTGCTTTAACGGTTACCAATTGGCCGACTGAAACAGACTTGAGGGTTGAGATAGTGAAGTTTGTTGGTAGGTCTTTCTTGCAAAAGTCAACCTCTGGAAATTCTTTAATTTGTACATCATCATTGAGTACTAAGTCCTCTGAATTGTACTTGGTCTCAAGACGGCACTTCTTGAGCTCCACAGGAGTTTCATTTTTGGAGTGAGTGTTGAATAGCTTTCTTTTTTTTGGTGAAAAGCACACTGCTCTTACTGTTTTGTATTTTGTTTGCACTTCAAAATCAAAATAGCTACTGTTGTTTCTCAAGGGAGAAACATTATGTATATATCCTCTTGCTATTCCATTTTCAAGTTCTTTGTTTAAGAGGTCTTCGCTTTTGTCATGAACTTGGTTGCTTGGACTTCCTTGATGCATGACCTTGACAAGAATAATTAAAAGACAAGAAGTGGATTTATTAGAAGCTTCTAACATAGTTATTGTCCCCATTACTGGGGCTATGGTGAAAGCCTCAATGTGAGGTGAAGAATGAAAGACTTTGATAGGATAAAGATGGCAGTTGTGATTTAATTCTAGCTGATATACATTGTACGTACTACTGGTCATGGCAGTTATCTAACTGCTATAGCAATTAATAAACATATCCCATTGCACCCTATCCCAGCCCAGTCCAGCCCATGTCATCCAATCTTATACTATTCTATTCTATTCTATCATATCCTATCCTATCCTATCCTATGCTAATGTATGTTTCACTTAATTGGTCTACTGCATATGTGTGGGGCATTCAATAGTTTACTCACCTCATTTTGATTGTCTTCAATGCTGACTTCTCCAGTACTCTCAACAGGAACACTTGGAGGAGATTTATCAGATTGCTAAGTAAGTGGGAAAAGAAATAAGATGAAGAAACTCTGAAAAGGATGTATGATCAATAATCAAACTTTTACTTACTTCTTGGATGTCATTCAGTAAGTTGGTGTCGGCAAGAATGTTATCAAGATCTTCATCTGAGTCCTTGGAGTCAAAAGACAGGGATTACATGTGTGGCCTTTCATAAGGTGGAAAGACTGCATTATAGCTGTAGTTCAGTTACAGCCTCTTACTTACCACATGAATGTTGTTAAGGAAATTTTCATCGTCCATAGCAAAAACAGCAGCATTCTGAAGAGGAAATATAAATGAAATATAGATATGCATGCAATGTAAAAAGGAGAGACAAAACTTATCATAATCTGTTATTCATACCTGAACACAAGAAAGCACTTGTGAGGTTGGTGATTATTTTTATATCCTAAGATTTAAGTCTCCTGTCTTTATACATCATTATATCGACCAGAAAGAACTGGTGTAGGTGTGTGCACACACAAACATAAACATGGGAAAATTGAAGACATCACTACTTAGATATCTAACATTCACTGCAATTCAGTGTCTTCCAGTTTGCAATTTAAGTGTATATAACAATATTTAGACACAAGTAGAATAATGACTGTCTTTCTTTAAAGGTGCACAATACTTGAAAAGTTTGTATGTGTTTAATATCTACAATGTGGCTATGGTGGTCAGTTAACTGGGTGAATTAAAGCACAGACTGATTTGTGGTCACTAAAATATGTTTCAAGGATTTGAAATCTTATCACTGATATGGGTATATTAGTATAAATATGGTCTATACAGGTTCTGTTATCAGTGGTGTAGCATGATACCAGCTGTTTATAGCTATGATCTCTAATAAATAAGTTGTACAAACACACTTTGTCTTTGTTGTTTAGCCAATTTACATTGAAATCACCCATAAATACATTGAGCTGAGAGGACCGTGAAGTTAGTAGTTCAGACAATGCATGACACATTTGTGCTACTGGTACTTTTGGTGAGCGATATATTCCAAAAATATGTATGTTTGGGGCAGTCATGAGTCTCACAGCAGTTATTTCAATTCCATTAGAGTTGCAAGAGTAGGGGTAGCCAGGATAGTAATCCATGCGACTATAAACTGCCATTCCCCCAAATGGTCTTACATTGCCAGATAACATTGTGGCATCATTCCTAAATAGAGTATAACCCTGAATAGCATACAAGCTATTATGATCAGATTGACTGAATCTGGTTTCTGAAAATATAAGAACATCAGCACTAGAGTAATTGAAGTCTTTACGCACATCTTCAATGTGTCTATGCAAGGACCTTGCATTTAAGTAACAGAATTTTAACAGTATTTCTTCCACCTTGTATAGGGGACATATAGATAGTTGTAATTTTGCATAAGTTCGTAAACGTTCCATTTCTTTTTTTACATCTGGACTCACAGTTATTTTGTCTTCACATAAATCTGCTATGTGCAAGCCTTCTATGTTTGTAACTCTACTTAAACCTACATAGTGAAGATGAGGTATTGCACGATTTGTCTTAAAGTTCACAACTATTTGGGTCTCCGTGGAACCTTGCGACCTGTGGATTGTTTTTGCACCTGCAGGTCGTAATGGAAATTGCTTTCTGACAATCTGTGCTGTTCTATTTTTGCCAACTGCAAACTGTGAAGTGATTGGTTTGATGGGTGTCCATGTGGATTCTATGCTTTGGACATAAAGGTGTCTGTTTTCATGTCTGGTTTTTTCTCCAATATCAGCATGGTCAAACTGCACCCATATAATACCAGAGGGTTTGCCTGGCTGTTGTAGCTGAACCTTTTTAACTACATTACTGGCACCATTTGTTAAGCCATCATCTGTTCTTACATTGAGTGAGATATCTGTTCTCTCACCAATTGCAACCTTTAGAATGGTATGCAATTGATTTGTCTTGTTTGGTTTATCAACTGGAATTTGGTTTAATATTTTATCCCTAAGTTTCTGACATTCAGCCCCAATGACACTGTCATGAGCCTTAATTGAGTACTTAGCACCGGACAAAGCAAGGTGAACCCTGTTATTGAATTTATTTACTTCATCATTAGTTGCAAAGAAGTGAGGTAGTTCTAGGGGATAATTATTGCTGGTGTTTTCTACTAGTCTTTCTTTCAATTTTATAATATCTTGAGGTGTTTGCTTACCCTCTCTCAATCTGTTCAGCATTTCAGCAAACAATTTGCAATCGCGCTGTCTCATAATTTCATCAAGTTCAAACATTGTGAATAGTTCTTGCCATGAGTTTGGGGCAAGAATGCTGTATTCCAAGTTTTGGGTTTCCTTAAATACATAATTGTCCATCACAGGTGTAAGTTGAAATAAATCACCAATTGTGATGATAGACACTCCTCCAAAGGGTAATGAACTACCTTTAATATCTTTAAGTCTATTGTTTATTTGAATATGAAACATGTTGCTTCCGACCATAGACATTTCATCAAGAAATATTAGTTTGATTGCGCCAAGTTTACATCGAAGTGTATTGAGTCTACTTGAGTCAAGAGGTATGTAGTTTTTCAAGGAGTGAAATGCTGTTATTCCAAGAGTACTATGTATTGTGTTGCCTTTGATATGATAAGCAGCTTTACCAGTTGGCGCAAGTAACAACACCTTCACTTCAGAAAAATCTACACCAGCTCTAGTATTGTAATACTTTAAGGCTGCTTGATACAATGCTCTAGTTAAATGTGATTTTCCAACTCCTGCTCCTCCACTAAGGAAACAGTAAAATGGATCATCAGATGTTTTAATTAGATGAAGTGCATGATAGAAAAATTCTTTCTGCCTTTTATTTAACATCTGAACCATTAGTCTATAGTCCTCATCTTGCAATTCATTTAGTATAAGTGGAGTATGGTTCATATCTGCTGAGGGAATTCCAATGTCATCAGATAGGTTATAGCTTTCATTAAAGTCAGGCTGTAAATCCTGATTACCCTCTGCATTGTCCTGGTATTCAACATTTTGGGTACCTGGTGCTATCAAGTCATACTGATCATTTTCTTCGGTGTTTTCCACACTATTGATTTGTTCTTGAATTTCATTCAAGTCTTCATTGCAAACTGCATATTGTTTCATCTGTTCAGAAATATTATTTGCCAAGATGAAGTATTGTTCTCTATAAGATGAGGAACTGCCAATCAAGTCTGTTTCTTCATTTCTCCATGAAGTAAAAAGCATGATAAGTTCACGGTAGTGTTTTTCTGGTTCTGTTTGTTTATTAAACCAGACACTTCTTATTATTTTTGCTTTTGACCTCTTTTTTATTTTTCCTGAAGTGCTTTTTTCAAAAGTCTCAATATCATCATCATTTACATCATCAGCAGCTGTTTCTAATAAAAGGTTATCAGTGTCTAACTCATTTGATTGTCTCACATAGCTTCCACTTGAGTCATACCATGCGGCCCAGTCTGCTAGTGTTAGATTTTCCAGACTAGCTGGACGTTTTGCATATCTTTTTATCAAGCCAGAGGCAAAAATGTCATCAGAGTCATCATCAAGCTCGTTAATATAACTTACTGGCTTTAATATCTCTACACGTTCATCCTTGGGAGAGGTATTTATAAAAACAATCTGGCGAGATGCCTTTCGCATGGGAAGCTGTAATATGATATATACTGCCTCTTGGGCACTAATTTCAACATTATTTAAAAACTTACTGCCAATATCCCTTACTTGCTGCTTAATTGTTGAATTTTGTTTTCTTGCTTCGACACAAGCTTGACGTAGAAGATCACTCATCCCTTTCTGAGACTTTGAGATATAATTCGCTATATAGACAGCACAAGCATATACATCTAACACAAACTGTATATCCATATTTGCTCTCCATGCCTTCAAGCAAGCAGGATTGTAGTTATTAATCCTCAACTCATTTGGACTTCGTTTCAAGAAAACAGTTGGGGTATTTAATGATGACTGTATGGCGGAAATATAAATGTCTTCAGTGATATTCAAATTTGACAACATCTTGTTAAAAGTGATATCTAGCCCTTCCTTCATATCATTTAAATGCTGTTTTATATTTTTCCATGTATCGTCATACAACCTTCTTTGACTTTGGGCAATGTCTGTATCTAGAGGATAGAGAATTGTCGTCTCCTTCATTGGAGGTTGTGGGTAATTGAATCTACATGCATTTCTCCATTTCCTGTAACATGTATGAGAATGTCTATGGATTTGCCTGTTAACCAATTTTAAAAGATCAGCATCACTTTCTGGCTTTTTGCAAGTGATTATTTTGTCAATAAATAATGTTACCTCTTCATCACTATCTTCTCCAAAAGTGGGCGAATTTTCTAACCATATCAACATATGAATGTGAGGGGAACCTCTTTGTTGGTATTCAACTCTGTAAAACCAGTCTGAAATTTTTCCTAATGGTTCAGCACCTCTTAATAGAAATTGTCCAAGAAATTGACTTATCTGGTAGTCAAAATGTCTAGCACATGTTACTGGATCAGTTTGAATTAGTCTACACTTTTCATCCCAGTTTAGGTTCTCTATTTCACCATCAGAGTATTCCTTTTGATCAACAAGTTGCCCAAGTATTCTTAGAAGATGAGTCCATTGTGTTTCTGCAGATGAGAAACTACAAAACAATGAAGCTGGACCTAATTGCCTGATCATTGCAAACAGATCTTTTTTGGCTTTCTCAAAATAAGGAGGTGATCCTCTCAAAGCTCTTAAGAATTTAAAACCTTCATCGTGGTGTATCAGTCTTTCTAGTGCTCCTTCTTGCTTCAAATTTCCTGCCCGCAAAGAATCATTCTTACCATTCTTGCATTTTCTAAGAGCAACATTTGACTTTCCCAAAAGAATTTTCATTTGTAACTTTTTGGCTTTAAAAAAAATATTTTCAACATTCATGGCAGCTCTCCTATCAGATCTTCTCAGCTCTGATTTGCATATGTCACTGTATTGAACTTTGACACTACGATCTTTGTTGTCTTGTCGTTTCTGACCAAGAAATATACCTGGATATGCTAATTCCTCGCAATATTTATCTCCAAACAAACTCAATGGCCTAGAACCTTCTGCTGGTGCAACATTTAGAATGCTTTGACGTTCACCACTTTCTAAGAAATCTGGTGGAGTGAGCATGGTGTCAGTTACTCCAGCAATATTTTCTGCTTCATCTTCACTCCAATGATCTTCTTCACTTAAATGTGAAGAATCAGCTTTGTTTTCAATATGACTATCTGACAGCTCTGGCTCTCCAACAGAGTAACTTTCATCCTGTGATAGTGACAGTGACTCTTCATTGTACTCGGAAATCCAGTTTTCATTAAAAACAACACCCTCCTCTTTATACAAATCACTCTTTTTTAAAAGCCACATGGCAGCTTCAATAACTTTCCTTGGTCTTATATTAAGTGACAATGCACTACTTTTGTATTGCAACCTTCGTTTCAAGTTTACTTTAATCGTACTAGTCTGACTTGGAAGCCGTGGTAAAATACTAACTGTGTGACTAATATCTGCTGGCACATTAACAATATTACCATGGATATTGAGCTGTTTTCCCCTTGGTGCTTGCATAAGTTTTTGAAAAGCAATTCTTGGAGCTAATAATCTGCATTCTAATTCATTGAGATCAAAGAAAGATGGTTTTTGTGGAAATACCATGCCATTGACAACAGCACATGCTGGAATTTTGTCTTTACTCAAGAACTTTTTGCATGACTTACAAAGCCATTCTATACCATCAACACTTACTTTACCACCAAGATGTTTAAACAAATTTCAGGTTTAACCTTTTTAAATGTATCAGCATGAACTACACTATGCTTATACCACAATTGATCACAACAACTACATATGTAGAGTGGACCCTTTGAGACTGCTTTATGGAACTTTGCTATATGGAATTCCATGTCACAAATTTGCAATTTTTTAACTGCTCTGTAATTTTTCTTGCAGTTATTATATAGCTCGTTTGTTGCACCTGACACCTTCTCTGCTCTATATTGTTTCATGTACTCTTTCATATATTCATGTTTCTTTTTCTTTTTATCTGCACTTTTGTTTTGTTGGTCACCTTTGTCTAACTTTCTTTTCAACCTATACTCTTTCATATATGCATTATGGTTTTTCCCATCACTTTCAGAATAATGTGCAGCACAGTTAAACATGGTGCTTACATGAGAACTCTCATGCACCATTTGATTTTCAATTGTTTGTTGACCAGCTGGTAAAGTAGAAACATAATGCAGCTCACCTATATGTCCAACAAATATGGATCTTTCATGTGACAAAGAACTTGCTCCACGAATTACAGTGATTTCAGCAAAATTTTTACTAGATTCTATTATACGAATATTTAAATTCATTGAGTCAGCTACTGCCTGTATAATGATGTTATCAGCTCAAGTTTGAGTCATGGACATACTGCTTAAATATTGCAGCCATGAACTACCAACATAGCTTTCAATAAACCTCTCAGGATTTGCTCTTAAGTACTCAACACCTGCAGTTCTAATTTCTAAATGATGACTGCAGTTCCCATACAACTGATGTGAAACAGATCTAAAAAAACAATCACCACTTCCACCAACATCAAGAGGTATTAATCCATGTCTTATTAACCGTGTGTTAAGTAGAATAGGAATCTCTGCAGGACCCTGGGTTTAATTCAATGTCTCCCGATAACAAAAGCTCCTTTTCTGACAAGAGGTAGTTGTTATTATCAAACAACTCGAACAAAAATTCTGGATAACATCTATAATTCCTCTCAGAAGTCAAACACTTTCGTTGTTCGAATTTCCTTAAAAAATATCGAGTAAAAAATGACTCTTGTTTATGAGCAAGCTCAACAATCCACAGTTTACCACTGGTAGCCACACTAAATAAAACAGATGAAACGGGAACACTTTTCTTCAAGATATGTTTAATTCTGACTCTTGGTTTTCTGCGTTTAACTAACTTTGAAACTTTACATGGTAATCTAGATGGTTCTCTGTCTCTTTTCCTGCATGCAGTAACTACACGCTTACATCTACCTTGCCTTATTTAGGTGTAAACACCGGAAAGATTATCTTCCACTCCGACCATTTGCAGAAAAAGTACTATAAGTTACGTATTGCCCAGGCATAGCTTCTGTGGATGTGTTTTCCATGGTCATGATTTCGTTAAATAAAGTTTTTTGTTTCCACTCTACTAGGAGAGTCAATACTCTGTAAGAGGAGCGCTCATGTAATCGCGGTGGAATCGACTGCGTTGTGCGCTGACAACATACCGAGAGAGTATATATGGAGAGTTCTAGGACAAGAGTATTTTAAATTTTATCAAGAATTTATCAAGAAATTTAACAAGGGTTTTTGTTCTGATTTTTTTAATAAATTGTCCTAGGATTTTATCAAGAATTTATCAAGAAATTTAACAAGGGTTTTTGTTCTGATTAAAAAAAAAAAATATATAAATTTATCAGAGATTTATCAGAAATTTTATCAGAGATTTTATCAATGATTTCAGAAAAATGAAATTGAATATTGGTTTAAAGATATAACATGGAATATCAAAAATGGAAGATCGAACAGTAAAAGAATTGAAGGCTCTAGCCAAAGAACTAGGTGTTAAAAGATATTCTGGAAAGCGTAAAGCTGTACTCATTGAAATGATAAAAGAAACACATGATCCTAGAATAATATTTTATGATGATGATCTGATTCCAACCCCTGTGACTAATATTACTAAAAAGCCGCAAAGACACATTCTTGATGAACCTATACCTGAGATTAATGTTCCCATTCTCAAACCTTCTAAACCAATATTAAAACCTGCATCAATTGAAAATTTTGAAAACAAAGTTTCAAACCAATAAAGAAAGCGAGTAAAAAGTTCACAGATTGGATTCTATCTTTAACCCCAGAAAATATAAAAAAGACTGTGAAAAAACGAGTAGAAAGTCAGAAGGAAAGGTTTAACCAAATATTCAAAAGTTTCATTCCAAAAGAAATAGAAACAGCGCTGAAGGGGTATCTATAAACCTATAGGATAGATGGAAATAAAGGGTATGATCCAAAGACATTTATCAATAAAATAAAACAAAAAGTTATAGATCTCATTGATCAGAAAAAGAAGCCTATAAAGGTTAAATTTATCTTAACGTGTAAGTTTATAAAAGAGAGTCTATTAACTGATCATATTGATAAAACTTCAAAATTCTTTCATTCATTTGTAGAAATTATTGATGAATCAACTGATTTATATAACATATTCGACACTATGTCTAAACAACTACTTGGTGAGTTTGAGAGATTTGAAGTTAACGGTTATGGTTTTAAATTCAGCTATGTAGAATGCTTTGATATACACATGGACCCATTTGAACCTCTTTCTGGAAGTTCCTATATTCCATTACCAAAAAAATTGGCAGCCAAGAAGGCAATTATAAACGTTAAGAATGAAAATGATCATGAGTGTTTTAAGTGGGCAGTAACCTCTGCTATATATACACAAGATGTTCATCCAGAGAGACTAAATAAACGAATGAGAGAAAACTCTAAGAAGTTCGATTGGTCAGGAATGGAGTTCCCCGTTTCACTAAAAGAGATTGATAAGTTTGAAAAGCAAAACCCATATGGGATCAATATCCTAAGCTATGAGAATGAACCAATAATAATCAGACGTAGTAAAAAGTCTGGAGTAAAAAAGATAAATCTACTCTTAATATCAAACGATGAAACAAATCATTACTGTTGGATTAAGAATAGGTCAAGATTTATTAATTATAATAAGCATAATGGTGCTCGTTTCCATTGTGATAACTGTCTAAACTCATTCTATTCAGAGGATTCATTGAAAGAACATGAAGAATATTGCTATACAAACGGAGCAGTTAAGATTGTTATGCCTGAAGATAAAGATGGAAATCCTCAATATATTAAATTCAATAATTATAATAGAAAAATGCGAGTACCATTTGTTGTATATGGAGACTTTGAGTGCTTTACAGAGAAAATACACACCTGCTCTCCAGATGAAAGTAAAAGCTTTACTAAACAATATCAAAAGCACAAACCATCAGGATTCTGCTATTATATCAAATGCTTTGACGATAACATATCTCCACCCACGCTTGTACAATACACAGCCGAATCACCAGATGATAATATCCCACAGATTTTTATGGATGAATTGGAGGCTGATATTAAGAAAATTTATAATGATTTTATTGAAAAAACCAACCATAAGGAAGTTGAGAATATGCCAGAAAATGATAAAATAAACTATAAAAATGCTACTCATTGTCACATCTGTAATGGTGAATTGGGAGGAGATAAGGTATTAGACCACTGCCACCTTACAGGAAAGTATAGAGGAGCAGCTCATAACAATTGCAACTTAAATTATAAGATTCCACATTTCATCCCAGTCTACTTTCACAACCTATCTAGATATGACGCCCATCTTTTTATAAAGAATCTTGGTATGTCAGAAGGTAAAATAAGCTGTATACCTAATAATGAGGAAAAATATATTTCTTTCTCAAAAGAGATTGTGGTTGGAAACAAGGAAGGTAAGAAGAAGGATTTTAAGAAGAAGGATGATAAGATAGAGATAAGATTCATCGATTCATTTAAATTTATGTCAACAAGCCTTGAAAAATTAGTAAATAATCTTCCCAAAGAATCTTTCAAAAACTTAAATAATTTCTATAAAGGTGAAGAATCAAAGTTATTGTTGAGAAAGGGTGTGTTTCCATATGATTGGTTTGATGGATTTGATAAACTAAACGAAACCCAACTTCCACCAAAGGATGCATTCTATTCAAAACTAAACGATGAAGATATAATAGAAGATAATTACAAACATGCTCAAAAGGTATGGGAAACCTTCAATATGAAAACAATGGGGGAATATCACGATCTATATCTTAAGTTAGATGTAATACTTTTAGCGGATGTATTTGAGAACTTTAGAGATGTTTGTATTGAAAACTATGGATTAGACCCCGCTTGGTATTATACAGCACCTGGACTAGCTTGGGATGCAGCATTAAAGTTAACAAAAGTGAAATTAGAGTTGTTTAAAGATGTTGACATGCTACTTATGGTTGAGAAAGGAATTCGAGGAGGTGTATCTCAGATATCTAAAAAATATGCTAAAGCTAACAATCCATACATGAAAGAATATGATCCTAACCAACCAATAAAGTATATTATATATCTTGATAGA
This sequence comes from Ricordea florida, assembly GCA_949710005.1. Lineage (NCBI taxonomy): Eukaryota > Metazoa > Cnidaria > Anthozoa > Corallimorpharia > Ricordeidae > Ricordea > Ricordea florida. The sequence continues at coordinate 7,952,116 of OX453274.1, read as the reverse complement.
AATAACTTATATGGTGAGGGAATGAGTAAACCACTACCTACTCACGGTTTTAGATGTATGGATGACCAAGAGCTTACAAACTGGAAAAATATCCCATGCATACTAGAGGTTGATTTAGAATATCCTCATCACCTTCATGATTTACATAATGATTATCCTCTAGCTCCAGTGAGATTTGTTGTTAATAAGGTTGAGAAATTAATACCAAACCTATACAACAAAACAAAGTATGTTGTTCATCATGAGACATTGAAAGTTTATGAAAGTCTTGGACTAAAAGTAGCTAAGATTCATAGGGGTATTACATTTGAAGAGTCAGCTTGGTTAAAACCATACATTGATTTGAATACCAAACTAAGATCAAAAGCAAATAACGATTTTGAAAAAGATTTCTTCAAGCTTATGAATAACTCTGTATTTGGTAAAACCATGGAAAATATTAGAAAAAGGGTAGATGTACGATTGGTTACGAATAAAAAAGATGCGAAAAAATTAATATCACAACCCCACTTTCAACATCGTACTATCTTTTGTGAAAATCTAGCAGCCATACACATGAAGAGAACAAAGATAGACTTCGATAAACCTGTTTACTTAGGCATGTGCATTCTAGATATAAGTAAAACAATAATGTATAACTTTCACTATAATTACATCAAATCTAAATATGATGAAAATGCTGAATTGTTGTTCACAGATACTGACAGTCTTAATTATTTGATAAAAACAGATGATTTCTACAAGGATATCAGTCCAGATGTGAGAGAAATGTTTGATACTAGTAATTATCCTAAAAACCACCCATCAGGTATTGAGACTGGTGTAAACAAAAAATTAATCGGTATGTTTAAAGATGAAGCTGGTGGTGAGCAGATAGTTGAATTTATAGGTCTAAGACCCAAGCTATACTCATTCAGGATGGATAATGGAGAAGAGATAAAAAAGGACAAAGGGGTAAAGAAATCAGTCGTAGAAAAGGACATATCCCTTTATGATTATAAGAGATGTCTTTTCAAGGGTGAAAAACAATACAGGCAGATGAATGTAATCAGAAGTCATAAACATATTATTTATACTGAAACTGTTAATAAAGTTGCACTATCTGCTGATGATGATAAGAGAATAATTTGTGAAGATGGTATAAATACTTTAGCCCTTGGACATCATCGTTGCAAAACAAAATTAGGCGGCAGCTTGGTATCATATGGTACAACCTGAAGTTCTTCCCTCACAAAACCACGCCGGGGTCCATCTTGTAAATAATACAAAACTGGTTGATTGGGTGAAACAACACTTCTAGAAAGATCATAAACCTGAATACTCCAAATAGGATCAGTAGCTCGTCTTCGTTCACCTCCTTCATCTTCTCCAGGAGCAAGTAAGTATCTAACTTTAACACCAGGTGGTAACCTAACTTCATCATGTCCAACAACTCGCCTATACTTTGGAGGATCAATATCAACCGCTTTCAGTTTTATAGCTTTATCAGGTTCTTTACCAGTTATTCTTGTTGGAACACTATTCAAAGTTTTCAAAATAGCTTGTAATCGTTTCACCCATACTCTAGACCTATCATCACTAATCATTTCTTGTGCATATTGATGACTAAATAATCGTTCACTTAATGTTCTATTTGCTCTTTCAACAAATGCTTGAGCTCTATGGTTTCCAGCTTCGCTTCTCTGAATGTTTACATTATGTATATTCATAAGTTTTGTCACATCGCCCATAAATTCTCTTCCTGGATCAACAATTAATGTTTTAGGATATTTTAACTTTCTGGAATATATTTTTGTTAAAGCTTTTGAAATCTCATGACTTTCTTTTGTGGTTAATGGTTCAGCATCTTTGTATCGACTAGCTATATCAATCACAACCAATGCATATCGATAAGTCTTTCTTCCAACTCTATCATGTGGTAAAAATAATAAATCTGCTTGGTGAATCTGATTAGGTTTATCCACAGTCCAGTGAGGTCTAGGGATATATTTTGGAGCTGGTAGATAGATTTGCCACATAGCCTGTTTCTCAAGCCATCTTTTAGCCTCATCTTCACTAACTTTTGCTTTCTCAGCTAATTTAGGAATTGCAGAATATCCTTTCCAATATCCATAAGTTGAATAATATATTTTTGATAACATGCTTTCGTTACTCATTTAAAGATTACTCCACCCTTCCTTAAAATAAAATATGTCGCAAACTATATCTGAAAAAATTAACCCAAACAGGATTCCAAGAGAGCCACTAGGTTTGAAAGCGGAATCAACATTGAATAGAATTACACTAAATCCATCATCAGCCAATCATGGAGAAACACTATATATAAATATTCCAAAACTTACTGAGAATTTGGTTCTTGTACCAGGAAGTGTATCTCTAGTATTTAACTTGACTGTTGATGGTCATGCTGATAACACCCTCGTGAATAATGTAGGTAGTAACCTTGTATCCAGACTCAGGGTTCTTTTTGGAGGTGAAACACTACAGGATACTCAAAGATACGATCTATTTCAAACCTACCATGACTTATTCTTAACAGATGAAGAACGTGAGGATAGATTGAAGCAAGGTATTTCTTCTGAAAACATGAGGAAGCTTAGGACAAATGCGGGTGATAAGGTAGACACAGATGCTAAGGAAGTAGCTCTTGCAGTAGTACACAACACCAAGTACCATATCCCACTAAATCATCCTATTCTCAACGATCATGGGGTTTTCTATCCAAAGGCATTAGATCATCAACTAATCTTTGAGATTACACTGGCTCCAGTTTACGATATTGTTGTTTATTCTGACACGACCAAGCCACCAACTTACAAAATCACAAACCTTGAGTTGGAATATTCTTGCATATCAAGCGAATACTTAGCTCGTGAGGCACAGGCAGCTTATCAGGTTGGTAAAGGATTCTTTTACGAGAATGTCACTCTACACAAAACTTTCGCAATATCCAGACCTACTGACAGTGTTATAAACCAGCATATTAATCTACCTAGAAGGTCAATTACAGGGATATTATGTTTGTTTACATTACCATACGGTGGAGGAGCACGAGACTCTGAGAATTTTTTCAATCCAGGTATCACCTCAATCAATATCGATGTTAATGGTGTACCAAATCGTTTATACTCTAAGGGAATGGTACCGTCAGACCTCTGGGAGTCGGTAAAGAAACGTTTCGGAAGAGAGGGTGTAAAGGAAAAGGATTTTTATACTAATAAGTTTGCTCTGTGGATTGATTTGAGAACTCACCCAGATAATGGTATTCATGGAGGGGGTCTGGCCTTAAACAATGCACAAGATGGTGTAAAAATAGAAATGAAAAGAAATCTTAGTGGATCTGGTATTATGACTTGTTACATGTTCGTAGTAGCCGATGCGTTAATGGAGATAATGAATTCAAACTTAAGATCAATCATGTATTAGTTAAAAGATGGAAGAATTACGAGATAAAGTTCCTTTTCATTGCATTATAACTGGACCAACAAATTGTGGAAAGACAAAGTACATCATAGATCAGCTAAGAGGACCATTCCGAAAAGTTTTTGAATACATTGTTCTAATATGTCCGACTTTTTCTAAAAATAAAACCTATCATAATTTTGCTAACAAAGATAAACATTTCTATGTATTATCACCAGATGCTAGTAACAGCGATGAGATTAATGAATTGTTAACTGATTGTCAAACTTTATTCTCTGGAACAAATACACTAATAATTTTAGACGATTGTGCTGTTTCGAATGATCTGAAGAAACGATCGAACAAGTTTATAGATCTAGCATTCTCTGGAAGACATCATGGATTATCAGTATGGGTTCTCACTCAGCAATTAACATCTATAGCAAAACCATTTCGCGAAAATGTAGCTTGTGTTGTTACATTCCATAATCCATCACAGAAAGGTATGAAGATGCTTTTCGAAGATAATGGAGGTGATTTAGACTCTGAAACATGTAAAAAGTTTGTAGAACTACTGAAAACTGAAAAATATTCTAGACTCTGTTTATGTTTACGTTATCCATTCCAATGTTATTTGGAGATTCCCGCGGTGATTTAAAAGAATCTATGTTTTATTACAAAATTAAAATATGACAGAAATTGAAGATTATATAGAAGAAAAGACTGAGGTAAAAGATGTTGTAAAATATAATGATGATATTGAAATAAAACAAGAATCACTAGCTATTATCGCAGTTCTTGGAACTACAAAGGAATATTTAGGTGTTGATATGAGTCTAGGTGATATAAAGAGACTAACAGAAAAAGATGTTGAAAAATATTATAATAGATATCAGGCAGTATTAGGTAATAAAATTAATGATGGATTGGTAGATTCATCTCTTCAATTAGTTTCTCAAGTCATTTCTTACATGGTTCCTGTAGATGATATAGAAGCGCTTTGTAAAGATTTGAAGAATGATGAGTTGGTTAATCGTGAACTGACAAACTTTGTAGGTCTCTTAGCATTAAAAGGTGGAAGATTGGTAGCACTTGCTAGCGGACTATTCCAGGTTGCTAAGCACATTAAAATCAACAAAATACAAGAAGTTTCAAACACAATTACAGATAGTTCTAACAAAACTGAGCAGGTCACTGAGCACAACTGATTTAAAGATTCTTTACTTTTGGAAATAAATAATAATGTCTGAAGAAGTTGTTGAACGAATTACAATTGATCCACCTACTAATACTAAAAATAAGAAAGCTGTTAAAGAGAAAGATCCTAAAAAGGTTGCAGCTGGTAAGGCACTAGCAGAATATAACAAGAAAGCTAAAGAAGCGTTGGCTAGGGAAATGAAACGAGAAAAGGAACAAGCGGAGATTAAACAGGAAGAAAATTACAATGAAGAAGAAACCACAAAAGCATGGATTCCAGAGCTATCTTTTACTACTGTTTTATCCATCGTTGGAATAGGGTTTACTGCAGTTGACATGTTTATGAGGTACCACAAAAATAGAATACCGACTAAAGTTCCACCTTCAAATATTCCCACCCAACCCTCCCAACCACCACCTCAACCAACTCCGAAAATAGCAATGATATGAGGAAAGTAGTTTAAAGGTTTTCTATATCATCAATAAAAATTATGTCAACTGAAAACAAACTTGTGAAAACTGTTACTGATTCAGCCGTCCTTATCGGATTAGCAGCTGGAGTTGGATATGTAGCTAAAAAGGCTCTGAAAGAATCATTTATGAACGATCCCTCCTCAAGTATTACAAACTATGCTAAATGGGTCGCTGTCCTATCCGGTAGTATGTACCTAAAAACATATTTAGAGGATCAAAAGATTTTACCAAATTAAAGATTTATGGCAGCAATAGCAATGATGTTTGGTGGAGCTATATTGAATGCAACTACATTTGTTGGCGGATCATATCTTGCAAAATATCTCTCAGGTGATAAAACAGATGCAGAACGAATACGACACGATAAGGCATTAGAAAAATATCAAAAAGATTATGCAAAATATCAGGAAAACAGACAGAATCTCATTGATTGGTACTCTAAACAGAAGGATGCTAAATACCAGGCTTCACAAAATATTTCTAATACAGATGAAGCTTTGAAATTTTATAGTCAGACACATGAACCAAAATTCTCTGATTATTATAGACCTAGTGACAATCAAAAGATGGGTGAAATGGCATATGTAGGTGGTGGTATGTTGGCATTAGGTTATATGGTTAGTAAATTATTTTAGAGTTAATTGAGTGATCAGTTTAAAGATTTCTTACTGATGAGTAAAAAATCATGGCAGAAGAAGATCCATTAATACCAAAATTTGAACCAGCTGATCTAGGTGGTGATGATAAGGATGAAACAATTTATATGACTCCACCACCAAAGACATCCACCACTAGTCTAATTGAGAATGAGGAGGGTGAGGAGGATGAAACTTCATTTGGTGGTCGTGAAACTGATCGCTTATCGATTGATAAATTGAAAAAAGAACAAGATGAATCTGAGGATGAGATTAAATCAAAATTCCCTGATGCTGATACTTCTCAGTTTATACATGGGATGAATGAATTCAAACAAGTAATAGTAAAATTGTTTATGAAAGGAGCAAAAACTTATGTGTTATTCAAAGGTAATGGTGAATTGAATGATGAAATTCCCAATACCATCAAAAAAGCTCTGGGGGTTGATTCGATAACCTTAATTAGAAAAAATGATGAACTTTTAACAAAATTGGAGGAAGAAAAAAAAAAATTAAGCATTTACTTAATACAATAGATGGGTTAAAAGCAGTAAATGAAACAAGTAAAATAGAAATAGATCAATTGGTTACAATTAAAAAAGAGTTTCGTGAATTCATTGAGAAACAACAAGTAACATTCGCGGAAAAAGATAGCCATTTTGATAAAGTTAAAACAGAGGCAGAGAAACTTCAAGTTGAATTGAATCGATACAAAGATGAACTCGAAAAATATAAGAAGGGACAATCCAATTTAAAAAATCTAGAACAAAGCAATGATAAGTTACAAGACAGGGTCAATAAATTTGAAGAACTATCGAGAAAGCAGATAATTTTAAGTCAAGAACAAATAAGCGCTATAGAGATACAAAATGATGAAATACTTAAAAATATGCCTCTTCGTGATCGGGTAAAGTACATCTTCAAAAAGTATGGTTTTACAGTCTTTGCTGTTGTGAGTGCTGTAGGTGTGGTTATTGGTGTTATCGTTTCTAATCTTTCTAAAGGTCTAACTAAATTGGGTAAAGGTGTTGGTAATGGGTTGAAAACAATTGGTAAGAAACTCGGTGAAATATTGCCTGGAATGGTTGGAGCTATCGTGAGCTTTCTTTTCAAAACAGCGGGTGAGGTTATTGGATTTTTAGGTAAGAACGCTTGGTTATTGATAATGGCTGTGGTTCTATATTTTGTGGAACAGTTTAAAAAGAAGAGACGATAAGTAAAAAAAAACATGAAGAATGATACAATTTTTCTATATATCACTATGCTAACTCCTGAAACAAGAATTTATCTGGATCCGCCCTTAACCAATGTAAAAGAGATACAATTGATATTTATCTACACGAATATAGCGCGGTATGACAAGCCTTTCTACTTAATGTGTGATATTATAGAGCCAAAGTCTTCATATTCCAATATAATCCCCAGCGGTGAAAATATAGAACTTAAACCCTCACAACTACTATCTGTTATTCCATCTCCAAATAATACTTGTTTAAGAGTTCTAAAAAACAAAAATCCAGTCAACTACTTTACTTTATTACTTTTAGATGAAAATGGAAAAAAGGTTGACTTGAATAACAAACCTGTTCGAATTTATTTAAAGATATCGTGTTGATCAGTAAAATATGGAAGACTACAATAGAATTTATCCACAATTACCTATGAATGGTGATCCAAATAATTTCAGACTACAAAAGTCATGCGAAGTATTACATAATCTTCAAAAGGAAATTAAACATTACGAGGATGTTAGGAAAAAATACAATAGAGCCAGGGGTATATTTACAAAAATCAGTGTTGGTAGTGGGGTGTTTTCAGTTATTTTATCTGCAAGTGGACTTGGAACCTCCCTTACTGGTTTTGGTGCTGCTGTTGGTATACCATTAGGAGCGGTGGGAGGTATTTGTGGGGGAATATCGGTTGGATTCGGTGCGGCTTCTAAACGACTTTCACATAAAGTTAGTAAACATGAACAGACAGTTTCTCTAGCAAAAGCAAAAGTAAATACCATTCACGACTTGGTTTCAAAGCCACTAAAAGATAACGCTATCTCTGACCAAGAATTTTCGTTAATTTTATCAGAGGTGGACAAGTTTGAAAAACTAAAACTAGAAATCCGTCAAAAAAACAGGAAAGATGTTGAAAAAAACTTAAATATGAATCAGATAAGAACAGAGGTTCGAGCGGAAATATTAAAGGAGTTAACAGCTCCCGTACGTTGAAAATGTCATTTGAAAGAACTCCTGTAGGATGGAATTGTTATGCTGGTATTAGAAAAGAAAGGTTTTGATTTAAAAGCATCCTATTATCAACGTAAATAATAAGATGGGCTTACTAAATGATTTTAGAAAAAAGTATCCAAATGCTGATACAGGTCAATTCGAAGTTGTAGCTGATCCGTATGGTGGTTACATTAAGTGGAGATTAAATGGAACAACAATCATGTCTCATGATGACCCAACTGGAAAAACATGGACTGAAGACCTATCACCCCGTTTGAAAAGACTTTTATGGAAAGATTTAGGGTTGGATGATGATGCATTGAGTTCATTCCCCAAGAGTTTAACTATGACTAATCGATCTTATCCAATACCAGCAATTGATTTTGATGACTTTACAAGTGACATAACAAAAATGCTAACCTCGCTGGATATATACGTTTCAAATAAGAAGAAATTCACAGCAAAGATGAGAAACATATTTACATCCCAAGTTGTGACTTTCAAATTTGGTAAACAGAGTAGAAAATGGTTGAATGCTCCTGATATGAATTATTGGCCTCAACAACTCAACTTTGCAGTTTGGTGTGCGACCTCTGGTTGTGGAATAAGTCCTTTTGAGAGTCTAAATTATCCCAAAGTAGTGAGTAGCTTCATCAAGTTTCATGTGTATTTCACAATAAGGAGAATATTATATGAATTGAGTCTTCCCTTACCTGATGAGCAACCTTTTGTAGTAAATAATAATCCCTATAATAAAGTAGCATATCAACGATTGTGCGCTGAATTTGGAATTGCTAATAATTCTGACTTTAGATGGAAAGGTGGTCGAAATGGTGGATTGGGAGATATATTCCTTGATTATGGTGCTGGATATCATGGATCGGGTGGTGGATATCAAAATGTACATATGGTAAGGAATTACGATGTTGAAGCTGATCAATGGCCTGGTGAAGGTGGTAAATTTGCTGATGAAGGTGGTAAGAAGGAAAAAGGTAATCTTATCTCATTTATCCGTAATGACGATTTTTCTGATTTCAAATATGCTTGGTTTATCCCAACAAGTGGTCATGGACTCACTAAAGCTGGACTTGGTAGATTGAATAGATCTGCTGAAGCTTTTGTTTACTGCATATTGGGAGCACAAGTTAACACAAGAAATTCGATTTACGGTAATGGTGGCGGAGCGATTGAGACTCAACAAGAATTCTTAGCTTTATTTGAAAGTAGTGTTATTGAAAATGACATTTCTAGTTCCATCCAAAGATATCAATTAGCTGTACAGGAAGCGAAATTACGGCTTGATTTAGCTATCGCTCCTGGTGTATGGCTAATTCCTAGTAATATGATAATCAACACTGAAAGCGTGACTGGTTTTAATAATAAACTTATGAAAGCGAGTAATGATATGAATTTTGGAGTGAACAATTCCCTAAACACTGAACCAAAACAGGTTGGAATAAGTCATAACATGGGATCTTCAAAGGTAAAGTTACCGCATAGAACTGAAACGAAACCAAAACCACTAATGAAAACAGACTCAACGCAAACATACTCATCGAAACATGAAAATAATATTGACTCAACTCAGCATGAAAAGAATATATTAGCATTTATAGTTGTCGCTGGTGGATTAGCGTGGTATCTATTTCGGTAGTTCATGAGTATTTCACGTGATTATTATTGTTTGTAAATTAGTGTTCACGTTTAGAACAATAGATTGCATACTTTTACGACATAGCAACAAGCAAGTTGAAAAGTGGATTTGAAGTTGAAAAGTAGATTTTATGTTTACTTTAAAAAGGCTGGTTTCTAACGTCGCTCAAGAATGTGATTACGTCAATGCAAATTTTGTTTTTGTTAAGGAACGATTATAGAAATTTAAAGATGAATATGGTGTAATCAAACAAAAATGTTGAGCATCACCATGTATGAGTCTGAAACCAGGGTGTATTTGGATCCTCCACTGGAAAATCTTCGGGAGATACAACTCCTAGATTGTAATATAAAAACCAAAAGATTTATTAATTTCAAGGATCAACAGATATTGTTCAATGATAAGAATCAGCCCCTCATAATAATACAGCCCGGTACATATTCGCTGCGTAATATTCAATCGATCTTTCTTAATGATACTGATTTGACAAAGATAACAATCATTGAGACTGATACTGTCGACTATCTATATTCTAATAAAAAAATCAACATTAAACTTACAAGAGGGCTACAAGTTGGTTTAGGAGTGCCTGAAATCATAAATCCTGGTAAATTATACCCCATAAATATACAGATTAAGGACCCACTGAGACTTATGTGTAGTATAGTGGATAATAAGTCGTCATATATGAATAACACTCAATATGGAGAACTTGTGAAACTCTCACCATCACACCTTCTTGCTAACATACCCTCACAGGAATATCCAACAATTCCAGTTCAAAAATATGAGAGCCTAATAAACCACTTCGATTTAAGCGTCTTAGACATTGAATGGAAAAAACTTGATCTGAAGGGATCTCCCATAACTTTAAGTTTAAGATTTAGATAAAATTTTTTGTTATGTAACACTGACTTGCGTTATATAACTTAATGTTTTTGTTGTGGGTCTTTTGTTGTGCGACATTCTTTACAATGTGCCTTCTGTTTGTTGTGTTCACATATTCATTTCCCGTTGCATTCTTTGCACATATACCTATCCCGTTTATGCTCACAAATACTACCACCTCCGCATTCTTTACAACGTGATTTCCTTTTATTATGTTGGCATATTTGAGACCCATGACACTCTTTACATTGATATTTAAAACTTCCATGAATACACTGATACTTTTTTGTTGCTATTTTATCAATAATATTCAATAATTTGCTTGAGTCTATATCTTTATCACCCAACTCTTCAAGTAATTCTCGTCTAGTCATCCAATAATATTTTTTAATACCTTTCTCTTTTGCTATAGCTCTCATGTGTTCTACAGTTAGTTTTTCCAATACTGGATTGATAGGTTTTTTGGTGGTAACATTAATATCAGGTATAGGTTCTTCAATAATATTCATGTTTAGTACTTGTTTTATTTTTTCAATGAGTTCTGGTTTAAGCATTTGAGAATATCTTGGAATATCATACTCTTTAGCTAGAGCCTTCAATTGATTTTTTGTTAACCGTTCCATTTTTGATATTCCATGTTATATCTTTAAACCAATATTCAATTTCATTTTTCTGAAATCATTGATAAAATCTCTGATAAAATTTCTGATAAATCTCTGATAAATTTATATATATATATTTTTTTTTTTAATCAGAACAAAAACCCTTGTTAAATTTCTTGATAAATTCTTGATAAAATCCTAGGACAATTTTTTAAAAAAATCAGAACAAAAACCCTTGTTAAATTTCTTGATAAATTCTTGATAAAATTTAAAATACTCTTGTCCTAGAACTCTCCATATATACTCTCTTACCGTATTCTGCATACATGTACATGTAATTCTTCGCATGGGATGCGTGCTCCCTCGAAAGGGTTGAATAATCCCTTGAAAGGGCTGAATAATCCCTGGAAAGGGCTGAACAATCCCTGGAAAGGGCTGAACAATCCCTCGAAAGGGTTGAATAATCCCTCGATAGAGATTCGAGATTCCTTGAGAGGAATGAAGTCCCACGAACAGTAAAGTCGTGATTTCTGCGCCATTTGAAGTCGGCAGAGGATGTAGCTGCCCTGATTGTAGATGCTGTTGTACATTCCTTAACAATATTTCAAAAAGCAAAGATGGATATTTGCTAAACATACTCGACATCGCTCTACGCAGCAAAGACTGCCCGCCATGGTCACTTGCTAATCTACTCGTCGATTTTATGGCGATTCCTCGTACAGATACACAAGAACTGAAATAAACTTTCTTAAAACACATCCACTTAAAGCTATCCCTAGCTGTAAAAGGCAAATTGAACAAACTCAGCTTACAACAAGGCGAACTCTACTCATCAAAACACCGCAATCTTCCTTCAGTTCCTTCCGAGATACTCCTTGAATGTTTTGCAACCAACTCCCTCTTCCGAACATTGACAGGTTTGACTAACGAGTACTAACGAAACTCTACCGTCAAATCAATCACAGTTTTGTTCCTCTCAATCGCACATTCGGTCATTAATCGGGAAGCGATCTTCGCATTTCCGAAATTTGATTAAGTACGAATATTCTTTTGCTACGCGTTTTTGGTTAACGGACACGCTCGATGACATAGAATCTACGACCCTCCGGCCGTAGATTCAAAAATGACAACAGCAGAAAAGTCAGGGAGAAGGAAGAAGAAGGTTATCGATCTTTTCAACTTTGATAACACCTTCAGCCTTGATTCAGTAGAGGATCTGTTGAGAGCGACGAAAGCGAAAGTTGATTTTGAAATTTCGATTGCGAAGCATTATTTTCCTCTTTGTGTAATGCCAGAGCTGTGCAAGAGTATTATTCCCAAGATGGAAATGGACGTTGCAGTTTTCGTTCTTAACGCAAACGAGTCTTGCTTGATTATCAACGATGAGAAAAGTGGTAGTGGATACACTAAAATGTACAGAGCTTTACTGCAAGCAACTGGTAAGCTACCGTTAAACCCGGAAGTACAAATACATAGATAGTCTAGTCTGCTTCCCATATCTATGCTTCTATGTAAACTGAGGAGTTGAGATTCGCAGAGTTTTTCACTTGGTACAAATTCCAGACAGTAGACCGCCGGTAATCGCTAGTTTTAGCGTAAGTTTAATGTAGTAAATCTGTGAACTCCAAGGTTACCAGTAACCTTGTCCGCGTACTAAGGCAAGCCTAGGTACACAGTACGCTTGAACCTTTCACGATCCCTGAATTCTTCAAAGATACCAAACAGATCTAAGGTTTTATATTAAACTGTCATGCAATCAACTGTTTACGTGAAGGCAATGATCCCTTGCAGACTTATAATGCAAGAGTTTGAAATTGGTTCGGATTGCACGGATGGCACCATAGAATCTTGCCGAGCAATTATTTGCTGGGTCAGTGTGATAGCAATCTTATTCTAGATCTGTGCTAACACCAACTAAGCCATATTAGCTACAACTATTTCTGTTTTTTTTTTAATAGGCTTTAATTGATGAGGATGGATCTTGCAAAAATTAACCAAAACTTAATGATGGGTTGTTTCCCGCTTGGAAAGCTTCATCGCCTGATCTACGTTTGGGTGTAGCAGATTATGTCCGTATACGAGACAATTTGCATATTATGTAGTCACAACTTCGGACAAATGCCGACCAAAACAAACGGAAACACTTGTGACAAGGTGCCTTTAACTCTTAACAAGTGGAGGTGTTGTGAAATATTAATAACACAGGTCCGCAGTGCGTACTTGTGTGGCTTACTAGATCACGTGACAGGCACTCGACTCTCGTGGACAAATAAATAAATAAAACCGGTCGTGCCATCATGTGGCTACACACTTCGTTTAAGCCACACAATAAATTATTCTTGTAGTTTCCTTGTCTAAAGAGCAAACTAAGCCGACTAAGTATCACCTTATCACTTTAAGTGGAGTAAATATCAGGAAGAAAGAGTATTAAGGACGGACCATTAGAAAAGTGGTGGGGGGGGGGTGGGGAATTTTCAGCTTGCACGAATTTTTTTTTCGCTCACTGCTTGTGCAGGAATTTTTTTTTCAGGTGAACCCCTCTGCACGAATTTTTTTTACTACGTGTGAAAAAGTCACAATTGGACCTTCCTTCTGCACGAATTTTTTTTTTTACCTTCTTCTTTGCATGAATTTTTTTCTTGGCATTTTCCCTTGCATGAATCTTTTTTTGTTTTTTTTCCTCCCCCCCACCCCCCATCACTTTTCTAATGGTCCGTCCCTTATGCATCTTGCTTAATAAATTTTTCCACAATTGGCAAGTTTCTCGGTGAAAAATAACTGGTAATTATTCTCAGAAATCGAACTGAATAATGGAAGAATATTTAGGGCGCTTAAACAAACACGACGACAAATGGCTTCCTTTTTTATTTTTCCGGTAGAATATTTCAATTGCGGTTACCGTTTGTATTTCAGTTTAGAATTTTGTAAGGAAATTTTGCCATTCAACAGTTGTCTTGAGGAAACTTTGTTCGAAGTTTTCTTTTCTCACGTTGTTGTTTGAAAAGTACGACGAAGAAACTTACCAGCCTGTATTTTACACATTCCTTTTTATGGTGTCGTTCATCCAGGTTGATGCGGTCTCGGTTGTGGTCATTTTTGCTTAGCCTCTGTAGCAACAGCTGTACGAGCCAATCAGATTACTCAAAATGCCAAGGTTGCTAAGATGATATTAAACTGTAATGTTTATTTCCAACAGGGGATAAAGTCCTTTTGGTTATCGGTGCGGATGACAACTATAAAAGCCATGCTGAAAGAAATGGCAATGTTCTGTCCTCCTGGGCAAAGAGAATAATGATGTGCCAATTGAATGAACAGTTCCTGGATGGAAGAAAAGGCTTTGTGTTTTCGTGGGACAAAAAGCATCGCCAAATTCACGAGGAAGCACTGTTACATTATTTGGACCCTAAAAACGTTGGGCTCAAGAAGTTCAAACTTGAGACGAGTCAAGACGCGAAGTCGGCTACTGTGTCAGATGAGGAAACTAAGGAAACTGACGGAAACAGTGGACAGAATCACTTGGGAGATAATGATGCAGGAAACGATAAATCTCCAGGAAGAAGCAAGGAAGGGGACGAAAGCTGCAACCGAGGTAAGCACGAGGCACTGCGATTTTTTGCTAGCATTTTATTGAATTGTAGTTATGTTTGTATTTAAGCCATTTATGCAGAACGCGAACGATAATTTCTCGTAAATGAATCTAGTTACCAATAAAATAAACAAAATTGAAATAACAAAAAAGCTTCGACACGATGGTTGTTCACTCGTTGATGAGTGTAAGAAAACTCCGATTTTTGCGTCGCTCAATCTTCGGTCCACTGCTAGCTGCTACTCGACTCGAGGATGAAAATTGAAAGCATGCATTTTCCATTGACTAGTTTCTACATTGAAGTTAGCAGCTGCCGACCGGTGGTGCAACTGAGATTCAAAACACACGTGTTCAGTGGTGATGTTGGTAATAATTTTTAAACAGCGAGTTTACCTCACAAAGTGGTATCCTGCCTGTGAAGCTCTGTCCTCTCTGCGGTATCAGGGTAAACTAACTTGTACCACCGGCAGTGTAGTCAATTTGTGTTAGAGCGGTTTTCAGTTTGACCCATCACAATAGTCAAACACACTTCAATAAACCAATCACAACCCAATGCACTGAAATATACATGTCGTCCTTACAAAGCGTGGAAAAACGCGATTAGGTGCCCAGGAATTGTTTACTGAGTTTTATTCCCAATTGGCGCGAGCGCGCTTTGAACAGCCAGTCGCCAAGCACAGCAGTCCAAACCATAATAACTGGGAAATTATTTTTGGCAGGTGACTGGGGTATTTAACCTGAATTCTCTTTTATAATATGGATAATAGTGTTTTGCCGGAAACTAAAAAACTTGTATTTTCCATATTATCTTCTATCTACCATATTTCCATATTATATTCACTCAGTGAAGATATCAAAAAGTTATGTACCAAATGTTCCGAATGTACGTACGCGCGCGCCCTAACAAAATTTTCCTATCCATATAATGAAAACTGAGAACATTACACGGTGGCTCGAAGACATGAATTTTATTGTCTCGTGTTAAAAACAACATTTTACTCGCTGGCTGCGCTCGCTCGAAAAATATTATTTTCATTACTCGTACACTAATTCATATCTTCGCGCCACCTTGTAATCAGATCACCTATTTATCGTGTCCGGCACAAGTTAGCTGGTATTTGGTAGGTAGACTTTATTTAAGTGTCAGGGTAGTTTGCTTTAATTTCGACAAGTTAATTGGGGATAGTAATTAAGTATGAGAAAGAGATAGAAAAAAAGACATGTACACTGAATTAAAAATAATCACTTACATAAAAGCCGACTGAGATGTGCGTTCGTCGGAGCGAAGGCTCTGCTCGAGACTTCAGCACCTCCATTTTACCTTACGGTGGTATAACTTACTTAATCAATTCATCTGATTATCCCAATTTCTTGTGTTTCAATTCCCCACCGACGCAGCACCAGTTTCTTTAGAAACTATCCCCACAATACATGTCTTTTTATATGTTCACGAAATATGCACTTGTCATTAAAAGTCATTCCGAATATTGTGGGTTGTGTTGATGTGATGTCATGTGTTGTGAAACTAACGCTCTTTAAAACATTACTTCTGCGGTGTGACCGGGATATTCTAAGGTGATTAGTTACTTGAGCTCTTAAATATTATCTGCATCTGTATTATAAAAGGTTGGTAAGGAAATCAGCCAAAATTTGGCATCTCTGCGTTTCTGAGTAATTTTGATTGCAATCTGCATGTATTGTTTTTAGACTTAGATGCCACAGCTACACAGCTTTCAAGCGTTCGTGACGGCTGGCTTTATGCTATGAAAGGAGAGAAAGTGCGCCTCCTGATAAAAGCTCACCTTCGTAACGGAACAATTTCAAAAGAAGATGGTGATTTTTGGTTTTCTAACTGGACGGTGCCTGATTATATTCAGGACGATTTGATGTCTAAGTATTCTGACACGTCCGTAGCTGAACTGATGATTTTCTATGATGAAAGCGGAACTTTGAGAAGTAGTGTAACTCCAAAGGAGAACTTTTTACTAAGGTCCTTCAAATTACCGATGAAGAAAGCGAGCCCTCGCGAGCTTCTTGCTCCGAACGAGTCACTGATGTTGAACAGCTTTATTCGCGATGGAAAAGTTTCTGTAAGGCCAGAGGATGTTGAATTTCGTTCGACGCAGAAAGCGAGCCCTTACGAGCTTCTTGCTCCAAATGAGTCACTGATGTTGAAAACCCTTATCCTTGGTGGAAAAGTTTCTCTGAGGCCAGAGGATGTTGAACACCGTTATCCTGGTTGGCAAATCCCTGATCACGTTATTAAACGTATCGAGCAGAATGAGTGGGCGACAAGTCGAGCCAATCTGTCTATTATCTCTGATGAACTGGGAAACCTGAGATGTGTGGTGCAAATTGGTACGTTTCGTAAGGCGCAGACTGTCTTGAATAAACTAACGCACAGTGTGAGTGAGATTACGATGAATGATCCCTAAAAACAATTTTGTCGCGCTTGAGCCTGTCTCCTTCACATGCGTTGTGGTGTAACATAGTCTCCGTGGTGTTTAACCCGTGGCTGATATCGGCTACAGGGACGGCGGAGCCGGGGGGGCTGGGGGGGCTTTAGCCCCCCCACTTTTGAGGAGGATGACATTTTATTTTGTTTAAGCTACAACTTTATACAAGCCTCGTCGGAAACTTTTCGCGTTTACGTATTTTTAACATTTTCTCAGCGTGTGCTTCCTTCCCACAGACGGGAAGCTTGTGTCAAAAAACCGCAGGTTAGCGTTGGAGACCGGAAGGCTGAGAAATAACCTCCAAAATATTGCTGTAAGCAGTAAAAGTACCTTTCATTTTACGCTTTATCCAGGCTAATTATTTCAAGAAGTATGTCGCGGAGAATGTTGTAAATACGATTTCCGAGACTCTCGATTTCAAAATTTTCTGGGGGAGGATGCCCCCAGACCCCCCTACCAACTCGTGCCTCCGGCGCTCGTTTTCAGCCCCCCCACTTCAAAATACGGTCCGCCGTCCCTGGGCTACGGAGGTAGTTTTAAGAATTTCAACTTTTTGTGAGCACCATTTAGTGGAAACCAAGACGCATTCTATCACGAATTCTTGAATCTGATTGACTAACTATTCACTATCAGTAGTCAATAATAATAATAACTTTATCAGTTCCCAAATCCTCGCCATCACTATTACGATATGGATTACAAAAGTGAGATAAAATCTAATTATGTGCAAGAGTAAGTAAGATGATGTTAAATGTTCATATATAAATGTGTCCGCGAATGTGTAACGTCAGCTGTTCCGTTGTTACGCAATTGCTCTTGGTATAAATGAATTTTTGTGTCTTTCGGTTCCTGGTGACATCTTAAGATCTTTTGCTTTCCTCAATCAGTAGCAGTGGTTAACAGGCTCTTGTAAGAACTTTGAGCATGGGTGAGTATCATCATATAATACGCTCCAGTTCGCGTAGGATAATCTCGTCCCTTCTTGTGGACATAGATGGCAAAAAGTACTTAGGAAGACCAAGTATTTTTAAACTTCTGGTTTGGACACTAAGTGACTATCTATTCTGTTATAAATAGCGAGTAGAGGAAACACTCGCGATTTACACAGAATGATGCACTCGAAACGTTAATGAATCAGCAAATGTTGATATAAAATCGACAGTAGTCAGTATTTTAGTTGGTTTTCTCTAAAACAAATAGACTACCCGTAATCGTTTTCTACGAGTTTAGGCGTTTCGCGCCTTTTTGACTTTTGACTCGTAGAAAACTTGAACTCGAAGATTAATTGTTAATTATTATACGCAGTTAGAGCGCTAAAGAACGAGTGACAAGTTAGAGATTCTAGTGAGTATTATGTGGGTAATGACCTCAGCTGGAATACTCTTGTTGAATACATTTTTGGGATCGGATAGCTTGTACTGCTCACGTAGCAAATTGCGTTGAATGGAAATCCTCTTTTTCGAAAAAGTAATTGATTAGAGTTAAACGTAGTTTGGAAATATGCAACGAGAAGAAAGAAATTGTAATTCCTACACTTTGAAAAACACAGAAAACACAAAATAGTTTAAAACTCCAGAAAGAAAACACGAAAAAACTTAAATGAAAGGAAACGAAAATACAAAACACATTTAATCTTTAAACATTTGAACGTGTTACGACTAAAGGACAATATTATTTATTTAATGTTTACGAACGCTGGGAAAGCAGGGCGGCATGTTCAACTTGTCACAAAGACAAACAAATTATTCTTGATCGGTTCCTGTCGTCGTCGCATATATTTATTCACTTTTTCAATTTTCGTCGAATATTTATCCGCTTTAGAAATTTCGCTGAGTATTTATCCGCTTTAAGAATTTTGGCTTAACATTTATCCGCTTTTAGAATTTCGCTAAGGTATTATAAACTTTTATTGCAACAGGAAGCAGAAGAGAGAACTAAGCGGATCGATTAAGGAAATACAAAAAGCCGAGCCTTTTCTATCGAAAGGACAAAATCCTTCTTGTTTTCTCGCCGCAACTCATTGTTAACAGAATACACTGAGCTCAAGACTACCGCGTATTTCTCTCTTCGGTTTCTTTCGTTGGTGTTGGGATAGGTATATATTAGAGAAAGTTATATATCTTAGGTTGGTTCCGCAGCATCTCAATGAGTTAAGTGTGAACTCGCGTCTCAACTAGGTGAGAGCTCACGTCGTAGATTACCTAAGATTATCTCTCAGTTTTATCTACTTTTCCGTAGCCGCTGAACGGTTATCTAGCAATTAATGAATGAGGCTGAGTAGGATATGAAGAATTAAGCGGATCGAGGAAGGTGTTATGGATAACACCCTTCCGAGATCCGCTCAATTCTTAATATCCTACGAAAGCCGAATTCATTAATTGCTTTATTATTTATCAAAATATTTTCAAACACTTAAAGGAGAAAATGAGCTTCATTTTCACAAATTTCACACCCACCAGCAATATAACAAAACAACAAAATAACACAAGCTCGTCCCCAGGTCTTCTCGGTTAACGGTGCATTAACCTGCGAAAACGCTGCATTTTTGACGTCATTTCCTCGTTTAAGTCAAAATTCTTCCAAATTTGGTCATCAGTAACTGCTTATGGTGAATTAAACGTGTGCTTTTAGCCAATCAGAATCGGGGAAATATTTGAATGAATAATAATCATATTTAACTTGTCAAAAGGAATCCTTGTTTCAACCTTATTTTGTCTTTGACTTAAAAGAATTTCGGTTAACCGCTGTTGTAAACTTTATAACTTAGGAAATACGAACATTTTAGATGTTTATTGTAAGCTAAAATCTGTTTACTATCGTAAAACTTATTGCTTTCCGTACAAGGTGTTTTCAGCTGCGAAATTGCAAGATAACCAATTTTGCCGAAACGAACTGTTTAATTAAGTCGCGGAGTAGTTTTTCACACTTTTTAGCTCGAGCTCACATAAGGATGAGGCTCGCTTACTTCATTAAGAACTAAGTTCGCTCGCGAGGGTTGCCACCTTCAAGGTTCTTTGCTCTAAACTGAACCGCATTTAGCTAACTTTCATATATTTCTAAACCTTAAACTAACATTCCTTTCGTCAAAACTTGAAATGAGCTACTAGCTTTCACATCAATTCCTTGAGTTAAACTTCAGATCTTCAGATATTCTCCTTTTGCAAATCTTTCCATGAACAAACAAACTTGGCTCATTTCGCATTCTCTTTGTTCTACGAACTTGCGGCATCTGGAAACACCTCACTTTCGCATATGAATAGCAGGAAAACTTGTGAAAAGTAATTAACTTTATAGTGTTCTCCTTTAATGAAGCTGTTCTGTAACTGAATATTGACTCTCGAATACACTAAGCTAACTTTAAGATCTCGGCTAGTGAACAGTGATCTACAGAGAATAAACCGTGTTAACCGAAGACCTTCTGCTACAAAGATCTGCCTCGTGACACAGGCAAAGAAGTAGCGATAGAGCAACTTTACGAGCAGCCATAGTGGAAATGAAGGGTGTTGTAATTTGAAGTAAAATAAGTTAAAAGGCAGTGAAATGCTGTTATAAATTATGTTTTAGGTCATTTTGATGATTCTATTGCGTTTTGAAATCACTTTGTTTCGAATTTGAAAGCTGAACAAAAATCGACTTGAATATATTCAGGTTTATTGTGGTCTATGGAGTGATAAAACAGCTTGAAAATTATTCTTAAATGATTGTTTTACTTTTTCTTAATGAATTTTGATATGAGAATGGAACTAGTTTCTCGAATCCTAGGGGTAGCAGGCTTAATTCTCTAAAGTGAAAACTATACACCCTCAATTACTTCTACAATATAGAGCGTTTTCACTCACGTGGCCAGCAGCCATGCAAATTTTTTGGAACAAAAGAAAGTTTTTACATAAGAAAATAGTTCAACTCCCAGAGGATTAGTTTGGAGCACCAACATGGCCGCCGTTTCATTGTTTTGGAACACCAATATGGCTGCTGTGACGTCATGTGAAAACGCTCTATACTCTATACAGGATAGCACTTGCGTCCGCACAAAAACCATATCAGGTCTTTTGTTCACGCACGAAATACTAGTTCCGGAGCGATTTTTGTAGCGGCGCGCTGGTCTTATTCCAGTTCTGAGCCGTTTTCGTTCACACTTGGCCAGCACATTTTTAATGTCGACACGAGAAGCTATCCAGTATAGTGTAGGCCTAGTGTTATATATACCGACTCAATAGTAAGTTTTTTAACTGCCATAGATTATCACTTGTCCGTTTTTAACGGCGTGTTCATATGAAAAACGGCGTGGTTGGAATCGACCAGTTCTGAGAATGTTACCTTATAGAGGCAAGTATCATTCTTTACAAGTTTTTTTGGTGCATTAAAACTGGAATAGGTATATCAGTTAATCTTATAAAATTTAGTTGTGTGCAGAACGGAAGCAAATCAATAAAGTGATATAATACATGCGTGAATAAAAAAGATATTGTCACTGCCGAGGTCAGTGGCATTAATATTCATTGCCACAACTCGGAAAACAACTAAAATTTCATAAAGTGGAAAAAAATACATGGTCAATTGGAGCTACGAAATTTCTCTTCTAACTGAGCTTAAAACTATTTTAGGCAATTTTAGGCCCGGTTCAAACGCCGAACTTTACATGTGCCGAATCTAATGCAAACGAGAACCACTACGTGGAACTTACCGGGGCCCAGTGGGACACGGGATTGCATAGATATAGTTAACCTCTCGCACCTCTCACGATGGAAGGTTCACTCAATGTAGATAGCTTTGATAAGTCGCTCTTATTCTCGATAAGTTTCACGATGGAAGGTTCACTCTTAAGTGATCGCTCGTAAATTTGTCTCTCCAAATATTCACTCTTAAATTTTCGCTCATAAACTAGTGCATCGTAAAGGTTGGGGAACAAAAAGCTATAATCTTTCTCTTGATTGTCCTCCATGCCTCGTGCTTTTCAAAATGGCGGATAAGACTTCAATGAGCAAGCGAGCAAAAGTAACGAGCCAGCGATATATCTCAGTCAGCGATATATCCCTAACAATGTAACGTTGAAAAAACGACAGAAACCGTCTGCATTTTATGACCGGTGCCAGCCTTCGGCTAGGCCCCGGTAATGAGGGAAAACAATAGATTTTTCTCATTTGCGTTTGATTACGTACATGTGAAGTTCGGCGTTTGAACTGGGCCTTACTCTGTAGCTGCGCTCACTGATGAAACCAAGATCTCCTCTCCAGACGCCTGGCTCAAAGTGCGCAGATCTAAAAAGGAACAGATCTACTAGCTTATCAGAAAAGCAACGTTCCATTCCACCATCTCCCTAATGCACCGTGGGTATTTTAATTCGTCAAAAACGTTTTGTAAATACGGTTCCCCGTCTGGTTTAGAATAGTGCTTCCCCTGAGGAAAAACGCCCCCCCCCCACCCCTAAAAAGCCTATACTTTCCATCAATTTTTGCTTCTCTGAAGAGACATTTTTAAGAAAACAGTCGTTTTGTGCCCCTGGTTTACTGCCTGTGTAACTGTTGCCTCATTTCCCTCAAGCGAAATAGAAGGCCAGCATATGGCAACGGTTACCTTGTCGACTGAACCTGGCACAAAAACTTATGTTCATGAAAAAGCTGTGTTCTGTCCTGCGTTTCTTCAAAGACTCTTCCGGCTAATTCAAGTCGCAATTATTTACACAAAGAGGATCAAACCATCAAATGTACTCCTTTTTCAAATGCAGTGTGACCATTCCTCGAAGATACTGTGCTGTGGTACTGTTTATTTTACAACACAGCGTGGTTCCTGAACGTTTTCATCCGGTGGCCGATCAAACCATGCAGTGTGACCATTTTTTGGAAAGTTACTAAACAGTACTGTACTGTGGTACTGTTTGTTTTACTATACAGCGTGGTTCTAACTTTTTCATCTGTGGATCAAACCATGCGGTGTGACTCTTTGTTTGAAAGCTACAAAACAGTACTGTACTGTGGTGCTGTTTTTTAACTATACAGTGTGGTTAGACTGACTTTTTCATGTAACAGATTAACAACGAGTGCGAGGGTTCATCAGGGATTTCAAACACCGAGAAACGGATGAAAGAACGAGGCCGTTTCGGCCCTGTGCTTTTAGTGCTTCAAGGTGTTTGGAATCTCTGATGAAACCCGAAACACGAATTGTTGATGTGGCTACTCAAAGCATCTATTATTGTATTTTTGTAATATATTATTGTATTGTATTGTTTTCAAAGTTAGTACTGTATGTAAATTATTCAAAGTTGGCCTGGCAATGCTCGCGACTTTTGTTTTGGAAGTCATTTTCGCATGTGCTTTTGAACGATGGATGCAAGTCAGTCGAAGGAGAGTTTGCTGTAGTCAATGCAGCTAGACCAAGGAGCACAAACTACAAAGATATATGTGGGCGGTGGACATTTTTCGAATGTCAAAGGACGAGAACATTAAATTTTCCGGATTTAGAAGTTGGAAGCGTTTTCAAAGATTACGACTTCCATCTTGTGTGTAATGTCAAGGACAACGTTGTGGACATGGATGCTTTATCGTTGAATTATAATTACTGGCTTGGTAAATTTATTCAGGAGGTGGCGAATAAGGGGGACTTTCATCCTAGACGAACGTTGTATGGTATCGTTAAGAGGCATTTCGAGGAGGTAAAGGGGGCATCTGCATTAAATTCTTTGGATTATAAGGCCAAAACCGGTAGGAATATGCATATGGAAGTGACTTGAAATAAAAAAAAAATCAATTTAATCTTAAGGTTCCAAATATTTCGCCGCGTACTGAACGCTGAGTTGTAAGACTGCACACATGCTGGTGTCGGGCACTTTAGAAGAAGAGAGAGGAGAAAGAAGCAGTATTTGACGAAGACGAAGAGTTGTTTTGGAGGAATGGATTGTTAAGGCTAAGCACAGCTAAGGGCAAGATTTCCGCACAGGTCCCTACTTCATTATGCATACGCACCTGTGTTTAATGAAAACAATAGCGATAACAATAGACGTCCTTCGGGACTGTTGCGCTTTGTTTGTTCTTCTTAGAGGTTTTTTTTCTAAGTCTATCTGGACTTGAAAAAAATCCTTACAACTTCCGACTGAAATACGGAAAATCGAACATTTCTAACGGAATTTTTGCAGTTTTCCTGCAACTTTTGCCATTTATCAATGACAAAATGATCAGAGAAAGGACGGTTGTAGCACGATACTTGTGACCTCTCTGAGAGGAAAGACCTATTGCGTCATTAATATCATTGGCCAATAGTAGGTACTGTTATATTCCATAGTATTTTATCACAGCCTATGCGCTGAAATAGAACCTCTCTTGCTACTGGCGAAACCGTTCTATGACGTGTCAGGGTCACAGCTATCACGGAGGTTCACCCAGCTCGATGCATATGGTACACACGTCTTATGCTTTGTTTAGTAATCAAACTCCAAGTGATCAGCAAATAAACAAAGTTTCTAAATTACGTATACTAGGAGCTTGCTCTCAGTATAGTACGGAAGCTAAAACTTATAAGGATGGAGAAAGTGCTAAACCAGCTATTTGCGCTAGTCTTAGTTCCGCTGCGTCTGCAAACGAGCAATGTCAAATACTCTCGCCAGGAATGTTGTTTGATTCCAGTTTGAATCCTTTCATAAAAAAAGGAAGATTAATGTAAAAGCGATTTGTAATATAACAGTAAACTGAGAACCATAAAAAGCTGTATTGAGATTTTGGCTTTTATTATTGTAATTTTTATATAAACACACACGTATTCTGATATCAAAACACGCTGTGTTTTCATTTGGTGTTTTATTGGGTATCAAAACTCTTCCTCCTGGCCAAAATAAGAATCATTTATTGGCTGTGGTACTATTTGTTTTACTATACAGTGTTGTTCTAACTTTTTCATCTGTGGATCAAACCATGCAGTGTGACCATTCTTTGTAAAGCTACTGAACAGTACTGTACTGTGGCACTGTTTGTTTTACTATACAGTGTTGTTCTAACTTTTTCATCTGTGGATCAAACCATGCAGTGTGACCATTCTTTGGAAAGCTACTGAAAAGTACTCAGTACTGTGGCACTATTTGTTTTACTATACAGTGTGGTTCTATCTTTTTCATCTGTGGATCAAACCATGCAGTGTGACCATTCTTTGTAAAGCTACTGAACAGTACTGTACTTTGGTACTGTTTGTATTACTATATAGTGTGGTTCTAACTTTTTCATCTATGGATCAAAGTAGTAAGGGGGGCCACTACGGGGCAAATACTGTGTCCTGATTGGTCGAGAACATGTTACGAATGAGCTGAATGGAGCTGAATGGGATTTTGGTGTTGGAGGTGGTGGCACACGCGACAGAGGTGGTGGCATACGCGAATTGTTGCGAATTGTGTTTTGGCGGGAAAAAGGGCGCGTGGGCGCGCGCGGGCGCGCGCGCGTGGGCGTCAGCGGTTGTTTTGGGGTGGGGGTGCGCGCGCGGATGAGAAAAAATATATAAGGGTGAAGTGAAAAAAAGAAGACAAAACAAAAAATGATGGATGTGCTTGACAAAGGAGTGGATGTGTTGGCGGACTCGCTTCAGACGTTGAAATTGGAGCATGTGGAAAAAGATGGATTGGAGGATCATCTCAAGTTGTTTTTGGAAGGTGGAAAGCGATTAGACAATCGAAAAGTGAAGGAGATGTGTGGCGTGTACCGAGCCGTTAATGATGTGTCGTTGAAGCGCGACGGAAAACGTTGGTTGAACCTGGAGTGGCGATTGGATAAAACGTGGTGGAATTTCAAGGAGCACAATTACCGTATGGAATGCAGTCCAAACAAGACGAAACGCGAATTGAGATGGGAGCACATGTGGTGTATAGTCGTGGAATATTGCTGTGACAATTTTATACCCGATGTTGTAGCGAGTGGCAACGAAATGCTGTTGGAAATAGACGAAGAAGAAGACACATCAATGGACTATGAGTAATAAAAAAATAAACAAGAGTTTAATGATCACGATTGTTGTGTACATTTTTTCTTTCTTTCATCAAAACTAATAATAGGGTTGTTGCCAAGATCCAAGAAAGGGTGGGGGTTTTAAGGGTCCTAAGTTGACGAGACTGGCTCTGGTTCTTCTTCTTCCTCCTCGTTGTCGTCTGTAGTTGATTCTTCTTCCTCCGTATTGTTTTCTTTTGTGTCTGATAGGAGGGAATCGTCTTCGTCGTCGTAGGCGTCCAAGTCTTTGTGCTCTTGTAGCCATGGTGTTTGGATGTGAAATGAATTGGATGTGGTTTTTTTCCTTTTTATATTTTTTAGAAACGAGGTTGCCGCCAAGATCCAATAAAGGGTTGAAGATAGGGTGGGGGTCTGTAGTTGACTCTTCTTCTTCTTCCTCCTCGTTGTCTAGCAGCAACTCGTCCCTCTCCGTATTGTTTTCTTATGTGTCTGATAAGAGGGAATCGCGATCGTCGTCGTTGAAGAAGTCGTCTTTGTGGTGTTCTAACCATGATGTTCGGATGTGAAATGAATCGGATGGGGTTACCCTTATTTATTTTATAAAAGACACGCACACACAAATGGAAGGTGAAAAAACCAAACTTTTTTTAATGAGTCAATAACAACTAATATTATATAACATACATGGATGGAATTTTACTAAACGTATAGAATAACGATTTGAACTTACGCCTCGACAAGAAAAATGGAAGATTCGGCGGTTCAAAAGCTTGATAAGCGATGCAAAAATTGCATCTGCAATAACTATGCGTGGAACTAATATATACTTGATAATCTCTACAATGAATGCATTGATGCGTGCAAACTTCTGGCATTTCACATAGGGTACATTGAAAAGGACATTGACAAAGTTCTCGTAAAAAAGGTACCATGTACCCTTCATCATCATCATCACAGTCATCATCATCATCATCATTGTCATCATCATTGTCCTAAAAAAAGTAATATAATATTCATACTAGGATTGGGGTGGTTTGATTTTTATGATTAGTTCCCATTGTTCTAGTTCTGGAAGGGACATTTCCACTTCCCAACTTTCTTCGCTGATATGTGTATAATCATCATCATCATCATCATCACTAATGTCCTAAAAAAAAGAGTAAAAAATTTACTCTAGGGGTATAGAACCTATGTACCAGAACACATCAATACATTCTTTGCAATCGCAATGACCTAATTCATCGTACATGTGGTAACAATAATCACAATCACAACCACAATGGTAATGGTGATCAACATCATTCAAATCGTCACAAAGATCGCAATCACACATAGAATCTACCTCGAAAGACTCGAAAGAGAATTCGGAGGACAATGAAGAGACTTCGTCAAAGACACTGTCTCCATCACTATATATAGTGATTTTGTGAAAAAATATATAGTGATTTTTTTTAATCATCCTCGTCTGGTAAAGGAATTAAAAATTGAAACGTGTGTAACGAACGATACAACATCAAGTCACCGTAAAAGAATTCAATCTCTATAAAATCAGATTCAGTGACATTGGGATTGTGGTATCTGTCCATAAGAAAACTTTTACAGTCATCAATTGACCGAAGCATCTGCAGAAAAAAACGAAATCTCAAATCACGGGTCTAGAAGAAAAGTGGAAGTAGTCTATGTCAAATATTCTTAAAGAACGATACAAACTCAAGTCACTGTGAATGCGTTCAATGTTTACTATATCAGATTCATGTAAAATAGGTGGTGCGTTGTATCTATCCGAAAGAAAGCTTGTACAATCATCGATTGATTGGGTTATCTGTTAAAATGAAAAAAACGAATCCGTCAAAGAAGCATGTTTTGAAACGTTCTTATCGGAGACATTAGATCATCGTAGGTATTATTTACTCTATCAGATACATTTAAAAAATATTCTAAATCGTATCTAGCCGAAAGAAAGCTTGCACAATCTTCAATTGATTGGATTATCTGTAAAACGAAGAAAACGAATCTGTCAAAGATGGAAGAAGCATGTTTTGAAACGTTCGTTTCGCAGTTAAAAGATCATCGTAGATGTCTAGAATGTCGAATAGAATATATTCCTCTACGTTAGGTTCGTTGAATCTGTCTACACACAAACTTGTACATGCTTCAATTGATTGGATTATCTGTAAAAAATGAGAAAACGAAAAAAACGAATTTTCATCTGCACGCACTCTTGCATTTGACTGTAAATAAATAAAATGTATATATTATAATAATAATAATAATAATAATAATAATAAAAATAATAAGAATATATGTCTCTTCATTGTTGAGTCTTTCTTTTCGCGCTCTTGCATTTGCTTGAAATGACTGTAAAGAAAATAAAAAACTAATAGTATAGAAAGCGAATAAAGTCTGGGCCGTAGAGAGACGATGCCATAATTAATATCTTCTTTTTTCTTGCATTGGCAACTATGATTTCTTCGTTTATACGAATAATAGTCTATGAAAAAAAGACAACGATGATTAATGATGATGATGATGACTATTCATCAATAAACATTAATAGACGGGGATCGATTTCCATAAGGCATAACAAATTCTTGGCCATTTGACAAAGAGAACATACATCGTTTGGTAATATGTGTACTTGATCGCAATGTTCGTCAATACTGTCGATGGCTTGATCGTAATTTCCAACGTCACGATTAACGATAACAGACGTGAATATACTGATTAAATTTGTAGCTGTTGCGATTACATTATGTCTGAAGCGGGGTGATCTCATGTTTAAGCTAAATCGTTCAACAGCTTGTATTAGCTGAAAATAAAAAAAAGAGAGAAAAATATTATTATGCAATGTGGAAATCGATCATCGTTTACGTAGTTAACTAGAGGAACTTAACAATTTGTTTAACGAGAGATCGACGATACGCTTTGACAGAATAAAAAAGAATTTTACTAGAAAAGCTAAACACGTTACGATGTTGAAATTGTTCGTGATATTGTAATCTTGAGGTTAATATTTCGAGCATGCTGTTACAGTTATGTAGATCTTGTTTTGCCTTGTTGAAGCGGATGGCTCTGAGTCTATCCTGACTTCGAAGGTTGAAATAAGTCTGTAGAATAAACTAATTGTCAGACATGTGTTGTGCATTGTGCAGAAACATCATATACGCATCCCATTCTTCTAGATTTAATGAACGATGAAAACCGCGTTTTAGTGAATAAATCGTGTCAATTGTCGTACATACAGGACAAACATGGTATGTAACTAAACCTCCATGTATCATACGACTACAGGCCTAAAAAAAAGAAAAAAAGATTATCATTCGAAAACGAGTAATTTGGATAACGTTTCATGTACATAATAATAATGTTCATAATCCGGGTTATTATAATAATAATCATCCAGGTTACGAATCATCTGTGTAGAGATAGAAAAAACTGAATTATACAATATCTAACAATGTTTTCAGTTCGACGGTATCAAAAGGTTCAGGTATTCCAAATAAAGATTGACTCGCAATTCTATATTGACTTGCTTTGACAAGTAAATAGTTTAATCTTGTTAGCCATAATATAGTTTCTGTTATTCTTAAAATAGTTTCTTGATCCTTTTGTATGTATATCTTAGAATTAAATCGCATTTGAGCTTCCATGACATGATCCAGTGCCTAAAATAAAAATAAAAGTAAAAAAAAGCAAAGTCATTTTATGAGTGGCCTCCAACCTCCCCTTACAGCCACCCCTAACCTCACAACATGCAAAAAATGACTTTGCTTTTCTTTATTTAAAAATAATAATAATAATTAACAATGAAACTTTCTTAGCGTCTTATATACGAGTACCATGGCATCATAAGAATATCGTCTCACTTCATTGCATGACGAAACACCTTGTAAAAGATCTTTAATTACATAATAGTTGAAAAAAAATCTATAAGGGTGAACATTGCGTGGTTGATAGTTATGCTGATAGTTAAGTGTTGCTTTTGCAGCTTTCAGTTTAATCAATGCCTATAAAGAAAATAGGTGCTCCATGAGCACATGAATCTACGGCCATAAGTAGTTTCACCTCAAGGAATGTTTAGGAGATTCAGTGAGGCAAGTGATTGGCATGACTGGACTATGTTTTGAGTGAAAGTACTTCACTGTAGGACTGTAGCTTCGTTAATGGTACTGGTAACTTGATGAAGTACGAGTCGGGCATGAAATAATGAACTTTTATTGAACAAGTGTAAGTTAAAGTGAACAGACAGTTTTTCTCAGAGAACACTAACTTGTTGGAAACACAATAAGAAGAAGCCTCAATATCGTCATCATTTACATCATCAGCAGCTGTTTCTAATGAAAGGTTATCAGTGTCTAACTCATTTGATTGTCTCACATAGCTTCCACTTGAGTCATCTGCTAGTGTTAGATTTTCCAGACTAGCTGGACGTTTTGCATATCTTTTTATCAAGCCAGAAGCAAAAATATCCTCAGAGTCATCATCAAGCTCGTTAATATAACTTACTGGCTTTAATACCTCTACATGCTCATCCTTGGGAGAGGTATTTATAAAAACAATCTGGCGAGATGCCTTTCGCATGGGAAGCTGTAATATGATATAAACTGCCTCTTGGGCACTAATTTCAACATTATTTAAAAACGTACTGCCAATATCCCTTACTTGCTGCTTAATTGTTGAATTTTGTTTTCTTGCCTCGACACAAGCTTGACGTAGAAGATCACTCATCCCACTGTGTTTGAAATATAATTCGCCATATAGACAGCACAACCATATACATCTAACAAAAACTGTATATCCATATTTGCTCTCCATGCCTTCACGCAAGCAGGATTGTAGTTATTAATCCTCAACTCATTTGGACTTCGTTTCAAGAAAACAGTTGGGGTATTTAATGATGACTGTATGGCGGAAATATAAATGTCTTCAGTGATATTCAAATTTGACAACAACTTGTTAAAAGTGATATCTAGCCCTTCCTTCATATCATTTAAATACTGTTTTATATTTTTCCATGTATCGTCATACAACCCTCTTTGACTTTGGGCAATGTCTTTATCTAGAGGATAGAGAATTGTTGTCTCCTTCATTGGAGGTTGTGGGTAATTGAATCTACAAGCATTTCTCCATTTCTTGTGACATGTATGAGAATGTCTATGGATTTGCCTGTTAACCAATTTTAAAAGATCAGCATCACTTTCTGGCTTTTTGCAAGTGATTATTTTGTCAATAAATAATGTTACCTCTTCATCACTATCTTCTCCGAAAGTGGGCGAATTTTCTAACCATATCAACATGTGAATGTGAGGGGAACCTCTTTGTTGGTATTCAACTCTGTAAAACCAGTCTGAAATTTTTCCTAATGGTTCAGCACCTCTTAATAGAAATTGTCCAAGAAATTGACTTATCTGGTAGTCAAAATGTCTAGCACATGTAACTGGATCAGTTTGAATTAGTCTACACTTTTCATCCCAGTTTAGGTTCTCTATTTCACCATCAGAGTATTCCTTTTGATCAACAAGTTGCCCAAGTATTCTTAGAAGATGCATCCATTGTGTTTCTACAGATGAGAAACTACAAAACAATGAAGCTGGACCTAATTGCCTGATCATTGCACACAGATCTTTTTTGGCTTTCTCAAAATAGGGAGGTGATCCTCTCAAAGCTCTTAAGAATTTAAAACCTTCATCGTGGTGTATCAATCTTTCTAGTGCTCCTTCTTGCTTCAAATTTCCTGCCCGCAAAGAATCATTCTTTCTATTCTTGCATTTTCAAAGAGCAACATTTGACTTTCCCAAAAGAATTTTCATTTGTAACTTTTTGGCTTAAAAAAAAATATTTTCAACATTCATGGCAGCTCTCCTATCAGATCTTCTCAGCTCTGAACAATACTACCATGGATTTTGAGCTGTTTTCCCCTTGGTGCTTGCATAAGTTTTTGAAAAGCAATTCTTGGAGCTAATAATCTGCATTCTAGTTCATTGAGATCAAAGAAAGATGGTTTTTGTGGAAATACCATGCCATTGACAACAGCACATGCTGGCATTTTGTCTTTACTCAAGAACTTTTTGCATGACTTACAAAGCCATTCTATACCATCAACACTTACTTTACCACCAAGATGTTAACAAATTTCAGGTTTAACCTTTTTAAATGTATCAGCATGAACTACACTATGCTTATACCACAATTGATCACAACAACTACATATGTAGAGTGGACCCTTTGAGACTGCTTCATGGAACTTTGCTATATGGAATTCCATGTCACAAATTTGCAATTTTTTAACTGCTCTGTAATTTTTCTTGCAGTTATTATATAGCTCGTTTGTTGCACCTGACACCTTCTCTGCTCTATATTGTTTCATGTACTCTTTCATATATTCATGTTTCTTTTTCTTTTTATCTGCACTTTTATTGTTTTCTTGGTCACCTTTGTCTAACTTTCTTTTCAACCTATACTCTTTCATATATGCATTATGGTTTTTCCCATCACTTTCAGAATAATGTGCAGCACAGTTAAACATGGTGCTTACATGAGAACTCTCATGCACCATTTGATTTTCAATTGTTTGTTGACCAGCTGGTAAAGTAGAAACATAATGCAGCTCACCTATATGTCCAACATATATGGATCTTTCATGTGACAAAGAACTTGCTCCACGAATTACAGTGATTTCAGCAAAATTTTTACTAGATTCTATTATACGAATATTTAAATTCATTGAGTCAGCTACTGCCTGTATAATGATGTTATCAGCTCAAGTTTGAGTCATGGACATACTGCTTAAATATTGCAGCCATGAACTACCAACATAGCTTTCAATAAACCTCTCAGGATTTGCTCTTAAGTACTCAACACCTGCAGTTCTAATTTCTAAATGATGACTGCAGTTCCCATACAACTGATGTGAAACAGATCTAAAAAACAATCACCACTTCCACCAACATCAAGAGGTATTAATCCATGTCTTATTAACCGTGTGTTAAGTAGAATAGGAATCTCTGCAGGACCCTGGGTTTAATTCAATGTCTCCCGATAACAAAAGCTCCTTTTCTGACAAGAGGTAGTTGTTATTATCAAACAACTCGAACAAAAATTCTGGATAACATCTATAATTCCTCTCAGAAGTCAAACACTTTCGTTGTTCGAATTTCCTTAAAAAATATCGAGTAAAAAATGACTCTTGTTTATGAGCAAGCTCAACAATCCACAGTTTACCACTGGTAGCCACACTAAATAAAACAGATGAAACGGGAACACTTTTCTTCAAGATATGTTTAATTCTGACTCTTGGTTTTCTGCGTTTAACTAACTTTGAAACTTTGCATGGTAATCTAGATGGTTCTCTGTCTCTTTTCCTGCATGCAGTAACTACACGCTTACATCTACCTTGCCTTATTTAGGTGTAAACACCGGAAAGATTGTCTTCCACTCCGACCATTTGCAGAAAAAGTACTATAAGTTACGTATTGCCCAGGCATAGCTTCTGTGGATGTGTTTTCCATGGTCATGATTTCGTTAAATAAAGTTTTTTGTTTCCACTCTACTAGGAGAGTCAATACTCTGTAAGAGGAGCGCTCATGTAATCGCGGTGGAATCGACTGCGTTGTGCGCTGACAACATACCGTATTCTGCATACATGTACATGTAATTCTTCGCATGGGATGCGTGCTCCCTCGAAAGGGTTGAATAATCCCTTGAAAGGGCTGAATAATCCCTGGAAAGGGCTGAACAATCCCTGGAAAGGGCTGAACAATCCCTCGAAAGGGTTGAATAATCCCTCGATAGAGATTCGAGATTCCTTGAGAGGAATGAAGTCCCACGAACAGTAAAGTCGTGATTTCTGCGCCATTTGAAGTCGGCAGAGGATGTAGCTGCCCTGATTGTAGATGCTGTTGTACATTCCTTAACAATATTTCAAAAAGCAAAGATGGATATTTGCTAAACATACTCGACATCGCTCTACGCAGCAAAGACTGCCCGCCATGGTCACTTGCTAATCTACTCGTCGATTTTATGGCGATTCCTCGTACAGATACACAAGAACTGAAATAAACTTTCTTCAAACACATCCACTTAAAGCTATCCCTAGCTGTAAAAGGCAAATTGAACAAACTCAGCTTACAACAAGGCGAACTCTACTCATCAAAACACCGCAATCTTCCTTCAGTTCCTTCCGAGATACTCCTTGAATGTTTTGCAACCAACTCCCTCTTCCGAACATTGACAGGTTTGACTAACGAGTACTAACGAAACTCTACCGTCAAATCAATCACAGTTTTGTTCCTCTCAATCGCACATTCGGTCATTAATCGGAAAACGATCTTCGCATTTCCGAAATTTGATTAAGTACGAGTATTCTTTTGTTACGCGTTTTTGGTTAACGGACACGCTCGATGACATAGAATCTACGACCCTCCGGCCGTAGATTAAAAAAAACGAACGTTTCTTATGTACAAAATCAAACAATCAAAGAATTAAATAAAAAAGCTCTTTCAAACCAAGTTAATTTAGGAGGTGCAAATAAACGGCGAACTGGACCAATATGTAAAACCCGACATAATAACAACATCACACCCAATTCAATGTCTGAAGTCTTCATTCTTCTTCTTTGTTTGTCTAATGCATAGCGACACATTTCGCTATATGTCTAAACAAAAATATATAGATATCAGCGATGATCTCGAAGTTCATGTATCACCGTATACAATTGATAAGCGATCTATAAGAATGAATGTACTTACAAGTCGGATCCTTCTCTGGAATTCCGGATCTTGCAATAGGGCATCAGTTGCCTCTTCCGACGAGATCAAATAGTCATTGGGGAACCGAGCCCTACAATGCGGACAATCAAATCTTCGGTTACGAAGCCATCTTTGTAGGCATGGGTTACAAAGCGGTTTGCGACAGCAGGGTGTTGGTGGGCTTGCTTCACCTTCGAAACATACGCAACATTCTCCCGGAATAGGATCTTCTCTCCGAAGTGGTGGTGGTTGTGGAGCATCATTATTATTATCATCATCATCATCATCATCATCACCATCATCATCATCATCATCATCATTGACAGGGGCAGGACTCGAAGGAGGTGTCATAGCATCACGTGATACCATGGGTTCATCGCTGGATGGTTCAACACTGGTTGATGATGCCGCAGGTTCAACACTGGTTGATGATGATGTCACAGGTTCAACACTGGTTGATGGGCCGGCTTCGTTAATTGCATTGATCACAATGTCCGATTCAGAAGGCGAAGGCGATACAGGGTCGCTGGAAGACGTTGCTGGTCTTTTGGCAACACCTCTTTGGTTCTGCAATCTGCGTTTGGGCATCTTGACTTTGAATACAAAAAACACTGGAACAAATTCCACCCTGTATCACCTTCACCCTACAAAGAGATGAACGAAAAGACACCGACTGGAAGCAGGGTCATCCCTTATATACGTTTTTGAAAAAACCGGTTTTAAAACCGGTTTGACTGGTTTGACCGCTTTTTTAATAGGGGGTACCCCCCACCCCCCTCTTTTGGGCTGTTTTTTAAAAAAAGATGGTATGACAAAGAAGGGCGTGGCACCTAAAGGAAGTGTATAAAAAGAGCGAGCTTTGGCGTTTTTCGATATCATTTTGAAATTTCATTTTGAGAACAACATGGATCAAGAAAGTAAAGAGACTATGGAAGCCCAGTTCTGGCGTGTGTATTGTGAGCATGTGTGGAACAGAGTCAAGTGTTTGGCAAATGAAGCGTGTTATGGGTGTTCCCATAGGACCCCATACATGGAGGATCATCGGACGTGTCAACTAGCCGATGAAGAAATGATCACGATGTTTATGACCAAGGCTTTGGAATGTGTAAAACCAGGTGATGTGATTCAACCTTGGATGCAGTCTTGTGTAGCATTGGGATTTACACTTCATCAATTCACTTGTTTCGATTCGAGATGGGTGATTCGCCAGTTTTGTCGTTCTGACAGACGAGAGATTTTACTGGGGTTAATGGTTGATGGAGAGATGATTACACCTGCCGTGAATGACGATGAGTTGTTACAAGCGGTCACTCAAATGGAAGCACAACAGGAACCAGACGATCATGGTGTTACAACTGTTGTTATAGATGATGATGATGATGATAACGCTTTACAAGGGCAAGTTGATCCTGTTACTTTTGATGTGGATAAGTTGCTCGAAGACTTAATGTGAATCTTTTTATTTCAGTGAACAAGTTGGGGGACAACAAAGGGCAGTCTATAAGTTAAAAGAATAAAGTCGGCGGCGCATTCCCAAATTCGATACCTCTGGGATTTATTATAGTTTGACGATAGACACACCACGTGCTAAGAATATCCAAGAAGGAATCACCAATTTAAACAATGTGTTGGAAAAGATGATTCAAGATGTGACGCGTGGTATGAATAAACGAGATCAGATTCGTTTTGTTATGCAAAGTCGTGATTTGAAGTCGCCCATTAGTTTACCGTTTATGCCTGTGGAAGAACTCACTCATCAAAGGCTTATGTTTGAAGTGGAGCGGGTATTACAATCGTATGAAGAATTGTACATCAATCAAAGGTTTGACATCAACTTGGTCCATATACGTCTTCCAAGCGGAAGTGGAAGAAAGAAAGTCATCAATATGAACAAGCGTTTGAAGGACAAACACTGTTTTATTCGAATCAAGAATCCGGATGAATTATGTATGGCCAGAGCCATAGCGGTTGGTCTGGCCAGATTGGAAAAAGACCCCAAATACGATGATATCTATCGGGGTCGACCCTTACAAAGAACAAGAGCTTTGACATTGCATCAGCAAGCAGGCGTCCCCCTACAACCATGTGGTATTGAAGAGGCGAAGAAGTTTCAAGCCGTATTAGCCGACTATCAACTGGTGATTGTCAGTGCGGAACATTTTGACAGTATTATTTTCAAAGGTCCCACCCAGGAGAAAGTGATTTATTTATATTTACATCATGGTCATTATGATCTCATCACCTCCATGTCCGGATTCATGGGACGCAATTATTATTGTTTGGAATGTGAAAAGGGATATAACACAGAAGAGGGAAGGCATCATCGATGTAAGAAGAAGTGTTTGTCTTGTTTTCAAGAAGGATGTCGTGGTGATATATCCTCATGGATCTATTGCGCTTATTGCCGAAGATCCTTTCAGGGACCTGGATGTTTTGAGAATCATCGTCGAATGGGACCTCAGGGTGGAATTTCTGTTTGCAAGCAGTATCTCAAGTGTAAAGATTGCGGTAAAATGCTGGACCGGACTCGACGGGATGTCAACTTACATAAATGTGGAGAAGTGATGTGTCGTATATGTGACAAGTTTGTCGACAAGGATCATCAGTGTTTCATGCAAGTACCCAAACAAGGCAAGAAAAGAAAGAGAGAGGATGATGAGGAACAAGAGGACACTTATTTATTTTTTGATTTTGAATGTACTCAAGACACTGGAATCCATGTCCCTAATCTGGTGGTGGTGCAAGATCAACACGGGAAGGAGTGGGTGTTTAAAACGTGCGAGGCATTTTGTTCCTGGCTGTTTGACGAGATGCCAGGAGCAACCTGCATAGCCCATAACTTTAAGGGTTATGATTCTTATTTTATTTTGGATTATTTGTATAAGAACAATGTGAAACCAACCCTCATCATGAATGGTGCCAAGATCATGGAAATGCGAGTACCGGATGTGAATGTGCGTTTTATTGACAGTTTAAATTTTTTTCCTATGCCGCTGTCAAAGTTACCCAAAACATTTGGCATGAAAGAACTCAAGAAAGGCTATTTCCCCCATTTCTTCAATACAGAAGAAAACCAACATTATGTGGGACCCATACCGGATGTTGAGCACTATGACCCTGACGGTATGAAACCAGAAGCTCGTGATGCGTTCCTGACTTGGTACCAAGAACAACAGACAAAGAAGGTGGTGTTTAATATGCAAGAAGAACTTGTGGCTTATTGTCGATCTGATGTGGACATTTTGCGGCGATGTTGCTGTCATTTTATAGACACGGTGAAAGGGTTATGTCATATTCACCCTTTCAAAGAAAGCATGACCATTGCCTCTTTATGCAATTTAATTTTTCGTACCATGTTTTTGAAGGAGAACACCATTGCCATTATTCCTCATTTGGGATACAGAAAGACAGCTAATCAATCGCATTGCGCTTATCAATGGCTGGCGCATGTGGCGCATCAAGATAATGTAGTGATTCGGCACGGTAGAAATGAAGGCGAGAAGCGTGTGGGACCGTATTTGTTGGATGGATATTGTGAAGCTACCAACACAGCTTATGAGTTTCATGGTTGCTTTTATCATGGCTGTATCAAATGTTTTCCCGGTACCACTGTGAACCCCGTGAACAATTGTTCGATGCATGAATTGTATCAACATACCTTGGAAAGAACTGACTATTTGAAGAAGCAAGGGTTTGGTGTCGTGGAGATGTGGGAATGTCAGTGGCGAGAGCTCCTAAAAAAGAACCAAGACGTGAAAGCATTTGTGGATGGGTTAAACTTTGTGTCTCCCCTGAACCCGCGTGATGCCTTTTATGGGGGGCGTACCAATGCCACGAAATTGCTGGTGGAAGGAAAGAAGATCAAGTATGTGGACTTTACAAGTTTGTATCCGGATATTAATAAAAACGGAGTGTATCCTGTGGGACATCCTCAGATAATCACGGACAATTTGAATCCTACCCAGGTTGGAGATTATTTTGGTGTCATCAAATGTGATGTGCTTGCACCCCGGGGACTGTATCACCCTGTGTTACCCTTCAAGTGTAACAACAAACTCATGTTTGCATTGTGTCGAACCTGTGCAGAAACACTACAAAAAACCCCCTGTGAACATACGGATCAAGAAAGAACCTTTACGGGGACGTGGGTGAGTCTAGAACTGGATTTGGCACGAGAGATGGGATACCGGGTGGTGCGATTACATGAAGTATGGCATTTTGATCAAAAAAGTCAAACTTTGTTTAAAGACTATATCGATATGTTTCTAAAGAAGAAACAGGAAGCCTCTGGGTGGCCTTCCTGGTGTGAGAGCGATCAAGACAAAGCCAAGTACATTGAAGAGTATCGCCAGCACGAAGGGATTCTACTGGACAAGGACAAGATTCAGTATAACGCAGGAGCCAGAAGTGTGTGGAAACAAATACTCAACAACATGTGGGGAAAATTAGGACAACGCCCCAACAGACCCAAGTTGGAAGTGGTGAATGAACCAAAACGCTATTTTGAGTTGTTCACTAGTGCTAGCGTGAATGTGAAAGATGTTCATCTTGTTTCCGAGGACATGGTGGAAGTGTGTTATGCGTTAGAAAATGATTTTGTGGAAGCTTCGGACAGAACTAATGTTGTTTTGGCAGCCTTCACGACAGCTCAAGCTAGAATTAAATTGTACCGTGTGATGGCCAAACTGGGTCAAAGAGTGTGTTATTACGATACAGACAGTCTTGTTTATGTATCGGAAGAAGGACAGTGGGAACCCTCATTGGGTGATTATTTGGGTGAACTTACCAATGAACTGAGTGACGATGATTACATTGCCGCCTTTGTTTCGGCAGGTCCTAAGAATTATGCCTACAAAACACACAA
Organism: Ricordea florida; assembly: GCA_949710005.1. Taxonomy (NCBI): domain Eukaryota; kingdom Metazoa; phylum Cnidaria; class Anthozoa; order Corallimorpharia; family Ricordeidae; genus Ricordea; species Ricordea florida. The sequence continues at coordinate 7,912,471 of OX453274.1, read as the reverse complement.
GGGAAACGTTGTGTGTAAAGTGCGTGGATTCACGTTAAATGTTCGTACTACCGAGAAAGTGAACTTTCGTACCATGGCAACCATGGTACGGGCCAATGACTGTGAACCTGTCACTGTTCATAACCCTCACAAGATTGTACGTGATACGAAAAACAAACAATTGGTGACGCAATCCCAAGACAAGAAATATAAATTGGTGTACGATAAGCGTGTGATCAAAAACGATTTTGACACATTACCCTACGGATATTGAGAAGGAATAAAAAAAAAGCAGGTACTTTTTTTCTTCTCCTTCAATGGTAACCCAGTCAGTTCGAATATGTTCAACATGTGCTGTGAAGGTGATTCTTGGCAGTATTCTTCTCCTCGTCCTCCACTGGATGATTTACGTGCAGTTTGTTTCGTACGTGCCATATTTTACTTCCCTATTTTTTGTCTCCAAGATGAAGAGGACAAAACTATTTATTATTCGTGCCATTGCAAGGATGGATGCAGAGTTGACCCGTTCAATCAAAACCGACGTGTTGAACATTCCTCCTTGTTGCTTCCCATGTACAGTAACGGATTTACAGAAATGTTGGAGAAGAGTGGAAGAAAGACAACCCGTATGTTGGGGTCATGTGGCAGTTTTTATGCGGATGCTTGACTTTCTAACATTACCTGTGAAACGAAAACATGTCATACTGGAGTGGTTGATAGACCAAGATATGACACTTCCCAGTTTACCATGGTTGGTGATGATGTATTTTTATAATTACATGAGAATGTAATAAAACACAGTTCAGAGGATCAACTTTATTTAGTTGTACAATGCCTTGCTTAGGACGTGGATCTCTACCATCCATTTTGTTGAAAAACTTGTTTAAACGTATTCGGTGTCACGTTGCCTGTTGTCAAGGGGTTGTCATTGAAATTTCCGATGGCCACGACGAGTGTGAAGAAGAAGAAATGGAAGACGGAAAGACAATCATTACCGGTACTTCGCAAAGTGTACTACAGCCCAGGAGAACCTGCTGCTTTTGTTGGCGTCAAGCGATTAGTCGATGCTGCTCGCGCAAAAGGAATCAAGCCATCCATAACAAGAAAATGGCTCGAATCCCAAGTACCGTATACATTGCACAAACCTGTCCGAAAACGCTTTAAACGTAATCGTGTGGTGGTGAACGGAATGGACGAACAATGGCAAGCGGATCTTGTGGACGTGCAAGCATTAAAAGACGAAAATGATGGGTTTCGTTACCTCTTGACCGTCATTGACGTTCTGTCCAAATATGCCTGGGTGGTGCCTTTGAAAGACAAGACGGGTAAAAATTTAGTGAAGGCGTTTGATAGCATCTTTGAACAAGATGAACGCATCCCTGATCGATTGCAGACGGATGAAGGGACGGAATTTACAAATCAACAGTTTCAAAAGTTCTTGCAATCCAAAGGGGTGCAACATTTCGTCACGTATAACGAAACCAAAGCCCAAATCGTGGAACGTTTTAATAGAACGTTGAAGACACGCATGTGGCGGTTTTTTACACAGGTAAATAGTTACCGTTACCTGGACGATTTGGACGATTTAGTGGATAGTTACAATAGTTCGAGACATCGCAGTATTGGGACTGCACCGAACTTAGTAACCCCTGCAAATGCTCAAGACGTCTGGCGTCGTTTGTACGGTGACGATTTTGTAAAGCGAACGAAACGAATCCGGTACAAGTTTAAAGTCGGCGATCAAGTACGCATCTCGAAAAAGAAAGGTATTTTCAAAAAAGGGTATACACCTAATTGGACAGAAGAAGTGTTTACGGTGGCTCAACGATTGCGTAGAATACCCCCCGTGTATCGAATAAAGGAGTATGACGGTTCAAAAATAAAAGGAACATTCTACGAACAAGAACTGGAACGAGTTCGGGTGAAAGAAGATGATTTTTTTAAAGTGGAAAAAATCCTGAAAACGAAAGGGGTAGGACGGAAGAAAGAATACTTGGTACGTTGGAGAGGTTGGCCGAGCAAGTACGATCAATGGATCCCAGCCGCTTACATGAAGAAAGCATAAAGAGACGTTTCCAAGGGTGATTCCATCATTGATCATCAACATGTTGGCGCAAGAGGATTTCTACTTGATTCTTCCAAGTAACACGAGAAGTGCTCGTTTCATAGACAACAGACCCCATCACTACAAAATCGACTTACCTCAAGAAATCGTGTTACAAGGAGATTGGGAAGTTGGACTGACCGAAGTGGTATTTCCCAAAACGTGGCGTCACACCCAAAAAATACCGTTGAGCGAAGAAGACAGGATTTGGCAACTCGTTGACCAAGATAAAAATCCTCCTTTTGTGGTAAAACAACTTCCTCATGAACCGTATCCTGGTTACTACGAGGTGTTTGAATATGTGATTGATACCATGACCAATGATTTAGCAGAGGTTCAAATCACAACCAATTACGATCCAGTGTCAAGAAGGATTCGATGGACTTTTCCAGCCAATCGAACTATTCGACTTCATCTATCCCTGGCCAGGCTTTTAGGTTTTATGGCTTTGACACATGCTGAGCTTCCAGAATTAGAACGCAAGTATACGGTGATTCCACCTTTCTTGAACAAACCGGATAATTTTAAAATACTTCCAGGTGATATTTGGTTTGAGATCAGCAGTGATGTGGATGAAGGAATGGATGTGAATCTTCGTCCTTTTGTAGAAGCAACTGAGAGCGATATGGACTTTTGCGTCAACAATATAAAGACGCAAAACATATGGTTATCAAGTCCTATTAATATGGTTGATTACTATACTCATCGGTTTCGTGTCATTTTGAGGAATCTATCCAACAATTCAATCTTTGATCAAATGTTTGGTATTGTTATGGCCTACGATCAAGGAAGATACCGTTTTAATCTTCAACCGGGAGCTACATTCAGAATATCGTTACCGTTTGCACGTATGCTTGGATTTCTCGATACCAATGACACCATTAGCACACCTTACAGAGATGGACGATTTCGAATCGATTCTTCTCTTCCCTACTTGATGTTTGTGTGTTTACCTCAAGAAGAAGCTTGGTCGTTCTATATTGATCCACCGCACGGGTTAAGGAAATACATCCCTGTTGCTTATCGACCCATCGAGTCTTTTTATATCGAATCGAATCTCGCCATTGAACCGTGGTTTGACGGGGGTAAAAAATCGCGCGTGATACACTGGATTACGTCGGAGTCAAGTGTTCAAGAAGGGGACTATGAACGTCAAATATTTCCCCGCATTCAGTACCACAAGCTTCATCAACAGCGTTTACGAGAACTAGAAATTGTTTTAAAGACTGAAACGGATAGTGAAGTTCCATTCTATTCAGGAACCGTGACGGTAACACTTCACTTCAGAAACAAGGCGCAATTTGTACCAACATGACTGAAACGTCTCCATCGGATTTCTATCTCTATTTACCGAGTAATACAAGCATAGACACGTATCCCGACAATGGTCCCACTGGATTTACAATCAACCTACCCAACACGCTGGAATTGAACGGTGAATGGGAAGTGGCCTTAGCCGGTATCGTCTACCCTCATTCGTGGGTCAACATTGGACCCGCGGATGACAAGACTAAGATTCAACCCAATCATGTGGGAAAAATTATGGCTTTACTTAGTGTGGAGCGCAGACCTGATAACTACCGGGATAAACCCGGGTACTTCAATGGTTATGTACCAGTCTATTTGGCTGAAGGTAACTACCAAACGATAAGGGATGTCATGAGAGGAGTCGATTATGCCTTACGAAAAGAATTTGGAGATGATGTGGCCAGGGAAGAATGGCAAATCAAAGACCTGGATGGGCATACAGAAGTGAAGATAAAAAAAATGTCAGGATTGGCCTTTAACAGATATCTGTACAAAGCTCTCGAACTTGAACATTTCACACGACCTGGTTATGTCGACACTTCTCCTTTATATGGTGGTCTTGATGGCGATTTTTCAGTACGTCCGTACGATACTAGCAGTTATGCCATTTTTGGATGGGATAACACTTACACTCCTGCTGATCTACCTGATGAGCCTGACTATGCGGATTATAGATTTAAAAGCAACTCGAATGACATCGTTCATTGGTTTATCGGTGCAAAAGATGGTAGAGCTGGAGGTCTCAGTTTTCAAACCATGTACATTTACTCGGATGTGGTGGAAACACAGATCGTGGGAGATGTACGAGCCAACGTGCTTCGTGTGATTGCCCCAAGAGGAGAACCGAACGAGATTGTTCATGAAAATTTTAGCAATCTCTATTACAGCCCTGTTCGATTAACCCGTTTGAACACCATCGAAGTCCTTTTAAGAGGCGACACAGGAGAACCCATCGCATTTAAAGGAGGCGTCGTCACGATCACGTTACATTTTCGGAAAAAAAAGAATGAATGACGATTTTTACTTGTTTCTCCCGAGCAACGCAAGTACTGATATTTATCCGCAGAACAATCCATCCAGTTTTGAAATTGTTTTACCCAACACCTACGATTTGCACGGAGATGATTGGCAAGTGGCCTTGGCTAGTATTGTTTACCCACATACATGGGTAAATATGGGTGAAGGGTACACACCGGAGAGTCTATTCTTTGCTAGAATTGGTAGTCCGAGAAGACCTAAAAGATTTAATCTTGATATTTATGGTGATGAAAAGTGGGTTCCTCTTCACGTGGGCGAGGGACACTACCGAAATGTCAAAGATGTGTTTGAAGGTATGGAAAGGGCGTTGAGATTCAAGTTTGGCAAAGAATTGTCAGATCGAGAGTTCGCCTTTACGTACGAAGATAATCATCCAGCCATTACCATACGGAGACCTTCCGTTCTGGCTATTAATCCCTATCTCATGAGGAAATTAGAAATTCAGCAGACCTTCCCCGATCTTTCTTGGACAAGGCGTCATTTCCCTCAAAGCGGTTACGATACAGATAAGTTTGATAGTACGTTTCTGGTCTTGGGAGTGGACGAAACAAAGGAAGAATACCGCGACGGTACGGACGAATTTTGGATGGCTACCACCCTCGATAAACCGCTTGCATGGTTTTTGACGACCATCTCTTTTCAAACCATCTACATTTATTCGGATATAGTGGCTTCCCAAGTCGTTGGAGATGTGCGTGCCAATATCCTACGTGTGGTGGCACCCCGAGGTGAACCGGGACAAATCATTCACGAGAATTTTTTCAATCTTTTCTACCATGACGTCCGTTTAAAATCCTTCAACACGATTACGATCTTTTTAAGAGGAGACACGGGCAATCCGATTCCATTTTTGCATGGTGTGGTACAAGTGACATTGCATTTCCGGAAAAAACGATGACCGCCGTGACCGAAGGTGGCTTTTACATGATTTTACCGAGCAATACCGCGACAACCAATAATCAAACCAACAGACCGGGGAACTATACTATCGAACTTCCCGAAAGACTTTATATGGATGCATCCTGGAGCGTGGCACTCGTCAATCTTATTTATGTCAATCACTATGCCGAAGACGAGGGTGCCTACATTGTCTACGTGGTGATACAGGATGATGATGATGATGATGACCCCCTATACGACGATCATTTTCATCTAGGGAGAAAGGGTGCCACGACGACTGGGGCCATTTTCCAGATCATTCACGATGAACTCAGCATGATTGCGAATCTAATCCGCGTGAACCTTGACGACTACGTGACCATCGAAAATAATCCGGAAACAGAAACAGTGTCCATGATTGAATTGAAGAAGAAAACAAGATTGGGATTCAGTATCCCTCTAGCTAAAGTGCTTGGATTCCTTTCACCCCAACTGAGTCTCAGAAGTTACCAATACATTGAAGGCAAAAGTGGGAATAGCAGAGCCCTTTTGACCCAAGACCGTCTCATGCTACCCGAACGAATGGATGCAACCGCGCACTTCATGCCTGAACACAAAGTGAATTTGAGTGAAACGGCACGGTACAAACCTCGCAACCTATTTGTGTATACGGATATCGTGGAACCTCATCCTGTGGGCAACATCAATGCGAATCTACTGAGAGTCGTTCCGGCGATTTCCAAAGAACCGGTGGTGAATCAAGATTTTGTGATACCCATGTATTTCAACTTGTCTCAAACACACATTAATTCTATCAGTATCCTCATAGCAGATGACGCAGGACAAGAAATTCCATTTGTAGACTCTGCTATCCAAGTCACGTTACATTTCAGAAGAGACCGACTACCTCATTAAGTGTCCTTATAACGGTTGCCCCAGGACAGGTCATACCATTTGTAGACAGGTCACGTTACGCTTCAGAAGACGACTTTATGAATCCCCCACCTTACGTCATTCCCATGAGACAAGCAGGAGGAGGACCGATCACCGTATTCAGAGGTGCCCCTGTACCGCGTACTCAACGCGGGCATGGTTTAGGAGCTGTATTCCGTAGCATTGGTCGGGCTGTCAGACCCTTGGCCTCGAAAGCGGCCTCGAAACTGGCACCCGTCGCTAAGAGAACGGCTAAAAGAGTAGCCAAACAAGCGGCGAAAAAAGCACTGAAAACCGGTGTTGCTGTTGCTGGCGATGTTCTTTCAGGAAAAAGGTTAAAGACAGCGGCCAAACAAAGAACCAAAGAAACCTTGCAAAAAAGCAAACAAGAGTTGACGGCCAAAGCAAAATCGGCTTTGATGGCCAAAGCAAAATCGGTTTTGGCACCCCCGAGAAAAACAACAAGAACGAAATCGGCCCCACCACCTAGTAAGCGCCGACGAGTTGCCGGAAGGAGGAAACCAAAGCGCAAAACATTGCAAACAGGAGGAAGACGTGTAAGAGCAAGAAGAATGATGAAAGGAACACCCCAAGCAAGACGATTCATGCGTCAACTACGAATGATGCGACGCCAAACGCGACGTCGTCCTCGACAAAGAGACATTTTCGGATAAATTGACTTCTAGCTATAAAAACCTATCATTTGAGATCAGGAAACGACGACGACAACATCATCATGATTTTAGAGCAAACTACTAAACACTATGCCTCAGAGTATGGTGGAAATTCTGCTTTGGAATTGTTCGAGTTACCACCTACTGACACATCGGTCCTAAGTGCTCGCTGGCAACCGTATCATCCCGAAGCAAGAATTCAGCGTGGGAGTCCCATTGAATTCAACATTGAAACAACGCCCGACTACATTGACCTGTCCAAGTGTTACATTAAATTCAAGGTCAAAGTCACCAAAGCAAATGGCGATAGTCTTGATGACAAGAAATGCATCCCAGTCAACAATTTCATGCACAGCATCATCAAGCAGATGTCCATCAAGCTCAACAACACGCTGGTCACTCAACAAAATGACACCTATGCCTACAAAGCTTACATTGAAAATTTGCTGAGTTATCCGAGCGACAGCGCTGAATCGTACATGACCTGTGTGTTGTGGTACCTTGATGAAGCAGGAAAATTTGAGCTAACAGAAACAACTGCGGGTCAACCTGGTGCGGAGGTTGATAACTTGAAAGCAAGACAACTGTTCATTGATAAAAGCAAGATCGTGCAAATGCAAGGCACTCCTGCCCATGCTCTGTTCCACACAGACAAGTACCTGGTGGGAAATGTAGACATGAACATACGCATTGACATCAACTCGGAAGCCTTTTGTCTCATGTCAGCAGCTGGTACAGAAAAACTGAAAATCGTGGATTGTGAATTCATGGTACGTTATGTGAAAATCAGTGATTCCGTGCGTCTGAGGCACCTGAACATCATGAAAGGAAGAGGGGTATCACGACCCTTACCCGCTCTGTACCATTTGGAAAGAGGAGATGTGCAAGCCTACAACATTGCTTCAGGACAAGCCAGCTTCCAGAAGAATGATCTGTTCTTGGGCAAAATACCCCGACGTGTGGTGGTGGGGTTGGTACGAAACGATGCCTACGTGGGTAACAAAGATCGCAATCCCTTTAATTTCCAGCTGTATGGTCTGAAATCATTGAAGCTGTTAGTCAATGGAGAAGAATATCCAAGCCCTGCTATTGAGTTGGATGACAATGGTAATGTGAATGGTTACAATTCACTGCTGTTAGGAGGTGGCACCATGCACCGAGGCCCTGGTCTGCAAATAAAACGAAATGATTGGTCTGAAGGATTTGCCCTGTTCATGTGGGACTTAACTCCAGACGGAAGCGGGGCTGCCTTTCACATGCATCCAGAGTACAGAGGACAAATCACCATAAAAGGTGTGTTCGTAGAACCCACCGGCACAGTGTTCACGTTGATTGTCTACGGAGAGTATGTGGACATCATGGAAATTGATGCGAACAAGAACGTGACCTATGACCTGGCCTGAACACCATGTTGCACACTAACGAATTGAAGATATTAAGTATGCGCGATCCGTGCATTGCTTCGACATTTTTGGGTGTGTTTCCAAGCGATCGATTACCCAAACGAATCCGCACGTATCCCGCTTCCCTCATTGCCAATACAGATCCTGCCAGTCAACCAGGACAGCATTGGATTGCCATGTATTTCCCAGACAAGACCCAAAACGAATTTTTTGATAGCTACGGACTGCCGCCCACTTTTTACACGGATGCTTTCACCAAGTACTTGGCCAAAGGAAACAAAAGAACCATACGCAGCAAGAAAACCCTGCAGTCCCTCAATTCGTCCGTGTGTGGTTATTATTGCCTTTATTATTTGTATTTTCGAACCAGAGGCAAGAGTTTAAAAACCATCGAACAATGTTTCACCCCGAGCAATAAGCAAGCCAACGACAAGCACGTGGAAGCGTTTATCAAACATCATTTGTCACGTCGTCGTCGTCGTTGTTGCCGTCAAACCATGCGTGACATGGCTTGTAATCAATGTAATGTGTCAAGAAAACAATGTTGTAGTAATCGTTGTAGAAAATAAAAAAAGTGGAAGGTGAACCCAAGATTCATTTGTATGTGTGCAACCATGTCATCCGTTTACGACGAACCCATGTTTAAAACACCATGCAGCATGATCATTGCGGGACCCAGCCAATGCGGAAAAACCACGTTCACTAGACAATTATTACGGCATGCCGGACAGATTTTTGACCGAGCCCCTAAACGCATCGTCTACTGTTACGGAGAACCTCAACCGTGTTTTCAGGAAATGCAACGAGAAGGGATTCACTTTCATAAAGGCATCCCTTCAAACATCCACATGTTATTTCCTCGTCATCAAAGACCTGGTATTTTGGTGTTGGATGATTTGATGCGCGATTGCGGGGAGGATCAACACATTCTGGATCTCTTCACTAGAGGATCTCATCACAACGATGTGACTTGTATCTATTTGACGCAAAATCTATTTCCACCAGGCAAATACGCGCGCACCATTTCTCTCAACACGCATTATGTGGTGGCCTTCAAGAATCCAAGAGATGCGGTGGGTGTTCGCAACTTGGCACAACAAGCTTATCCTGGACGTGTCCCTTTTATCATGGAATGTTTTCACGATGCGACGAGTCAACCGTACGGTTACCTCTTGTTTGATCTTCATCCATCGTCTCCCGATGATCTACGTCTTCGCACCGACATTTTAGAAGGACCAACCATTATTTACAAAGAAAATAAATAAGTCACGTTAGACTAATCAATATCATTTGTTTCCACTGCGTCATCATGGCAACGTGGCCTACCGATGAAGAAGGGCGTTTACTGACCTTAGGCGTGGACGATTTAGATACCCAAAAAATTTTCGAGGAAATACGGGCAGCAAGTAGCGCTGCCAGTGACGAGTTTGATGCCAATCGATATTTTCGTGACAGCTTTGGAGATTCGGCAGTCAACCGTTCTCTACAACAAGAAGCATCTGCACCTCTAGGTTTTGATCCTTTGACAGCTTCTGTCGCGAGCACCTTTGGATTTGGAGCCCCTGCCGGAACACCACCCCACTTGAGAAACATTTCTTCCACCGGTGTAGGGTTAGCTTCAGCACCTACAAGACCTCAACAACCAAGTAGGGTCGGGCGCAAAGGAACACCGCCAACGGGACCGCTTCGTTCACCCCGATTGACAACATTACGAACACCCCCACGTAATATTGGAGAGGTAGGAGTAGGAGTCACATCACGCACCACGTCCGTTGTCACCCGGACCGGTGTTCCGCCAGTTCAGCTACCCCCAACACGTTCCATTGGAGAGGTAGGTGTAGGCTTTTCATCACCCATCACTCCCATTTCACCCGGTCCAACAGGACCTCGACCTGCTACACCTCTCAGAACATCCACACCTATCGCTCCAAGAAGAACAACGCCAAGACGACTACGAGGACAGCGAATACAACAACAACGACAACAACGTCGTATTCGAAGAATTCGTCGTCAAACACGTCCTCCTCCTCCAACTGAAACAGGAGCGCGACGTGGCGCCGCAAGGTCAGCCAGTGAAACAGGAGCGCGACGTGACGCCACAAGTTCAGCCAGGACACGTGTACGACGAGTACGTGCTACTCCACGAACTCAACAAACCGTACAAAATCTACAACAACAAGCCGACGACGCAGTCAGAGGAAGACGTATTGCTGCAGTGACCGAAACAAGAACCGTCACAACCACCTACAAAGGAGCCAATCAACAGCCTCGAGTCACTCGAGTCTCTACACGTCAAACGCAATAAATCAAAAAACGGTTTGATCGTTTGCATCAGTCGCAACGATGTGTCAAGTAGAGAACAACGACGATAAGAGCTGTCAGGTTAAAAACGTGTTGCTCACCACGTTATTGACGCTACCCAGTCAAAGCGAGCAACTCGAGCTGTTGAAAATGGCAACTCTCGATGAATTGGATGTCATCTCCAATTCCTGCATCAATCTTCTAACCACCATCTTCGGATTAGAAACTCGCATGGCTGATAGCATTTGCAAGTACAAGGAACTCCTCTACTGGGAATACCTGCAAGGTCAGCAAGAAGAAGAAGACGATGACGAAGAATTCTCTTCCTCCGTAGCTACACCACTACCACCACCGCCACCAGCACGACCACCAGTCAAAAAACGTAAAACCTCCTCTGCCACCACGACTACCAAGAAGAAGAAGAAAACATGCCAGAACAAGAAAACAGAGAGTTCAAAAACAACAAGCACACCTTGATTGCAACCATTCAAGCATGGAACGTTTAGGAAGAAACGCGGATTTTTTACAGCGCTTTATACGTGCCAAAGTGCCAGCACGTAAGCGTCTCGTCCAAAAAGCGACCAAAGGTCAAATCGATATGTTGAGCGAAATCTCTTTGAACTTGTTAAAAGGAGTCATTCCGTTGAAACGTCCAGTATTTTTGAAATTGAAACGCGAAGCCAAAAAGATCAGATCCTTGGCCAAAAAGAAAGCATCCGTCAAACAAAGGAAACGCATCTTAAATCAACGTGGTGGATTTTTAATCACACTGGCTTCCGTTCTAACCCCGGTCCTGGTAGGTTTAGCAGCCGAAGAAGCGGTGAGACATTCCCGAGGAGAATAAAAGTATAAACGTAGACATATTGGTAACATTTTCCACAACACCATGGCTCGTGCAAGACGTATGGCCCTCGTACCAGAGGATGTTCTCTCGACTATGGCACAAGAAAAAAAAATCAACACATCTCCTTTCATCCGTTCCTTGGCCAACATGGACATCGAAATAAAAGCTATCCTCGATGATCCTAGCATTCCGTTGGATAGAAAACTGGCCCTTTACGATAACATCATGAACCGTTACAAAGCTGTGTTGGCACAATACCGAACACAGATACCTGCAGTACGCATTATCAGACCCAGACCCCAAAAGAAACCGCGAAGAGGACGTCTTCCGTTTGCCACACCCGTGGGTACAGCGGCTCTTCCTGACGCCATCACAACAACCATAGACGATGCAGCATTACCCATCACGCCTGTGGTGGAACAACAACAAGATGATTTGGAAACGTTTGTCATGCCACCGACTCCGCCCACTACCATCACTCCAAGAAAACAGGCTATTTCAAGATTACCCCGATCCAGGCGGATTTTCAGTCCTGTTATGACAAGATCCAAAAAGAAAAAAGAACAGGAAGGAACCGGTTTATACAGGTTAATGAAACGACGTTGGATTCGCTACTAAAAAAAGAAACCAAGGAAAACAGGAAACAGGAACCGGTTTATACAGGTTAATGAAAACAGGAAAACAACTGGTTTTCTTTTCAAACGTATAAAAAAGAAGCAACGAGTCCATCGGATTATCATTTCTCCTCCACAACACGAACGATGTGCATCTTTGTTGAATCTCCCACTTCTTGTCAATTGTATTCCTACGGACCTGTAGAACCGCATCAACCACATCAACTTTGTGGTTTTTGCCAAAACAATCTGACCACATTCAATGCCAAAAAGTTCCCCTTTGACCGCTACACCAAATGTTCCACCGGATGTCCTTTCTTCACACGAACGGACAAATTGGATGACTACTGCAGCGTCTTGTTGTACAAAGTACAACCATTGTACAAAGCTCTGCCACCCTTATGCGAACACGGAGATCTCTCCACCATGGTGTTGGCTGGCACGGAAAACAACTTCAACAGACCTTTCTTCAAATGTGCCAACCGCCAAATAAAAGATGGTCCATGCAACTACTTCCAGTGGGCTGACGAACATTCCAACTCCAAAACGATCCAATACAATGCCGGTAGAAACATCGACAAATCACCAGCCAGACCAGTGACACCAGCACCAGCACCACCACCACCACCACAAGAAAGAAAAAGAAAAGCACGCCAGACTACATTATCCTGCTCCAACAAAATCGTTGTCATGGAAGTCGATGGCGAACCCAGACGGTTTGATGGGAATCTCATGCTACCCAAAGAACATGAAAAAAGAAAACCCAAACGATGCAAACCCGGGAAAGTGGCTCGTTACAACAGACACGAATTGGTGACACGACAAGTCAACGACAACACCCGATTCTTCTACAACGACTGGATGATTCCCGAAAAATTCATCACCCCAGAATTCTTAGCCTTCAAATCGGATGTCATCGTGGTTGGACCCCACGTTATCACGAACAAGATAGAAGAAGAAGAGGAAGAAGAAGAAAAACCTACTCCTGTTCTCCTGCAATCAAATCAAATGAACAGCATGGACGATGCGGAACATTTTCTTAACATGTTGGACAAGTTTGCTGCTTAAAAAAAGTTAGTTGTTGTTGTTGTTATTAAACCATGTTGAGAAAAGAAATTAAAGTTGACACATTGTTAAAAATGGTTGTGTTTTCTCATCCGCGCGCGCACCCCCACCCCAAAACAACCGCTGACGCCCACGCGCGCGCGCCCGCGCGCGCCCACGCGCCCTTTTTCCCGCCAAAACACAATTCGCAACAATTCGCGTGTGCCACCACCTCTGTCGCGTGTGCCACCACCTCCAACACCAAAATCCCATTCAGCTCCATTCAGCTCATTCGTAACATGTTCTCGACCAATCAGGACACAGTATTTGCCCCGTAGTGGCCCCCCTTACTACTGATCAAACCATGCAGTGTGACCATTCCTTGGAAAGCTACTGAACAGTACTGTGTTGTGGTACTGTCTGTTTTACTATACAGTGTGGTTCTATCTTTTTCATATGTGTATCAAACCATGCAGTGTGACTGTTCTTTGGAAAGCTACTAAACAATACTGTACTATGGTGCTGTTTGTTTTACTGTACAGTGTGGTTCTGGTTTTTGCATCTGTAAATCAAACCATGCAGTGTGACAATTCTTTTGGTATTGTGGAACTATTTGTTACGACTTCAAACAATGAAGGAAGATTTTGAAAGCATTCTGTTGTGGTATTACTTGTTATTACTTGTTCTAGCGTAGTCAGTCTAACACGTTTCAGTGTTCAGAAAATACATTTGTCGGAGAGCTACGTAGACAGAATAGTGCCGTGCTGTGGTGTTGTTTTCTTTGCGATAAATGTGTGTTCCTTTAACTTTTCCATGTTTGGACAAAATGTTTAACATTAGTACAGCTTTGCACGGAAAAATTACGGTGCAGGACTGTAGTGAAATAGACGCTAACTTCACTTAACATTGTATTTACGAATCTTTGAAATGCCGAAATGAATGTTTCTCCCGCCGTATTCCGTGTCACCGTTTGCGGTCAATTACGTTATTGAATACAATGCTATTAAAGTGGATTTCCTGGTCTTAACGTATCCTTTATTCAAATGATCATGATTTACAACATAGAAAGCTAGAGCTAACGCACAAGCATAGCTTTATAGCAGCACAAGGTATTTTTTTTTGCACTGAATGGGAGCAGCTACCTAGTGGAGGGGGACATGGGGGGCCCTGAACACCGCAACACCGCAAACAAAATTAACGAACACCGCATCACTGCAAGAAAAGTCGACGAAACACCGTCACCGCAACAATTATTTTTAGCTACATTATTTTAACGTCTACACTTGACGTAATACTTTTACAACTAAACAATTATCCACAAAATAAACACATCAAAACGGACGCTTGTCAATGCATGCCTACGCGTCGATACTGTAGCCTTCCGCATATGTCCTTTGGGGTTCGTTTGTCATGCATTCATTTCTCCCCTGTTGATACCCGTAAATCGGTTTTCTTTTACTTACAGGGAGAGCTCGTTTGTATGAAGGTCCATGAACAGGACTGAGAAATTGACCCGTAGTTTATGACCGGTACTTTTCGCCACCTTTTCCTTTTTCGTAGAAAAAAGGTACGCAATCAATGACATATTCCGTCTCGCAGTTTCCAGAATTAACTTCTCTGACGTCGGCCAGGGTTTCCACGTGTCTTCAGAAGGCTGCGCTCCGGGAGGCAGAGGTCAAGTTACTTGTCAAGTTACGTATTTAGTAACGAAAACAGCTTCGCATTGGCAGCTTACGCATATTGAAGATTAACTAGACAATGTTGGTATGTAAAAACAATGGTACGTGCTTGTCATAAATTATCACGGATTAACGAAGTTTACACGCTAAATTTAGGTCTGAGAAAGATCAAACAAGAAACCACAGCACCGCAAATAATCTCATTTCCCCGAACAACGTTGCGTGAAAAATACAAACATAGCACACCGAAGGGTTTCAGATCACAGCAACGCCGCTAGCTGAGATTTTATTCCCCGCATCATCCCCGGGGGAGGGGGGTACTCTCATAAATTTCGGACAGGTGTGTACCGCGAAGGGTCTCAAACTCTGACCCCATTTAAGGATGAAGCAAACGAAAATTGATACCCTATTTAAGGCCCAAACCCAAATTGACACCCTATGCAAGGGAGAAACAAAAACTAAAAATAGCTTGAACGGAAAAAATAGCAATCTTTATAAAATCGCTAATACTTCATTTGATCATTTGTTTTCCACTTAACTGGGTATCTACGCACCGCTATGTTAGCTGATACAATTTAGACACCCTGTCTAAGGATCACACTGGGAACACTATGCCAACATGGGCAAAATTGATACCCTATTTAAGGATTGAGAACCTCAAACACCATACCCTATCCCGCGGCACATACCTATATAGCCCATATATGGGGGTACCCACCCCCCGCCGGGGCATCACTGCATTAAAAAAAAAAGATGTCCATCACCACCGCAACACCGCAAATCCCCATATCCCCCTCCTAATGGTTTATTTCGGTTACAAAATGGCCCACAATGCCTTAACACGTGACCACAAAGACAGTTCTGAATGTCGTATCCCATTTCTCTCAAAATCCGGGAATTCTTCTCCAGAGGGCGGGGTCAAAGAGCGTCCACCTTAAAAGTAATGCACATGTCAGCGCACATTTTAGTAGCCATAGAAACTTAGCTAAGTTAAGTTGCTTTGAATTACAGATAGATTTTAAAAAGACGTTGAATTCAA
Organism: Ricordea florida; assembly: GCA_949710005.1. Lineage (NCBI taxonomy): Eukaryota > Metazoa > Cnidaria > Anthozoa > Corallimorpharia > Ricordeidae > Ricordea > Ricordea florida. Next base: position 7,896,632 of record OX453274.1, on the reverse strand, counting down.
ACCGTAGGTTTCGCTTAACTTTCGTATTGCAACTTTAATTGTTCCCATTATATTGATTCAAATCAATTCATTAGAGAAGATTAAGTGTAGCATATAATAGCCAAGTTGGGTCAATAACATTTATGAAGGATTCGTAATTTCAAAAGCTTTCAATAGTATTTAAGTCATCTTTGAACATCGGGTTCTTTCTTTCGGCTTTAAGATATTTACTTCCCTTGATTTTTGACCATCATTAACATCGAACAGTATTGTTTTTCATTGTCAAGTTTGTGTTAACCGAAACCTGAGTAATTAACCTATAGAGGAAGATAATTTAAGCTGTTTCTACCAGTTTTTCAAATAATTCAAATGTCTCAAGTGTTTCCTAAAATACAAATCTTTGCACAAGTATACAAGGCTCAACCTTGTGTTCACTCTACCAATTTTTAAATAATTCAAATGTTTCAAGTGTTTCCTAAGATACAAATCTTTGCACAAGTATACAAGGCTCAACCTTGTGTTCACTCTGGAGTCATCTCCCGGTTCACTCTATTGTGACTTTTTCCCGAACAGTTGATATTACTTCCCGAACTCGCACTGATCTGCTTATTCGAAGGTGGTGATGACTTTTACCGTACGGCTAACGGTTAATATTTTCGGCTGTTTTACGGCTAACGGTTAACATTTTTTAACGGCTAACGGTTAAAATTTTCTAATTTTTACGCCTAACGGCTAAATTTTTCGCTCGTTTTACGGCTAACGGTTAACCCCATTGAGACCCTCTTATTCGGTAAGGCCCAGCACTAGTTCCAACCCCATTTTTCATGCATGTAGACATATTCTTTTTCATATAAACGGTACCCATTGCGATTAGTCAGGGACCGGCATTATTTATGTGGGGGAGGGGGGTTGGGTTTTTTTTGGTTTTAGCATGAAAGAAAAAGCGTGACCCACCCCTTTAAGCCCATTAGTCAATTCTTGACCCACCCCCATATAACTTTATTCAAGAGGTGACCCACCCCAGCCCCCTTCAATCTATACCTCTATAACAAGGTCCTGTTCACTGAACGAAATCAGCATATCTTGTGGACCAGTGTCCTACTCTGCGGCCACTTCTTGTTGATGTGCCTTCTTGTATATTGTTACAGTATGACTGTCATCATCTGATTCACTTTCGCTTTCACCCCCAATCATCGTGAAATTCTCTTTTGGCCCACTCCTTTTCTCTAAAAGAAAATAGGCCTGGCCCACCCCATGATTTTTTCCCCCCACATAAATAATGACCGGTCCCTAATGAGGCTTAAATTGAAATACAAATACATTTAACTAATCGAATGTGGTTTAGAGTTGTCTGTACTCTGATCGACAACTAGTACGCGTCATCACAGTGGTCAAAATGTTGTGGACTCACGACCACTGTGATGACGCGTACTCGTTGTCGATAAGAGTACAAACAAAGCAAAACCACATTCGATTTGTTTGTTACCACAATAGCCATGTTAAAAAACGTCAAAGAAAATGTTATTTTTTTCATAGCGTGACCAAGATCGTGACACAAAGAAAGAGCAAGCAGTGTCTATAACTTTCTCGCAATCTGATTGGTTTTTTCTCCAAAATTAGCGTTTCTGATTGGCTATTGCTTTGCGTGACACATTGACGCGAGCAGCGTTGTCTAGACTCTTAACAACGGCAAATTAGCCAATCAGATTGCGAGATTAGTAGCAATTGTGGTAAAATGATTGATTGATTGAATATTCATATCCTCTAAACTGCTCTAATATATTTGTTATGGTACTAGAGAGGAGAATTTGTTTAGATATCAATACAACTCTTTTCTGGTGATCGCTTTCGTTATTCTCATAGCATGAATATTTGATGAACAGTGAATATTGTAATGAGAAATTGGATGCTGGTCTCTACTGGCACTTTAAACTTTTGATCGTCCTCTAAAACCAGTTCTGAGAGTATTACCTGCGCCTTTAGGTTCTCTTCTACCGTCATCGATAGGTGGCCGGTTGTCTTCTCTGATAATAGGTGGCCGGTTGTCTTCTCTGATAATGGGTGGCGGTTCCACTTGAACCTGAGAGCGGTAGAAAAGATATTGCGTTGCCATGCACCGTTCGATTGCTAATTATTATATAATTATTCTATAACTGTTTGGGTTCCTTCCACTGTCAGCTCGTCGCTTTTTATCCCGTGTTGTATTGGTATGTTATATAATCTTAATGCTTCTTGGTTCTATTAATTATATCATTTCATCTGTTCATTCTATCATGAAATAATTTCGTCAAGTTGTAATCAATTAATTTTACCACCTATATATTCTAAACCTAGTTCTAGTAAATCGGCTGATCTTGACCATTTCGGATTCTTATACCCAAAACACCTCCGTTCTGTGGGTTTACCGGCAATATAACCCATAGGTTTTCGACCAATCAGCGTGCGCGTAGTATCTGAGTTATTCTATAATACTTCATATTTACTTCATAATCACATTTAATAAGCTTAGTCGATTCTGTAAATTACAACATCCAATTTTAATAAATTATCGTTAATTAATTTCACCAGATTGTAGTCAATTCGTTTTCATAAATTATTATTTACTTATTAATTGAATATTCAATTCGAATTGATATCCCCTTTTTGAATCTACGGCCGGAGGGTCGTAGATTCTATGTCATCGAGCGTGTCCGTTAACCAAAAACGCGTAACAAAAGAATATTCGTACTTAATCAAATTTCGGAAATGCGAAGATCGCTTCCCGATTAATGACCGAATGTGCGATTGAGAGGAACAAAACTGTGATTGATTTGACGCTAGAGTTTCGTTAGTACTCGTTAGTCAAACCTGTCAATGTTCGGAAGAGGGAGTTGGTTGCAAAACATTCAAGGAGTATCTCGGAAGGAACTGAAGGAAGATTGCGGTGTTTTGATGAGTAGAGTTCGCCTTGTTGTAAGCTGAGTTTGTTCAATTTGCCTTTTACAGCTAGGGATAGCTTTAAGTGGATGTGTTTTAAGAAAGTTTATTTCAGTTCTTGTGTATCTGTACGAGGAATCGCCATAAAATCGACGAGTAGATTAGCAAGTGACCATGGCGGGCAGTCTTTGCTGCGTAGAGCGATGTCGAGTATGTTTAGCAAATATCCATCTTTGCTTTTTGAAATATTGTTAAGGAATGTACAACAGCATCTACAATCAGGGCAGCTACATCCTCTGCCGACTTCAAATGGCGCAGAAATCACGACTTTACTGTTCGTGGGACTTCATTCCTCTCAAGGAATCTCGAATCTCTATCGAGGGATTATTCAACCCTTTCGAGGGATTGTTCAGCCCTTTCCAGGGATTGTTCAGCCCTTTCCAGGGATTATTCAGCCCTTTCAAGGGATTATTCAACCCTTTCGAGGGAGCACGCATCCCATGCGAAGAATTACATGTACATGTATGCAGAATACGGTATGTTGTCAGCGCACAACGCAGTCGATTCCACCGCGATTACATGAGCGCTCCTCTTACAGAGTATTGACTCTCCTAGTAGAGTGGAAACAAAAAACTTTATTTAACGAAATCATGACCATGGAAAACACATCCACAGAAGCTATGCCTGGGCAATACGTAACTTATAGTACTTTTTCTGCAAATGGTCGGAGTGGAAGACAATCTTTCCGGTGTCTACACCTAAATAAGGCAAGGTAGATGTAAGCGTGTAGTTACTGCATGCAGGAAAAGAGACAGAGAACCATCTAGATTACCATGTAAAGTTTCAAAGTTAGTTAAACGCAGAAAACCAAGAGTCAGAATTAAACATACCTTGAAGAAAAGTGTTCCCGTTTCATCTGTTTTATTTAGTGTGGCTACCAGTGGTAAACTGTGGATTGTTGAGCTTGCTCATAAACAAGAGTCATTTTTTACTCGATATTTTTTAAGGAAATTCGAACAACGAAAGTGTTTGACTTCTGAGAGGAATTATAGATGTTATCCAGAATTTTTGTTCGAGTTGTTTGATAATAACAACTACCTCTTGTCAGAAAAGGAGCTTTTGTTATCGGGAGACATTGAATAGGCCCTTTGCAGGATCTAGTCACGTGCCTGGATACCACTTAGCAACGCCATGCTGGGACGCAAGCGTTCCAGCGCCATCTGTAAAACAAAGGCTGAACACTGAGGTTGTTGCGTGCGATCAAGCGAGACAAGTACCTTTCGAAAAGATTCCCGTTACTACGATAGCGGATAATTTTTCTCTTACACAAGTTGGCTTTAACCTCTTGTGCTTTTTAACTGGATTCACCGGCAAATAAGCGACAATTTTTCTTCGATTCCTGCAGCAAGTCGGCGAGTGAACACGTAGCGACATGGCGAACTCTGGAGGTAGGGAATAACCTATAACTTTTTGTTATGCATTCTTACTCTCCTCTTTTCGCCATGTAACTTTCTTAGTGTCTTTTGAGGCCTTCTAGAAAATGTTATTTTAGCGTCGTTGAAAGTATTTGGTGGCCGCATCTGGTGGCAAAAATGACATGTTCTGTGAGACTTTAATCCATATTTATCGTACAGATGGTAACTCCGCGTCAGACTCAAGAGAAGCAACGACCCAGGATCTGAGTTTATTCCCCAGTCTATCTTTCAGTGAGGTTGAGGAATATGCAAAAAAGTCCTCTGGCTGTGAAAATACTGCAAAGGCCTACAAATTCTTTGCAGAACCAGGTTATCTCCATGATATCAAAGGTAAGCTTACGCAAGTGGTGTATTTCCCAGATACCGAGTATTCGCTGATTTTGTTGTATGCTGCTCCTTTTAGTTACATATTTTCCGGATAAAGCTAAAGTCAAAGGCAAGTGCTTCAGATCAATGAAGAAAAGTGAAGCCCCACACTCTTTGGAAGTGTCTGTGCCACTACAGGCAATTAACGAGGACCCCAAAATAACCAATGCCAAGTGTTCCTGTGTTGCTGGTATGAGTGGCTACTGCCATCATATAATAGCCTTACTCTTCTACCTGGCCCACTGTAAATTGTATGGTCTCAAGGCTTTGCCAGATGATTTAACATGCACCAGTTTGCCACAGCGGTGGAGTGTTCCCAGGGGTAAAACTATTCAGCAAAAAGAAATCCAGGATTTGTTGGTCAAGAAACCACAGATGGGAGCTGACTACTCTAGGTACATTAAAAGCACTCTATATTCCCCATCCAATGTGTATGGCATACTTAGCAAGAGTCATTTTAACAACCTCTCACCCAAGCCATTGATGGCCTCTATTGTTCCATCTGTACAAGAGCTCCCTGGATTACCTTCTGTTGTAACTAAATTTGGACATGCTGTTAGAGGCAGTGTCCTCTCATACCAGCAGAAATTATCAGAAGAATACGTAATTAATGACTTATTCTGCGAGGCATACCCTGAGTTACCACTGCCTGATGCTGGTGACCGGTTTGAAAATAGGGTTTCAATTTGTTTGAGCCCTGAAAAGCAAGCATCATTGGACTCTCTATTTGTTACAAGGGAAGTTGCCATTGATCTGCAAAGTAAAACTGTCACGCAGAGTGAAAACAATTTGTGGCACCTTCTTCGCAAGAAACGTATCACAGCAAGCAAATTTGGCTTGTGTGCAAAGAGGGTTTCGAACTTTGACAGTCTTGTTGCACAGCTTAATCCCAGCCGTCACGTCACCACTCCTGCCATGAAGAGAGGTATTCAGCTGGAGGCCAGAGCTTCAATGGTCTATGCTAATGTAGCAAAGGGGGGGATGGTTAACCTCTATCCATCAGGACTGGTCATCAATCCAAAATGTCCTTGGCTTGGTTGTAGTCCAGACCGAAAAGTTTATGATATAACTTTAGCAAACCAAGGCCGTAACCCATTCGGTTTGTTAGAAGTTAAGGTTGTCAAAGAGGGGGAGACCAGTTTCAATAATGTAAAATATTTAGGAGTGGATCCTTTTACCCAGGAGAGGAAATTGAAGGAAAATCATGAATACTACTCACAGGTTCAATGTCAGCTTGGTCTGACTGGTCTTGATTGGTGTGATTTTTTTTCCTACATGACTGATACAGATTTTTTTTGCCAAAGAATTTACTTTGATAAAGACTTCTTTCAAGCTAGTAAGGATAAGGTGGACACATTTTTCTTCAATTATTTCTTAAACTAATTGTCAACAGTAATCTTAGTAATTATTTTTTAAGTAAGTAAAGGAGAAAATTATACTTAATATCATTTTGTTCTACTCCCCTCTTCCCACCAGTGAGAGTTGTTATGTTTTAAGTTGCCCACATGTAACTAGTAGGTTCAATCACTGTTTTGTGTAAGATAATTATAATGTTTTATTATACATATCATCTGTGAACACTTCTTCGATATTATGATCCTCTTACATAATCGTGGTAAGCCATTGCTGTAGACTAATAAATAAATATTACTTGTTTTTTAGAACTAATCATTGTCAATAGAACCGCCACCCTTCAGAATCAGGGGTCCCTGAAAATTTGTTAGTAAACAGACAACAGTGTATATTTGGTTGACAGTGCCAACCATCGACAGGGGCACTGGTGAATCAAAAATGTGGAACTCTTTTATCCTTCTAATTGCTCTTTCTACATGGATCCTAAGCTTGGCAATAGTTTTAGTTTCATGCACTTGTTTAGCCGTAAACTGGTCCCTGCTTTGCAAAAAAGGAGGGAGATTAAGTCCCACCCCCCTTTCCCTTAACATCCCTTCAATGTCAAAACCCTTGTCTGCCATAACTGAGTCATTAGGTTCTAAGAGATCTATTATACCAGAACATCTAGTTATTTCTTTATCTGATATGGCACCTGTAAATAAAGAAGAAATGAATGTAATTGCACCATGTGGTGCAATTCCTATTAAACCTTTAAGGGTGGTTTTGCTTTTATAAGACGAGTACAGCTGAGACTGTAAGAGAAGAGATGATGGTGTTTCCACAAAAATCTCAGTGCAGTCTAGAATAACTCTTGTTGTTGGATAGAGTTCCTTGAACTCCTCAGGCATGTTTGCATTTACGTCATCCCTAGAAGGCCAAATAGACTGAGAACCCAAAAGAAAATACATATAATTGGCCCAAGTAGTAATTTTCCTGCTCACTGATGAAATATGGATATGGAAACGTTGTGCAAGATCTTGCTCAAAGAGGCCTAATTTCACTCTAACCAAGAACATAAATAATTCATCTATCAATAACATTACCCGGGAATTAGGGCGACTATCTAAGACACCAGAAGCATAACAGTATGTCATTTTTTCAGCAGTAGGCTTGGCAAAATTGTAAAACATAGTTAGGTGTTTGTAGGAACAAAATCCCGTATAAAACTTAATGAGATCATCATTGGTGGAGAACCTCTCTAGTCCAAATCTGCTCAGTGCAAGCTCCTGTGCAGCAAGCTCCTTTTGTCTCTTGAGTTCTTGCTGAGCCTGAAGAATGGCTGAATCAGCTTCCCTGGCAGCAGTGGTAGATATCCTTCTCAGTTCCTCCAGTTCTGCTTGAACAACCAAGAGCTGAGATCTGGTTGCCTCAAGTTCTGACAGTTCTGGTTCTATAATAGCTGTTCTGCACTCACCAGGAATTCCATCTCCTTCATCAGTCTCACTCTCATCGGTTTGAGTGCCACTACATGTACAAGGACCAAAAAGAAAAGGATTATGTTTTTTTAGAGAGAGGTGACTGTCATGTGTTGAATTGAGAATGTAATCTTACATTGAAATTCATTGTTATGAAATGTCTTATGATGCCCAGGGTATATGAGAGGTAAGTAAGCAACATACCTGTCAACAACACGAACAAGTTTTCTTCTTGACTTTGGTGGTAGTGTCCAGTCAAAAATTGTTGGAACAGTGCCTTCCTTTAATAGGCGGCGTCCAGAATTGTCAGATGGCTTATAGTCTTCAGGAAGGAAGTGTTTAGAGCACACTCTGGTCTTGTTAGTAATCTGTAACCCAGAAATATGGAAATAAAGTAAGAAAAAAAAGTTGGAGCATATACTTTGGGCCATGTATTGCAATGCGCTTTAATAATGTATAATGACTTTACTGCTAACGCGAAAAAAATGTACAAAGACAGCCAGCAAACATGTAAACGGTTGGCTTCGGATGAAAAGCTCATTCACATTGAAATAGAAGGCCATGTCAGCAATAAACAAGAACCACAGCAACATGAGGTAAACATATATATTGGTTATAGTTGTACCTTGAAAAATGGTCCAATGTCTCTCCTAATTTTGACCAGCCACAGTTTTCTTAAAGTGTCATCACTGGGTCTGCTCGGTATTCGATGAAACGATAAAGAGCTGTCATACCGTGAGTCTCCAGTACAATTTGGCACACAGCAATGATAACTTCCCCCTTTCGATTTCTTCTTGGGAACTGGAGACTGAGAGCCATCACACGGATCCAACAGAATATTCGATGTTCCTTCACCAGCTGTACATGTGCAAGGAACAGTTATTATTTTCGAATCTTCACAAAGAAATCCTTATCGAGGGATGTGTTGTTTTACTTGAAAGTGTCAAGTATGAAACAAAAATCACTGTTACTGTAATCAATTTTTGCCACCAGATGCGGCCACCAAATACTTTCAACGACGCTACAATAACCTTTTCTGGAAGGCCTCCAAAGACAGTAAGAAAGTTAAGTGGCGAAAAGAGGAAAGTAAAAATTCATAACAAAAAGTTATAGGTTATTCCCTACCTTCAGAGTTCGCCATGTCGACACGTGTTCACTCGCCGACTTGCTGCAGGAATCGAAGAAAAATTGTCGCTTATTTGCCGGTGAATCCAGTTAAAAAGCACAAGAGGTCAAAGCCAACTTGTGTAAGAGAAAAATTATTCGCTATCGTAGTAATGGGAATCTTTTCGAAAGGTACTTGTCTCGCTTGATCGCACGCAACAACCTCAGTGTTCAGCCTTTGTTTTACAAATGGCGCTGGAACGCTTGCGTCCCAGCATGGCGTTGCTAAGTGGTATCCAGGCACGTGACTAGATCCTGCAAAGGGCCTATTAAACCCAGGGTCCTGCAGAGATTCCTATTCTACTTAACACACGGTTAATAAGACATGGATTAATACCTCTTGATGTTGGTGGAAGTGGTGATTGTTTTTTAGATCTGTTTCACATCAGTTGTATGGGAACTGCAGTCATCATTTAGAAATTAGAACTGCAGGTGTTGAGTACTTAAGAGCAAATCCTGAGAGGTTTATTGAAAGCTATGTTGGTAGTTCATGGCTGCAATATTTAAGCAGTATGTCCATGACTCAAACTTGAGCTGATAACATCATTATACAGGCAGTAGCTGACTCAATGAATTTAAATATTCGTATAATAGAATCTAGTAAAAATTTTGCTGAAATCACTGTAATTCGTGGAGCAAGTTCTTTGTCACATGAAAGATCCATATATGTTGGACATATAGGTGAGCTGCATTATGTTTCTACTTTACCAGCTGGTCAACAAACAATTGAAAATCAAATGGTGCATGAGAGTTCTCATGTAAGCACCATGTTTAACTGTGCTGCACATTATTCTGAAAGTGATGGGAAAAACCATAATGCATATATGAAAGAGTATAGGTTGAAAAGAAAGTTAGACAAAGGTGACCAACAAAACAATAAAAGTGCAGATAAAAAGAAAAAGAAACATGAATATATGAAAGAGTACATGAAACAATATAGAGCAGAGAAGGTGTCAGGTGCAACAAACGAGCTATATAATAACTGCAAGAAAAGTTACAGAGCAGTTAAAAAATTGCAAATTTGTGACATGGAATTCCATATAGCAAAGTTCCATGAACCAGTCTCAAAGGGTCCACTCTACATATGTAGTTGTTGTGATCAATTGTGGTATAAGCATAGTGTAGTTCATGCTGATACATTTAAAAAGGTTAAACCTGAAATTTGTTTAAACATCTTGGTGGTAAAGTAAGTATTGATGGTATAGAATGGCTTTGTAAGTCATGCAAAAAGTTCTTGAGTAAAGACAAAATTCCAGCATGTGCTGTTGTCAATGGCATGGTATTTCCACAAAAACCATCTTTCTTTGATCTCAATGAACTAGAATGCAGATTATTAGCTCCAAGAATTGCTTTTCAAAAACTTATGCAAGCACCAAGGGGAAAACAGCTCAAAATCCATGGTAGTATTGTTCAGAGCTGAGAAGATCTGATAGGAGAGCTGCCATGAATGTTGAAAATATTTTTTTTAAAGCCAAAAAGTTACAAATGAAAATTCTTTTGGGAAAGTCAAATGTTGCTCTTTGAAAATGCAAGAATAGAAAGAATGATTCTTTGCGGGCAGGAAATTTGAAGCAAGAAGGAGCACTAGAAAGATTGATACACCACGATGAAGGTTTTAAATTCTTAAGAGCTTTGAGAGGATCACCTCCCTATTTTGAGAAAGCCAAAAAAGATCTGTGTGCAATGATCAGGCAATTAGGTCCAGCTTCATTGTTTTGTAGTTTCTCATCTGTAGAAACACAATGGATGCATCTTCTAAGAATACTTGGGCAACTTGTTGATCAAAAGGAATACTCTGATGGTGAAATAGAGAACCTAAACTGGGATGAAAAGTGTAGACTAATTCAAACTGATCCAGTAACATGTGCTAGACATTTTGACTACCAGATAAGTCAATTTCTTGGACAATTTCTATTAAGAGGTGCTGAACCATTAGGAAAAATTTCAGACTGGTTTTACAGAGTTGAATACCAACAAAGAGGTTTCCCTCACATTCACATGTTGATATGGTTAGAAAATTCGCCCACTTTCGGAGAAGATAGTGATGAAGAGGTAACATTATTTATTGACAAAATAATCACTTGCAAAAAGCCAGAAAGTGATGCTGATCTTTTAAAATTGGTTAACAGGCAAATCCATAGACATTCTCATACATGTCACAAGAAATGGAGAAATGCTTGTAGATTCAATTACCCACAACCTCCAATGAAGGAGACAACAATTCTCTATCCTCTAGATAAAGACATTGCCCAAAGTCAAAGAGGGTTGTATGTCGATACATGGAAAAATATAAAACAGTATTTAAATGATATGAAGGAAGGGCTAGATATCACTTTTAACAAGTTGTTGTCAAATTTGAATATCACTGAAGACATTTATATTTCCGCCATACAGTCATCATTAAATACCCCAATTGTTTTCTTGAAACGAAGTCCAAATGAGTTGAGGATTAATAACTACAATCCTGCTTGCGTGAAGGCATGGAGAGCAAATATGGATATACAGTGGGATGAGTGATCTTCTACGTCAAGCTTGTGTCGAGGCAAGAAAACAAAATTCAACAATTAAGCAGCAAGTAAGGGATATTGGCAGTACGTTTTTAAATAATGTTGAAATTAGTGCCCAAGAGGCAGTTTATATCATATTACAGCTTCCCATGCGAAAGGCATCTCGCCAGATTGTTTTTATAAATACCTCTCCCAAGGATGAGCGTGTAGAGGTATTAAAGCCAGTAAGTTATATTAACGAGCTTGATGATGACTCTGAGGATATTTTTGCCTCTGGCTTGATAAAAAGATATGCAAAACGTCCAGCTAGTCTGGAAAATCTAACACTAGCAGATGACTCAAGTGGAAGCTATGTGAGACAATCAAATGAGTTAGACACTGATAACCTTTCATTAGAAACAGCTGCTGATGATGTAAATGATGACGATATTGAGGCTTCTTCTTATTGTGTTTCCAACAAGTTAGTGTTCTCTGAGAAAAACTGTCTGTTCACTTTAACTTACACTTGTTCAATAAAAGTTCATTATTTCATGCCCGACTCGTACTTCATCAAGTTACCAGTACCATTAACGAAGCTACAGTCCTACAGTGAAGTTCTTTCACTCAAAACACAGTCCAGTCATGCCAATCACTTGCCTCACTGAATCTCCTAAACATTCCTTGAGGTGAAACTACTTATGGCCGTAGATTCATGTGCTCATGGAGCACCTATTTTTTCTAGTTGTTCAAAGCCTGGATAACTTTACCCAGTGGATAGGTCACAATTCAGCTGTCGCAATACATGCAAACTGTTCCCCCATTTCTACAACAAACCATCAATAGACATATAGCTAAGTATGTGAATGAACAAAAACCTTGGCAAATGTTTACGTTCAAGTATATTTTTAGAGCTTGATAGTTATTTATCCAACTGATAAAGTTACCCAGGCTTTGAACAACTGGGGCTGCTTTAAACAATCCTCTTACCACAGTTTGTGTTTTCGGTTGTGGTACAAACTTCTGTCCCGCTTTTTCTGGGTCAAGATAATGCAGCATGGCTTCCTCGTGGATAGGTCGATGTTTTCTATCCCACGAGAAGATGAAGCTTTTCCTTCCATCGAGGAATTCCTCAGTGAACTGTAAAAGTATTTTTCTACGTGCCCAACGAGAGATGACATTTCTGTCTTTCTCGTTCTGATCTTTGTAGTTGTCATCTCCACCGATAACAATCAGTACGTTTTCACCTTAAATAAAGAGATATAATGAAACTGTTTAGCATCAAGATGAAAAGTTTGGTCCAATGTTAAAAAATTAAGAACCACACTGAATAGTAAACCAAACAGTACCACAGTACAGTACTGTACAGTAGCTTTCAAAGGAATGCGGTCACTTTGCATGGTTTGATCCACATAAGAAAAAGTTAAAACCACACTGTACAGTAAAACAGACAGTACCACAATACAGTACTATTCAGTAGCTTTCCAAAGAATGCGGTCACGTTGCATGAGTAATTCCATTTCCCGAGTCAACTCCGAGCCCGAGTCACATCCGAGTCCGAGTCAAGTGACCGAGTCACTGGACAGCGGTCTACCTTTCGAACCACGAGGTTTTCGCAGCTTTTTCAAGATGGCGTGTGGTAAGTGCAATGTTTTGTTTTGACTTATAAATTCCAAATACATGTACATCTTAATGAGGTTGCATAATTGCTTCAACACGGATCTTTCCCAATTATGGTATGTAACATTTGTAACTGAAAGTAAGTTTCATTTCTACACAGATACCAAGGACTGGGAAGAACGCAACCTCGTGGATTTGACCATCAACAGGTAAATAAACATGTCGCACGTCGCATTGAGAGTTCTGGTTGCTTGTAAAATGTTAAGTTAACATCCAACTTTATTTCACCCCGTTGATACGGTGTTTTTATTTATTAAACCTGTATTTTTAACACAAGCGTTTTTTATTTGCAGCGACACGAGCAGTGACGAGGACTTGTTAGTACCCGCATGGAGTGGTCCAGTGGTAAGCCATTGTAGAACGTTTCAGTCCCCAATTTTTGGCAAAGCGTTTTTTTGGTAGCTTTAGAAAGCATTGATCAATCAAAAAAGAAGAATAAGCGAAACACTTTATGCAGTACATTATTTTCAATCGATTGTGCTTTCATTTACGGTACTATTTATTCATTTACTCGCAAAACGGGTGTATTTAAGGTTGTTATAGCAAACGCTAAAAGATACCTGCTATACACTCACTTTAAAAAAATGATACTATCAGATAACAAAATAACAAGACCAAAAATATTTGCAACCTTCCCCTCCATCCCCCCCCCAAAAAAAAAATGCTGTGTAATTGCCTTCTTGAATTGCTTGCAGAATGAATTTTATGTAGCCAAAAATATTAAGATTTTTCAACAATATTAGCCAATAAGATTGATTTGTCCATCTTGGAAATACCAACAAAACTGCTCAAGTTGGAAATCTCTTTGATCCTAATAAATGATATGTAAGACTATCTATTTTAAGCTGTGTGGTGTATAATTTCAGTGATAATTCAGCCTTTAATGATAACACTTATGTCATACAGGTTGTACATGTATCATCCTCTGAAGACTCTCCGCTAAAAGATGGTCTTCAAGGAAAAAGGAAAATGCGAGGAATAAAGAGGGAAAAAGCTTCACAGTACCCAGAACTTTCCATTTCTGTTTGAAATGGGAATGTCTCAGTGGAACCCCCCCCCCATGTGACAGCTCCATCACAGAGCCTCCAAGTGTATTCAGTGTTGATTCCAAAGCAGATTTCTCTCCAGACGAGTGGAGGGTGATTACTTTCCTAGACTTTCCACTGTCATTCGACTGATGGTCGAATTATCACTTCTTACTCCTTTATGTTGTATTGTTACATGAAATTGTTGCTGTTGACTTTTGAAAAGTTGGGTTGACCAATGAAAATATTGCTTAAATATCCATGGAAAATATATTGTTAGAATATACCAAATTGGGTTATGTTATCAGAAAAAAAATGAAAAACTACAGTGCCTCTTTATGGACTAACAGAAAACTCTTGATTTGTTAAATTTTATAAATGTTATACTGCTACACAGCTTGTAACGTAGCATGGTATTTGAATCATGTCACTAGCAAAACATTAACAAAGCTAATTGTTGAACCACAAGGGCTTTGTGCACCTTTGATTTAGTGAGTTGAAATTCTAATAAAATTACTGCCAGTTTGTTGAATAGAATCACTGCCCACTCATTGCTTTGGTATGGATAATATTTAATTGATATCATTTTGTTGCTTATTAAGATAAGACAATTTAGGAAATTTCTGCTTTTGTTTTATGTGAAGCAAATTTGTCTAAGCTAAAATTTTGACCTTTCAAACTTGAGAAGGTAATTTCCCAGGCCCTTTGATCCACTGAAGTTCCTAACTGAATGGTGGATTTTTGAATTATTGCAAAGTTCAGTGAGCCTACAAGTGGCACACAATGAGCCTCTTTTAATTTTCTATTGCCATTATTGGTGAGATCTCAATGGTATGTAGGTCAATCATATCACCACTGCTCTAACCCTACCTTGTATAGAATGTACTAAACATGGAATATGAAATATCGGTTAGGACACTGTGGCCTTATCAAGGTGTCATGGCAGGTTTGTTATAAGAACCTCTTTATGGAGCAAGAGTCCTGACATTTTGGGCCGCCCAACAAATAAGTGCAAGAAGAACAAATTCTTGAGTGTATTGGTATATATGTTACAACAAGGTTTACATTTTATAACTGGATTAGGATTGTAAAAATTCTTCAGAAAGTGGTCTTTGCTACTGATTTCGGCCAGGCGCAAAAAGAGGCGGCTGTATTCGCAGGCTACTCCTTTTCCCTTAAGGCAAATTCCAAATATACAGTTCCACGAAGTCCAATCCACTTATCCTTTCTTTAATAAGCCCGGTTAGAAAGCTCTTTGCAAAACAATGATTATTGACGTGTTAAAGTACCCGAAATCTTAAAGAAATCGCGGGTAAAAAGTAAAATACAAAGATCTTTAATGTTCACACGCCATAGGTAGATATGGCATTTAAATGTTGATTCAATAAGCTGAGAGGAATATAGTCCTGTTTGGTGGTTGACATAAAAACGCTCTCCTCGTTTATTTCATAGACAGTGGCATATAAACACATTGCATTTACTCCCGCTAGTAATTTCAAGGTAAGACCTTAATATTATTCAGGGCTTAACTATATATTTAGTATTCATCGAGTGTTGGCATATTCCTCTGGACCGGTACTTAGCCGGGACGGTCACCAAGGGTCACTATTTAAGAGTTCGATGTTCATCGCCAAACGCGTATCCAAACTACGTAAACCAACCGATTCCTCTATCAAGCATTCGGTGTTTCACACTAGTGGAACCGTGTTGCACCATGTATGTATGGCAAAGGGGAAATTTTTACCTGTAATTAAGCAACTGTCCTTGGAACTCACCAGGAACTCACTCACAAGCGACTCGCAGAAAAATTTTGTATTTCGTTACGGACAAACCGCTGACCAGTGACTCGGTCACTTGACTCGGACTCGGATTTGACTCGGACTCGGAGTTGACTCGGTCAACCGGTCAACTCCACGTTGCATGGTTTGATCGACAGATGAAAAAGTTAGAACCGCACTGTATAGTAAAACAAACAGTACCACAGTACAGTACTCACTTTTCAGTAGCCTTACAAATAATGGTCACACTGCATGGTTTGATCCACAGGTGAAAAAGTTAGAACCACACTGTATAGTAAAACAAACAGTACCACAATACAGTACTGTCCAGTTGCTGTTCAAAGGATAGTCACACGGCATGGTGCGTCTCCGCAGATGTGAGTGCAGTAAAACAAATAGTACGACAGTAACTCTTACTTGCTTTCTGTGTTGGTCACAATCGCAATTAGTATTGTTAAATTCACAGATGGAATAATATGTAAGAGATTATGAACTGTTTCCATGCTTGAAAAGGTTCACCAATTCAATACTCAAACAGAAATTTATTACGCAAGAAAAGATAATTTCGGTTCCATTTTTATTTAAACTGAAACCTGATTCCATTTCAACGAGTCGAGAGTGAATAAGTCTGAATTTGGAACTTTGGCTCTTCTGTAGTGTTTATTAGCAAGTTCTTTAAAATTTGAAATCTTGGAACAAAAAACTTGATACTTCAACATTGTACGATTTGGTATCTCTCTTTCCTTACCCTTATTGCCACAGTGTGGAATTTGTTATTGAATGAATCTCTCGCATGTCTGAAAATTCACCGAAGCTTTTACTTCCGCCTTACTTCCCTTCCAGTCGAAGTGCTATGGACCTACCTGTCTTTTGTAGTAAAGCTTTGTATATCCTCGTGTAACTGCTAGTCCCAGCGTTTTCTTCGTTGATTGAGAGCCGAGATTCGTTTGCATGGACGACAAAAACGGCATGATCCATCTGCAACTCGGGAATTTTGGTCGAACACATCTCCGACATTTCAGAAAGACGAAAATCGTGCGCAGTGACTGAAATGCGTTGAAAGCTGAGTTTCTCTTGAATGTCCGCAAACAGCATTCGAACAACATCAAGATCATAGGTCTTGTCACAGTTAAAAAGATGAACGTTTAAGGCTCGAGTCTCCATTTCTGTTCTCCGTAAATTTCCAGGTGGGAAATGCGGACGCTTTGCCGTGCTGTTCAGTGAATGCTTTCGTATAAGGGAATTTCTTAGAAATGTCACGATTCTGTTTTTGTAGTCACGCAATCACGTTTTCTTCGAACTCGCCTCACCGCTTGACATATTTCTTCCTTCCTTCCTTCCTTTCTTTCTTTATTGATTTATTTTGTCCGCAATAAATAAATAAGTTGATGCGAAATATTAAGACTATGAGGTAAGGGAGCCCTGGGAAGCAAATTAGGCAATTAAGGCTTATGTAAAGGGTACCTTTTGAAATATTTTTGAGTTAGAAATGAAATACTGTCATCGGCAGACTAGATCACTTAAATATGCAAGTATATCTTTACTGACAAAAACTTTCATTCATTAGAATAAAAAGAGAGGCAAAAAAAAGAAATAATTAAAAAAATGCTTATGCCAGGAGAATTGAAATATTTATTGAGTATCAAGAACAAATTGTTGTCAATAGTCTTTTTACTGCGATTTTTTTTTCGGAGAAGCCATTAGCTTACGTAGCTTGTGTGTAGTTTTTTTTTTAATTTCTGTCATAACACTGCGTTTGGCGGTACGATAAGGCGGTAAACTGCACTCAGAAAGCGAAATTACAGCCAGTAACGCAATTGTAACGTGATGAAACGTGACAGAAAATGTGAGTTTCCGAATTCAGGGCCAAAACCTGGAGTCCGTTTCTCGAAGACCTGGTAACTTATCGGGCTCGGTAAGCTATTTTATGATCGTAATGTTCACAACGGTAATTACTATTTTGTTGGTCGTGGTTTTCAATTTTTAGCCACGCAATTCTAAGTTACAGCCGGTGCACTTTGGGCCGGGGGGGGGGGGTTCTCCCCCACATTGGCTTAATGGGGACTTGCGGCCAGCCAGGGTATGTTTTTCGGGATTTTTGTCTTAAACAGGGTATCGAATTTATCATTTTTTGTCTTAATCAGGGTATCGATTTATCAATTTTTGTCTTAAACAGGATATTATTGTCTTACACAGGGCATGGTTTCGGGTCAAGTGTCTTAAACAGGGATTCAAAAATCGGAATTCTGTCTTAAACAGGGTAGGAAAATCAGCGATATTTGTCTTAAACAGGGTCAGGGTATGAGGGGACACGCCGCACCTCCCCACCCAGGGATATATCGAGTACCCCCCGGGACTTTGGGCTGTTTTGTACATCACGAACTACACAAACATTCAGGCGCGTAGCTACCTTTATGCCAACATGCCATGGCGTACCTGAATTGAAATTTTGCAGGAAAAAAAAATACGAATGAAAAAAAAAAAGAAAAAAACAGACGATATGTTGCTGGGACATTTAATATCCAACTTTGGCGTACCTGGAAAAAATCCTGGCTACGCGATTGACATTCGATAGATGACGACTTTACAATGGAGCTCTGGGCCCGTAAAGTTGAGAGAAACTTCGAAAAACTGGCTCCTGGCCCCAAAATGGGGAAAAAACCCGGCAAATTCTATACAAACTGGCCTCCTATGTAACAGTATGTACTTCGAAATAAATTGACTGCTAGAAGAATGGACTCGAACTTCATGAACAACTGGGGCAACTGATCTGAACTCACTCAAAAGAAAGAACAAGAAACTCTCTTATATATGGCAACTGGGAGGTCAACTTCAACAAGAGTAGTTAATGTTTTCAAGCACTTAAACTGTAGATTACACTTTTAGAATTTTTATTGAATTGAACCAGGTAGTAAATCATAAAGCTTTAAACGTAAAGAACCCCCTCAAAAATGAGCGCAAACTCGGTATGAAACCTTTCAAGTCCTCAAATCCCATCCCACCCCACCCTCCGCTAACTAATGATAATTTTTAAACCTTTTAATGATCGGCTAAAGGATGATACTTTATATAAGATTCTTTACTGTAAATGCACCCTGAATGCAGTGAGAAAAAAAACTGTGAGTTAAGAAAATTCGGTGTTTTACACGGGGGAGGGGCGGGGAGGAACTGAAGCACCGATTTTACAGGCACAATTAATACAAGGTTAAGACATTATTATACCTTATCAAGCTATACCACCGTGCGATAATCAAGAGATTAACGATCGACACGTCAGCGTTGTTTATTCCGGTATCACTAGCATTCTCTTGCTAGCATAATACACAATGAAGATTTGCTAATACAACTCCCCGCCCCCACCCTGCGTGCGTAACGTTTTGTTGCTCCAGTTATAAAGTTTCAATGCGCGTCAGAGCGCACGGATCTCTTTCCATTCATGACATCACAATCATCAACTCTGCAGTTTTCATTTACAAGTGGGACGTTTAAGTTTCGGAGACGTTTACGATAAGTAGAGAAAAAACTACTTTTTACGTTTGAAAAAAACATAACCAACATCAAATAAATGCAGAATGCGAGGTTTCTCACTGGTGGTGAGGCGGTGGCCGCGAGGGCAAAGGTAGCTGAAACAAAACAGTTTGAGAATCCTTTTTTCCAACGCGAAAAGCGAAGATAAAAAAAACCGAAATCATGAGAGAGTAGACAGAATTTGTCACATTTGCTGTGTAGAAACCGTAGCCGTTGGAGTTTCAAGAAAGCCTTTTCACCCAGAAAGTATCGTTCATTGTGTGCAATATATCGTTAGAAGAGGAGGGAAATGGGGTTAAAAATGTCAGATTTGCAGGTCACTGATCACGATAATCAGTTCTGTCGAGCCAATTAAAAAGGTGCTTTGTTGATGAAGGAGTCGAGAATAATAGCTTACCTTTTTTGCGCGAATTAATTGAAAAAAGACATATAGGAAATTTTGAAAGCGTTTCGTCCTGTTTACGATTTATAGGTCAGGTATTAGTCTTTTTTTCATTACACAAGCAAAAACCCTGTCCAACTGATACAAATTGTTAACAAAAGCGCCCGCATTCTGTGTTTTAATATCAGGTTTGTAGGAGTGGTATACTTGATTTGCTATCTGCAAACCGAAAATATTTAGAGATTCCGAAATTTTTTAGAAATTCCGTTTGGACTTGAGCCTACAAAACTCGAACCCGAAAATTTTTGCTGGCAAAGGAAATTGAGTGAAAAACTCCGATTTTTTTTTATTGTTTTATAAAAATTTTGATTCGAAGACAAGACAGCCAATCAAAAGAAAGGATGTTATCTATATTCTTTTGGTGCGTTTTGAAATGCAAATATTACCCTAATTAATTATTCATGCAGGTTTTCACTCACGCCTTTGCTGTCGCACATGCTTCAACTGAGACACGTCGCGGTTCAAGTTAAGCAAGAAGAAAGTACGTTTTCTGAAGTTTAATTCCAACTTCCAAAGCGTTTCTGCAGAAAGTTGTTGAGAACAGATGTAAGGAATATGATGACAACTTCCCAAGAGGAAAATGCCATTTTCACGAGGAAGGAAGCACGGAAGCCTTCGCATTCAAGTTGACGAACTGTCGTCGTCCTTGGAAGGTAAGAAAAAATCATCGCGTTTTGAATTCCTTGAAATTGAGTCTTATTCTGAAAGAGTTTTCAATATTTTCAGATTTAATTTCTGTTCAAATTTGTTTGAGCCTGAGAATTAAAATTGAAAATTGTTTCTCGCTATCAGGACTTCTTAGGAACGCCTAATACAGAGTTGAACTTCAAACACTTAAGTTGATATTCGACCCTGGATTTGATGAATTTTGTTTTCAGTTTTGCAGTTCAAGAGCATGAGGCAGTCAGAAATGTGGCGGACTTGACTAGGAAAAGAAAATAAGCAATCAGAAAAGTTGAGTACAGTTTCCGCTATTTGAATTACGTGTATTTATACCAACTGGATATTATGGACACTCTAAGAAGGCTTCTCATTTCATAAAAACAATATACGGCAATCATAGCATATGTTGTCAGTGGAAGATAGTGCAGGAAAATCAATAGAGAATTTCATATTGTTTATATATCAGTTAGATTCTTGTAAATCTTGAGGGGACGTTAAACGAGTTGGTCAAAGGCAATTTTGGATACAATTTGATTTTATCCGTACAGACGAAATTCCTCAAAATATATTAAATATATTAACTAATAAAATTTATGAAGATGCAAAACTAGTTTACTCATGGAAGTTTAAAGCAAAATCAATCGTATAACGGTGGTCACCCCATCCGAACGTGGCCGGTCTTTCTTGTCTTCATGCATAATAACTGAATAGTCCACATGAGAAGGTCAGAGACCCGCATTGCTATGAAGAGCTAATAGTAGCAATTATCTAGCCCTATGGTGCGTGTTGTTAGTGGAAATGTTTTCAGATAAACAATGTCATTCATTTTTCACGTATAACTGTACTTTGGAGGATCTTGCTAATTTTCATTAGCAAACTCTGTTTTGCCAAAATCATTCAAACAGCACACATCACATGATTGAGGTGGAGGTTCTATGACAAAATTTCCGCACGGGTCCCTACTTCATTATGCATGCAGCAGATGAATTGTTTAGGGTAATGCACATGTAAACATTTCTTATTGTCGATTGAAACAGTATGGCTACAGCATGCATAATGAAGTAGGGACCTGTGCGGAAATCGACCCTCATTATGGGCCCAATTATTTAAAATGGTAGACATGCTATCGTAAAGGCCAGTGTTAAACTGAAAACGGGGACAACTATTCCAACAAGATTCTAAAAAATTGATTTGGCGAACCCTTTTTCAAAATACATGAAAAGAAATTCTGATGCGAAGTTATGTCCAAAAAATTCAATTCCCAAGGGAACTTGTTACCGAGCAACAAAGTCTATGCATGTGACGTCATCGTGTATCTGACGTCATTGACGTCTTTGTGGGATTTTACGGATTAGTTGCCAAAAAGGGAGACCCATGAATGCCCTATTTCAACCGAAATGTTTCATATCAAAAGGAATCGTACCTTTTGACATTTTGTTTTTTTTAAGTGCAACTGGAATGATAGAATAATATTACTGTAACTACCATGTTGTAGCTGCATTTTTTACTTTTACTTTTACAAAACAAAATGATAAAACTTGATTTTCTCTATTATTTCAGGAGATGCATGAGATTCCGCTTGAAAGAGCAGGACAAGTCTCCAACAAGGCACAGAGAAGAATCTGTTTCAATCCTAGGCGTTAAGGTATAATTATAGAGTTGTTAACCTGAAACTATTTAAAAATAGGAAACTGGCAGCAAACGACAGTCACTCGATAAGCAACCGAATTGCCACGCGCAAAATATGTATTTTTCTTGATGCGCTTTTTGTACTTTGCCATCAACAAAGATGAAGACAAAAACACTTATTCTAAAGGGGAAGCTTTCAAACGCAAATTTTTTAACTACTTGACCGTTTTCTTTAACATTTCAAACAATATTTCATACACGGATAACCTGTATAGAGCGTTTTCACTCACGTGGCCAGCAGCCATGCAATTTTTTTGGAACAAAAGAAAGTTTTTACATAAGAAAAGAATTCAACTCCCAGAGGATTAGTTTGGAACACCAACATGGCCGCCGTTTCATTGTTTTGGAACACCAATATGGCTGCTGTGACGTCATGTGAAAACGCTCTATAGAAGTTTTGGGTTCAAAGTAGGCAATGATCACCGAAAATTCAGAAATTATACCAACACCAAACTCAAAGAAGCTTAAAAGTTAAATTGAAACGGGCATTTCCCCCTTTTATGCAATATGGACAGTGAATTTAGTTTTGCATGTTAAGATTTCCGTGAATTTGATCATGAATCTTGTTTCAAAAAAATAAGTTTTAACATTTTTAACATTTTCTTGCATCGACATCATTTCAAGATAATTATAACAGACTTGACTGGCCCTGTTTCAATTATTTAGCCTGGCTACTAGCTATTAAGATCGGCAAATATCCACCAAATGACATTAGCACATCAAATTATATCGCAGCCCTTTGTTTTATTATTTTTTGCTTTCTTTTAAAAAGAATTTGCCGTAAAATTTATAGTATTCTTTAAATGCAGTCCTGTTGGTTTACTTCGAGTTCCGTCGTGTTTGCTAACCAATTCCTAATTTTTAAAGATAAGATATTGTAACACGCCTTACGTCTCTTCAAGATCTTTATGTAAAAGACACTACTGAGAGAAGCTTCGCGAGCATCAGTTATCAGTTTGACTAGATACCAAATTCTCCCTACAAAATTTTCATTAATGTATAAAGATCTCTGATGAGAAGCTAGAAGTGACCCTAGGAGCCGCGAAAGGTGTGTACCATGTTGAATGTTAGAACAAAAAAATTAAATCTGTTACTTTTATGAGCTGCGTATCAAAGCGGAGGCAGAAATTTGGTTTTCAGAATATGTCTGGCCAAACGCGCGACTTTTTTCAAGAACCAAGGGCGAGGGAAATGACGCATTGTGATGTTTTCGGAATTTGCTTCTCAACTAAAACTTGCAACTAATTTTTTCAGCAAAATTTTGACTCAAGAAATGTGTTAATTGCAAAACTAAGTCGCCAAATAGGGCATAGATGAAGTATGTTTTCTCCACCAAATCGTGGACAATCCACATGGTACACGAACCTACATGTAACTGCATTGTTCCTAGCTTTGTGAACAGAGCTAATGAAATTGCGATGAAAGCTTGTAGGATTTTGGAAAATTGGCAAGAAAATTGGCTATTGATTAAAAACGACTTGGGTAGAATAAGACTTGAATTTGTTTTTCAGTCAGGCTAGCAAAATGGACATTTATTAACACAACTAAGCTAAAATGCCTTCACTGAGTAGATTTGAATTCGTTTGTCAAATCAGGACTTGTATTCAAGCAAAAAATTGGTCCTTTCCTAAGAGCAAGTTGGCGAGAATTACTTAAATTGATTTGAATTTGTTTATTGAATCATTGTTCGAAGTCACAGTTTCTTTAGCTCTGTTCAGTAGTGTTAGCATAGGTCTATGTAGTGAATCCTTCCACGATTTGAAATGAACATTCCAGCTTGGTCAAGTTCGCAGTGAATACAGATGTTTGTACACGTACTCACATCCGTAAACATAGCGGGCTATGGCAGACTGCGCAATGCTTTAGTTTTATGGCGTTTCTTTTTGAAGAATTGGCAATTTTTATTTATACATCCAACGTCGCAGCTAAAAACTCGCGCATACGTGGAAGGATCCCACGGATTCGAAATCTTAGAAAGTAACGTAATTAAGATGAAAGCTTCACTTTATTTACGAGCCAAGTCAAACCTCAATTTATGCCCGAGTGTTTTCGGAAACCTATTTGGAAGCGGGAAAAAGAAACAAAATACAGTGTTGAAACTCCGGTGTACTTTGAGAATTTTACTTGGCAGGGAGACGAAGTAAGGCTCCTCATCGCGTAGCAGACTCAGAAATGTGAGTTGTTAACTTTACTTTGTTTTGCGAGCCAGGTTAAATCTCAAATTCTGTCGGAGTTCTTGAAGTCAAACAAAACTTCAAGAAAAAAATACTTCGGTGTAAATTGAGAATTTATCTTGGCGGCCAGACGAAGTTAAGCTTGCATTTGTAATTACATTGTAGACTTAGAAATGTGAAGTGCAAGCTTTGCTTAGTTTGTGAGTCAAGTCAAACCTTAATTCATGCTGGAGTGTTAGCGGCAACAAAAACTCCAGCGTGAATTGAGGATTTCACTTGTCTTGCAGACAAAGCAACACTTGCTACTTTACATTATTCAGAAGCTTTGTAAATAGGACGCATAAGGATTAAAATAACACAAGTCATGTAAATTAGCTGCTTTGTTGGTAACGCATATCAACCTTAGGAATACATGAGATGCAAATAAAGAAATGAAAGAGAAGAAAATGAGTTGTATTTTAATGAACATCACCCTTTAATTTTTAAAAACAAAAACGGCGCATGCGTATTTGGCACGCCGTATTTTTCTAAGTCTTTTGGCGGGAAAATTGCCAACATTTGAACAGGGGTCACCCTAGAAAATTTTAAAAAAAATCGGCGCATGCGTATTTGGCGCCGAAGGAAAATTTGGCCAATTTGAACAGAGTGCCAGTAAGAAGACTAGTTATGCAAATAAAAGAAATGAGTTGACAACTAGAGACTGCATACTGATTAAACCAGTGAATTCTAGCACATGAGCAGTTGATCAAAATAGAGACTTAGTTTTTTGGGGGGATAAATTTTCGCGCATGCGCAATTAGTCAAAATCGAGAACATTTTCCGAAGAAATACTCGAGCATAAGAAACGGCTTGGAGCAATTTTCCTTTCCAAATGCCCGTAATTGGTCTCGTAGTAAAACCCTGACTAGGCAGCGTCAGCTTCACTGGTTTATAGTTTGCAAACTCTGTTCCATTCAATCAAGCTTTATTGAAGTCAAAACAGTGTACAGTCAAATTAGTGTTCTGTGCTTCTCTTCTTGTTGATCATCTTTGTCCCACATTCATTCAGGCAGCAACTGTGAAATAAAATGATATTAAAATTACAACACAGCTTGATCATCCCAGTTCGATATCTGAGCAATCTTTTTTCTATTTGTGAAATTTAAACTCTGAAAAATGCAATTTCACTCCTTGTAGTGAACAGCATACAAATTCGTCTTACAAGATTCATTCATTTTTAGGCAAACAGATGAGAATTGAGCACATTATTAGCTCAAACTGATCTATTCAATTTAATCAATTTAATACCAAATTCTCTAAACCAACAGGAGTAAATGTATGCCACTTACTAGGGAGAATTGCTGCTCAGATCTTGGGAGTGGAATGGTTAATTAAGTAGCGAATTCGTAAGAAAGAATTGAACGTAAGATTGTTTCAACCTTGGCTGCAAACATCACAATTTACTAAATTCAGTTGTGAAATAAAGAAAAATTGACAAAATTCCAATAAGGTGCAGCATACATATAAAATTAATGTCTTGTCTGGAAGTTTTACAAAGATGAATGCTACATATAGTAAAATACAAATGGATAAATTTTCGTTGACATATTCAGCATCTACCAAGTATTGCAGTGTATACAAATTCAGTAACTTTAAACTTTATTTTGACTGCTCATTCCAACAAACAATAAGCAACTGATCGTGTTGCTAAAGAGAATCTTTACTGAAATAAAAATAACATGACAAGTTTCGTCCCAGCACTGCTAATTTTAAAACATGTAGAAGTTTATGTCCTAAATGCAAAGCATTTCGAAGACGTTTAATAACATCTAAAATTCATTCCCTACTACTACAGCAACAGTACTATTCATAAATCTGTAAGGAAATTGAAGAACTGATTTCGTGAAATATCCAGAGAACAAACTGAATATTTCCTTCGTGCGGTCATTTTATAGGATTTCGTCTAATGATTGAAATGAAAGAGCCACAGAATGTGTTGAGACTTCATATGACCACGTAGTATCTTAATAGTTGATTGTTGATCATGCAGCGTCCGAGAGCGAAAAGCAACACCGTGCAGCAAAACTAAACCTCACAGAAGCTAAAATTTGATCACATTGGGATGACATGAAAGATAAATGTTCTCATAGATACCTGGAGTGCGGCGTAAGAGCTTGTTCCACTGTTTGTTTCAAGATGGCTGTTCCTACTGTGAACATGGTCCTGTCCATACAATAAAGCGCTCTTCGTTCTTCAGACATTCGACTCACAGCATGAAGAACTGTCATGTAGCTAGATTTCCCTTCTCAACTTCGTCCATAAAACCGTTATCTAAGCTGGAAATACTGATTTTAAGGGGCTACTTTGGTAGCAAAACCGCCCACGATAAAAAACCGACTTGCTTCGTTCTCCGCGAGGAAAGGTGACAGAAAAAACATGAATACATTATTAGTAGCTATTTTGCAAGTCAATGAAACGCACGTTTCTGCCAGCGAACCCTCTTATAAACTAAACTGAGCTGATGAAATTAAAAAATAAACCGATATTTCTCCAAAGAATTGGAAGACTACAACCAAACTATTGGCTATTGAACTGTCAAAATTCAGTGGGATAAGAACTTGAAAAAAGTTGTCGAGTTTTGTCAACCTGTTGTAAAATATCCTCAGAAACAAATTATGGTTTTTTCTTCTCGTCAGAGATTTCTTTAATATTTTCATTTGCGTGTTGGGTGTCAGAGATATTAAATTGAACCACAACGCGGACTACATCGAGTTAACTGACCTGTTAGCGAAAATGTCATAGAAACAGCTTGTCTTAATTATATTTGCATATATTCTTTCCTTACTCTCATTTATTTCTATTTTTTTCTTTTTCTCTTTACATATTACAATTTTATAGCCATTCAACTTAGTAATCTACTTATTTGTTGTAGCTAGGTTTTTTATTATTTCCATTTTAGTGTTATTATTACTCATCTTACTGCTCTCGTTATTGCAACCATTATTGCTGTATTTACTTATGTATTTAGATATATATATATATTATTTTCTTTTTTTACCATAACTTGCTTTTTGAATAATTTTGTATAATAATACGTGAAACTACTGGCATTTTCTAATAGCTGTTGCTATCTGCGAGTATTAGATGGAAAAATGTAAATATAGAAAGATCAATTAATCAAATTGAATTGAATTGAACCATTATAAGAGACCCGTCATTATGTAGCGGGTAGTACGTGTGGGGGTGGGAAGACGGGATGGCGGGAGAGGCGGGGACGGGTTATTATATTTACATGAAGGGACATTATAAAATCCCAAATTGTTTCCAAAAATAAGCAAGGACCACAACTATTTTCCAAACTTCTTTCTCATTTTAGTTTAGTTTGCCCCCATCCCCAAAATAATGACCGCTCATTAAGGTATCCAGTCTGAAAATTGTCAAAAACACCAATACTGTAAGAGATTAACAACACTTTTAGCAATCGATCAGTTTATGATTTAGCAATCAATTTTGCGATACGTCTCGGTCAATAAAAACACAAACAATAACTCGGCCAATATGCATTCATCACATCTACACTTAGTCAATATATAATACATATATTTTCGCGTATAATAAGAACGGCCATTTAATATTCTCCTTTAGTATATGATTATTGGTTACCTGTCCTCCTCGTGCCTGGTGGCACACAGGGCCTTCACGTCACTTTTCCACGTTTCCCTGTTCGCTGCTTTTGACCGCACCTCTTCCCAGGTCCTCCACCCCGCCTCGCCTCTCTCTTTCTCCACAGTCCTTCGCCATGTTGTTTCGGTCTTCCATGCTTTCTTTTGCCTTCTGGTGCCCAGGTCAATGCTGAGGTACAATCATTCTCTTTATTGCATGTTTTGGGTGGACCAATAGCCTTCTCGACCCAGGGGCGTCCGGATGACTTTGACCGTTTGTGCGTCATACAGTCCCTTCCGTGAGATGCAGCTTCGGTCTTCCCTCTAAAAAGTGGATTTGCTCTGCTTCTGGTTTCTGTGATAGGTTGTTTCTTTATGGAAGAGGGTTAAGAAATCTCAAAGTTGCTCAATAAAAATTCACGTTGGTATACTGTTAGTAATAAATTTGTAGTCAAGTGGATCGACTTTACCGCGGACATTTCTCTTTTTTCTGCGGGATTGCTCTGTACTTTCCTTTCTCGGGCAATACTAGCTTTAGTTGCTTCACTTAAATTAGCTCCGGCATTAGCAGCTATTGTTAATGGGTTTCTGAATCAGAATCACTCTAGCATGAGTCTTCATTCGCCATTTTGTTCACATTTTATATTTTACAACCGCTGACCACATAAATAGCAGTTTGCCACAGGAAGACCAGAACTTCATAATGGCATTCATAGTTCAAAAAAACCCACTTTTTGTCCTTATTTGCTCTGATAATTTTTTTTGGATTCACGTTAAAGTTAAAAAAGAACAAAAATTGCTAGAAAATGAACAGTTGCTCAAAGTTGCTCAAAAGTGAAAACGTTGCTCGAAATCGGAAATGTTGCACAAAAGTTGCCGAGCAACTTGGGGACAGCGCTATACACAATGGGCTTCATTGAATCACACACGGTGAAAACTAAAATAAATGATAACAACAATTCGAAGAACATTCAGATACACCTCAAAATTGACAACATAACACGGAAATCAAGTAACGAGAAGAAAAAAGGGAAAAAATTTATATCTGGTAGGCGTACACTCCGAACAAAGCCGATTGACTCGAGCTACTGAACACGTGCTAAAAAAGGGACGCTAGGATATACGTGTACACCAGAAAACCTTTTCTGAGTGAAACGCGTGCGATTTTCACCTCGTCATATCCAGGATGTTCAAAAACGTTTGAGCGACTTCCGAAGATTTTCCGACGATCTTAATTCAACTAACGAACGTTGCCGAAAATATTCAACGACCTTTATTGAACATTTCACGAGACTGGAGTTCAATTCCAGTCCGTCACATCAAAATGCCAATTTCAACATGACAATTTTATCTTTCTGTGATACAGTAAGGACACAAAGTCAACATATTTAGGGGGAAAACTTTTTAAGGAAATTGAAAATAATTTTTGTTATGTAATGTGCCAGAGAACAATTCTTCTGGACAAGTACTGAACTGTTCTCGATGTGTTACAGACGTGAGACTCGCCCTTTATCGCGTGAGACTTGGCAGGTATGTAGATGACAAGCACTTGATCAAAAGACAGACGCGCATCCAGAGAAACATGAAGATTTCATTTTCTGTTTTGCTAAGCAGAATCAAAAGCCAATTTGTATGTTCAAATAATTTGAATGATTTCGTCACAGGTATTCACCCATCAGTATACGTATGCCCCGTTCTTTCGGCAGCCTTCAAACAGTACTGTAATATTGTAACCATAGCTATTTCACAATTAGATTATGAGCTCTAAATTTCTATCATGAGGTGATTGTCGATGAAGCCAAAATATCACCTCATAGAAATTGAGAGCGAATAATCGCTTTTGTAAATTAATCATGATAAAGGAATCATGTGTCGGTGGAAAAAATACCAAATTCTAAATTGCCCTACGAAACTTCGCTTAAACCGCGAAGACGTTGCCATTTTGAAAACGATCTTCAACCAAGTGCTGTCTAATGGATGATAGTCTGCAGTAACTCAGCCAATCAGATTGCTGCATTTGCATTAGTGTAAATACTCATTGTAAATACTCAGGTGATTATACAAAATCGTGCGCTCTGATTGGTTCGCTATCTCGGATTATCAGCCGATAATCACCTTGACGAACAAAATGGCCGCCAGTAGTTCGCGCGCTTTTGATGAAATAATTTTTTTCTTGCTGTACAATGCTTTTTAATTTCTTTTTTTGAAATAATCACCTGTATATTTGTACTAAAACAATTATTTGCCTCAGATTATCGGTGAATATTCAGCGATAATCACTTCGCCTTCGGCGAATAATTGTTAATTATTGCGTGCACTACTTTAAATAGTAAAAATGGGCTAAGCAAGTGAGGCTAGTAATCTCTGTAAAAGACGTGAAATGTCGAGGTCGTCTTGTCTTTTACTCTGTCCTGCTGTACTGAATTCGAACTTTTTCATCTGCATGTGAATTGAACTCGGCCGTTGTTATCACTTTTATGGAAAGTTGTAGGTTTGATTTCGCTAACGGTAACTGTAAGAACTAAGATAACAGACAGGTTTTCCATCCTTCATTTTTCGATGCCAAAGACCCAGTTCCACATGGTTGGTTACCTGCAGGAACAGCAGGAACTCTTCCATAAGTTGAGTAGCTTCTCACGTGGACATCTCTTGACTGCTGGTCATGATAACGTGATTGTTTGAGCCTTGGAACGGATGACGTATCGCATTCTCCTGGGTAATCTGTTGACGGAGTTCTGGTCAAGCCTCTTTGAGTGCGTTCACCATCTGAATAATTCGACGACGGAACAGGATATTATGTCTCACTATTCCACAGTTTTCAGACAAAACAGCAGTGTGTTATCATTCGTTGGAGAGATACTGAGACATAACAGTGCTGTGCTGTGGAATTGGTTTCTTTACGATAAAGGTGTGTCTTTAATTTTTCAATACTTGGACAATGTAAAAACCCGCAACTAAGAAGCTAAATTTTTGGAAAGTAGCCTAAACAGTTTCTTATATAAATGGTAGTTAACACAATTTTAGGCTTCTTAGGTTCTTAAAATAGGTTCTTAATTCTGGAGAAAAGTAAAAAAAACTCAGCTGCAAAACAAGATGGTAAAGAAAATAAGAACCTGTTTTCAATTTTTAGGCTAAATAGGTTCTTGTTTATAGGGTATAAAATACAAATTTTAGGCTAACACGTTCTTAATTTTCAGGTTTTTAGTTGCCGGTTTTACTGTATTACAGCTTCAGTACAGCTTTTCACTAAAAAACTACGGCGCAGGACTGTAGTGACATAAAAGTTAATTTCACTTAACACTAAACAGTATGTTCTTCTTTCATCAATTTAATTAAAGCTGTTAAATACATATATAGCTATTGAAGTGGATTTCCTGGTTTAACGTATCCTTTATTCAAATAATATGATTCTCAGGGTAGTTCAGTTATCGATCCATAGTTGCTTACCAACTTTATCTGAAGCTGTTTTCAAAACCTCTTCATATTCCATTCTCTGCTGTGAATTCATCAATGCGCTCTTAACTGCTCCAGCGTCCACTACCAACAAGCAAAATTTCACCTTGCTCTTCATCAAATATGACTTCAACTGGCTAGGGGGTTGGCTGACTATCGGGGGATCAGATTTGAGGTTGAGATTTGGTTTAAGGTCCTGAATCACTTGGTATACAGCACACACGGATTCGTCACTTGCATTGCATCCAAGAATGACCAAGTCTAAAAGCAATATACCCATATTGTAATCAAAAATACACTCTCATTATTTACGCAGAGAGGCCCAATTTTTGACTAATTTCTTTGTCAACCTTAGGTAACACAGATAATATTTGGGAGCTTAATTCAGGTATTACTTTAAAGGGTCTTGTATCGCGTTCACATCGAACAGTCAAAGATGTTATAAAGTGATTTCGTTTCACCTCACATGGTTTACATTTGAGTGCTGTAAACACCGCGCTCACATTAAACTAAACTGATTTTTACAAGTTTAAACTAATTTAGCACGCAAGGTAATTTCGTTAAACATGTTCCAACTACAAATATTTAATTCCTAAACCGGTATACTTGACATGAACTCGGTATAAGAGAATTAACCACACCAATCACCTATGGGGCCTCAAAGCGGTGTTCGATTCACTGCCAAAAGTAATATCACAGTAACTACGATTTTGCATTGCTGTATCAGGCCATCCACTGGCTGAAGCGCACCCAACTTCCAGTAAGGAATAAACTAACCCAATCGAGCACGTTTTCTGTGGCTTGTTGCTGACCACATGTATTTATACCTTAAGTGAGTCGTATCGGGGCATTTTCGTTTTTGTGATTTTGTTAATTCTGTTGGTATTGAGATTTGTTTTGGTGAAGTTATCGTTTGCGTTCTGCCTGGTACAAACATCGGTTTAATTCGAGAAAATGCTAGATGTAACTAACAAAAATTAGTCTCAAGAAAACTAAATCAGAATACGCTTTGTCCGAGTTTTTATTCACTGTGGAGGTGTATCAAAAAAACCCACCTTTCCATACGCACAAGAATTCGTCCTCTGATATTAAACACGGGAACGGAAATCACATACGCTCGTTATCTATGAAGTTATCTCGCTATTAAATATACCACATGGCTGAACATGCGTTTTTGTACCATGCACTTTAGCCTGAGAATCAGAAAGACAATTACTGAGGAACGTAGAAATCCGAATTTCTTTATCCTCATAAACCAAGGAACAACAATCGCGTCGGAGCATTTTTTTATTTTCATTTTGTTAATTTATTGGTGATGAGATTCGTTTCCGAGAAATTATCGTTCGCGTTTTGCATAAATGGCTTAAATACAAACATAACTACAATTCAAGAAAATGCTAGCAAAAATAAATCTCAGTGCCTCGTACTTACCTCGGTTGCAGCTTTCGTCCCATTCCTTGCTTCTTCCTCACGATTTTTCGTTTCCTGCATCATTATCTCCTAACTGATTCTCTTCACTGTCTCCTTCAGCTCCTTTAATTTCCTCATCTGGCACAGTAATCGACTTTGTGTCTTGACTTGTCTCAAGTTTGAACTTCTTGAGCCCAACGTTTTTAGGGTCAAAATAATGTAACAGTGCTTCCTCGCGAATTAGGCGATGCTTTCGTCCCACGAAAGCACAAAACCTTTTCTTCCATCCAGGAACTGTTCATTTAATTGGGATATCATTATTCTCTTTGCCCAGGAGGACAGAACATTGCCATCTCTTTCAGCATGGCTTTTATAGTTGTCATCCTCACCGATAACCACAAGAACTTTATCCCCTGTTGGATGTAAAATTTACAGTTTAATACCATCTTAGCAACCTTGGCATTTTGAGTAATCTGATTGGCTCGTGCACCATCTTGGGATATTAAACACTGGGAAGTCCTTGTAAAAGTGGCTTTTGCTTAAAGAGAGAAAAAAGAGCATCTGAGCAAGCTGTTTCCGACAGGTGTTACTACAGAGGCTAAGCAAAAATGACCACAACAGAGACCGCATCAACCTGGATGGCACCAAGCAATAACGCTAATGAACGACACAATAAAAATGCATGTGTAAAATACAGGCTAGTAAGTTTCTTCGTCGTAATTTTCGAACGACAACGTGAGAAAAGAAAACTTCGAACAAAGTTTCGTGGAGACAACTGGCTTAAACGAAGCGTGTAAGGCACATTATGACACGACCGGATTAATTTATGTATTTGTCCACGAGAGTCGAGTGCCTGTCACGTGGTCTAGTAAGCCACACAAGTACGCACTGCGGACCTATGCTATTTAAAATATTTCACAAAAACTCCACTTGTTAAGAGTTGAAGGCGCCTTGTCACAAGTGTTTCTTTTTCTTTTGGTCGGCGTTTGAACAAAGTTGTGACTGGATAATATGCAAGTTCTCTCGTATACGGACATCATCTGGTAAACCCAAACGTAGATACTGATGAAGCTTTCCAAAGGAAAACAACCCATGATTACGTTTTGGTTAATTCTTGCAAGATCCATCCTCATCAGTTAAAGCCTATTAGATACAACAGAAAAATAGTTCTAGCCAACATGATTTAGTTGGTGTTAGCACAGATCTAAAATAAGATTGCTATCACACCGACCCAGCAAATAATTTCTTGGCAAGACCCGGCTCTGTGGTGCCATTCATGCAATCCGAACCAATTTCAAACTCTTGCATTATAGGTCTGCAAGGGATCATTGCCTTCACGTACACAGTTGATTGCATGACATTTTGATATAAAACCTTAGATCTGTTTGGTATCTTTGAAGAATTCAGGAATTGTAAAAGGTTCAAGCCTACTGTATGTTCAGGCTTGCCCTAGTACGCGGGCAAGGTTACTGGCAAACTTGGATTACACAGATTTACTAAATTAAAATTACGTTAAAACCAGCGATTAGCGGCGGTCTACTGTCTGCATTTTCTACTAAGCGAAACACTCTGCGAATCTCAACTCCTCAGTTTACATAGGGTTTAACGGTAGCTTACCAGTTGCTTGCAGTAAAGCTTTGTACGCCTTAGTGTATCCGCTACCACCTTTCTCATCGTTGATAATCGAGCAAGATTCGTTTGCGTTAACAACGAAAACTGCAACGTCCATTTCCATCTTGGGAATGATACTCTTGCACAGCTCTGGCATTAAACCAAGAGGGAAATAATGCTTCGCAATCGAAATGTCAAAATCAACTTTCGCCTTCGTCGCTCTCAACGATTCTTCTACTGAATCAAGGCTGAAGGTGTTATCAAAGTTGAAAAGAGCGATAAACTTCTTCTTCCTCCTCCCTGACTTTTCTGCTGTTGTCATTTTTCTTTATAGAGCAGTTTCTCAAGGAGAAAGATAATTTGGTCTTCCCTGCTTGGACAGCTAAGTTTACCAGAATACAGCTTACTGTACAAACAATTCTACGAATTGCACGTGACTGCAAGTTTTCGTGGAAAGAAGTTGAGCGGCCCTGGTGACAAACCGTCAGACTCGCTCCAGTTCTCCATTCCCACAAATTCAAAGGGCTATAAACATGATAAAATGCACGAGGTCGTAATCAAACGGTGAGTCGTCAACAGCTGTCTGGAAATTTATGTGAGAACCTTAAAGGAACAAAATTTCTGCTTACCTTGAGAGGAAACCGAGAACAACAGTTTGCCATGTGCGTTCTTCACTCACTCCCACTGCGTGACTTTTTTGCGTACCAGCGACAAAATTGTGCTGAGTTATGGAGAAAATGTCCTGGTCTTGAAAGCACAGCCAATTTACAGGGTTGAGTTAGAAAATTGGAGGTAGAGAAGCCGATTACTCTAGTCGACCTGGTGCTTTGGCGGATGCCGGGTGACAGTAAAAAACGAAATGAATAAATAATTAACATTTGCATTACAAATTTGCCGCCAAACAGAAGACTGCAGTCAAAAAAATCGCCAAATAATTCCTACGGAGGGGAAGGTGAGGTGCCAAATTGGCTTTGTGGGGGAGGAGTAACGAGAAAAATAAAACTAACGAAAATAATAAGAAAATGAAGTACCTCTCATACAGTAAGCGACTACTCAAAAAATCTTGAAATAATTACCTACCTACATAGAAAGCTCAGGGAACTCTGAAACACTGACCCTTCCCCATTTTTTGTGAAAATCATCGGCGTGGTTGACTTTTAAAATTAAAAGTCGTCTGTGATTAGGTAATCTCGAGGGGAACTGATGGTGACGTTGACTGACATTTCGACAACCTGAGCGAAAGCCATAATAATAATAATAATAATAATAATAATAATGATGACGATGATGATGATGATGATGGTGATGGGAATAATAGTAATAATAATGATAATAATAAAATGAAGGATGCTTCTTGGTTACCCTAGGCAACAAGTTGTTGTCCGGAGCCAATGCAAACCAGATTTAACACCTTTTATCTGAGAGTATTGGCGCATAATAATAATAATGAACTTTATATTTATTTGAGTATGAACTGTATCTAGCTCTACCGTACTAATTAGGGACACTGTAAAGCACAAATGAAAACAAATCAAATCAACTCAAATGTTGGTTTTTGTGGAGAGGGAAACCGGAGTACCCGGAGAAAAACTTCTCGGAGCAGAGTAGAAAACCAACAAACTCAGCCCACATATGACGCCGGGCCGGGAATCGAACCCGGGCCACATTGCTGGCCACATTAAAGGAAGGAAGCTATCTGCCTACGCAACAAATAAGCCTCTTGAAATAAAAGGAACATTGGAATCATCAGTCAATGCTGGCAGCGGAGAGACTGTAGCAGAGTTCATTGTAATCAAAGGGAAAGGTGTACCGCTGTTAGGAAAGGAGACCGCTGGTAAAGTGGGTGAACTGAAGATAGGAGTCAACTTAGCAGCAACCACAGACACTGCTCAGTTGTTACAGGTGCAATACCCTGAAGTTTTCAACGGAATCGGTAATCTGAAAACAAGGCAAGTTCAGCTACACACTGACCCAAACGTCTAGTCGGTGTCACGTCACAACCTTTGTGACGAACACCCTTCAACTTCAGAAAGAAAGTGGATTACAAAATACAGGAGTTAGTTCAGATGGACATTGTTGACGCAGTTGATGGTTCGATACCCTGGGTGAACCCTGTTGTCATCGTTCCCAAGCCTGATGGAAAGATTAGACTTTGCGTTGATATGAGACGTGCAAACGAAGCAATTGTGAGGGGAAGACACTCAATTCCAACAGTGGAAGAAATCAATGGCTTCAAAGTATTCTCAAATCTGGATTTGAAGTGGGGATACCACCAACTTGAGCTGAGCACAGATTCCAGAGACATAACCGAACCTTCGCTACCCATGCTGGTTTAAACAGATACAAACGCCTGCTGTTTGGAATAAACTCTGAAAGTGAACAATATCATCACGAGATCTCCTCGGTGATATCTGGCATCGACGGAGTAGAAAACATATCTGACGGCATAGCAATACATGGAAAGAGTCAGGTGGAGAACGACCAACCTCTATACGCAGTACGTAAACGCCTGCAAGCCAGTGGACAAAACAACCTCTAAACCCAGAGAAGTATCAGTACAACATGAGCCAAGACTGGCAAAAATGTTCTAATTGAATCCCAAGGCGGTGCACGATACTAGCGCAACACTACCCAGGCAAGTGAAGAAGTACCTTACTGAACCGCAACACAGCTTAAGCAATGGGGTAGAAGATAGCCCGACAAACACCGAGACCCCAACACCCCTAGAAGCACCATTACTGTCAAGCGCTGCCAGCGGCCTCGCGGAACTACCCACCAGGCCTCAACGGGCGAGCAAAGAAGTTTAAAAGTTATTTTGCCACAGTAAAGACATCCATGGCCCTTAAATGTTCATATGAACTTTGTTCTGTTTGAGTTTGCAAGAACATAGAAACTGATTGAATCACTGATTCTGAGACATTGATTTTAAGATGTTTATCACAAGATAATGTTTGTAAAGGTGCTCATCTTAAAGGAGAAGGATGTTATGTACTGGGGTTCCTGTGGTTGAGATTCCGGATCAGGATCACGTGCTAAAATGGTAGACAAATAAACCACGCTGAATCTGATCTGGTTCAATCTCGTGTTTAATCTGGCCATCCGCTATCTCAAGACGTTACATGAGGTACTTTAAAGAGGCTTATACTCCTTGGTTTACAATTTGTACTGTTCTCAACGCACGCACATTCATGAAACAAAACAGGTTTAAAAACGTTGAAACTAAACTATTACAAAAGGTAGTTTGGTTAAGTACGTTTCAACTAAACATACTTCTCAAATGTGTTACCGCCTAAGCCAATATTGTTGTTATGAACATAATGTAAGAATTCAGGTCGAATACACCAATCGAAGCGGATTATAAGTCACTGCCAGAAGTAATTTAAACTATTTTTTTTTCAATAAAAGGAATTTATTTTGTTACTGTGCAGTATAATATATTGTCAGCCCAATTCTAAAACTATTTGGTATTATTTGGGCGAGTTAAAAACTAAACCTTTGATTTTCCTTTTTTTGAGATCGAAAGCTTGGGCCGGTTGCGAAATATCTTACTCCCAGTCCCTCTTTGCCGGGATGGAAACAAAATTGAGGCTCAAATTAATGGGACGCTTCAGTTTTGTTGGAATTGTGCTTCCACACAATCGTTGTGATTGAACGATGTCGTTTCACTTTTACTTAGTTTATTCAACGGTCACTAGGTGTTTCTTTTACCATAATGGAAACCATCTTAGCTCGTTGTGTTTCTCAGTGTATCTACCGTGAAAGCTTGAAAGATGAATAAAAGACATCACATACCATAAAATCCATCCAGCTTACGCACATGGAGGTCAAAGAAAACATTGCCATGTCAAAACCTGTTTAGTTTATTAGTCTCAAGTATTTTGTCAGTGAAAGGCAGTTTTGTTGGTTTACACCTCTTTTGCCAGGTCATGTGACCCTATACAATCTGGAAGCTCTTCTTAATTATACCTTTTCATTATATGACTGTGTCTCAGGAGGACTGGGAACTACCGAATTCACGAATTTGATTGGCTGAAATCGATATTGACCGCGGTCTAGATTTTCCCATCTAGACCGGCATCTGTAGACCGGTTTTATTTTGCGTTGAAAAAGTAGCAAACTAAAATACAAAAATGTTCACCATTCTTTTATTTTCGTCTCAATCATTTATGGAAGTGCCATAAAGCCTGATGACAAAAAAAAAGTAAAGAAGACGAGCAAATTTCGGCAGGTTTAAGTTAAGCTCATCGCAGTTCGCAAGCAAAATGTCAGCAACCCAGTTACATTAAACGAATTAAGGTTTCCTTCTTTGCCATATAATAAACATCTTATTAAGGGGGCCGTCTAGTCAGATTTTTTGTTAATTTTCGGTCATCCAACCATTTTTTATATTTTTACTTAAAACTATAGTTTAACCCATCTACTTTATGTTTTCGAATTCTTTTTCACATAAATTGACCTGTGAAAGCTCATAAAAGCGATTTTCGTGATGTAATCTGCCAATGGCGATCGGTTGCCATGGAAACGGTTAAGGAAAAGTTTAAATTTGTGCCAACTTTAAGAGCATTTTTTCTCAAATTTGCCTTTTTCCGGAAGTAGGCATCTCCCCCTAACAATTTTTGCTTAAGTATATGACCAATTGCTGTGAAATTTGGCACAGACTGCCTTTAGGATGTAAATTATGATCCTATGGAGCGAAATTGGATTAAGTTAAATACTTGAGGAGATATCTGTTCTACACCCATATTTGGAAGGATTTGGTTGCCATGGGAACACTTATGGCCTTACCCCGAAACCGCTCCATAGGATCATAGTTCAATCCATGTTAGTTATGGATAGAAAGTGGAATTCATTTTCAATGAATTCTGCACATAACAAGTATGTGGGGCAGACGGCAACCCTCAGCTGATAAGGTCAAATTCAGGAGTTAATCATTAACTATCTTTTAACTACTTCATCTCAAATTACACCTTCCTGTGTAGGTCATCCTGAAGGGATGCTCTGGTGAAAATTTCATTGTTTTCTATAAAATCGTTACAGAGCTCTGTTGTTTTAAAGATGCTTAGAACATTTCTCTGAAATTTGACTAGACTGTCCCCTTAACCGAGCTAAGTCGGTCTGTATGGGAGAATCTTGACCTCGGTCGTGTGTACAGACCTCAATGCGTTCGGTCTCTACTCACGACCTCGGTCAAGATTCTCCCATACAGACCTCCAGCTCGGTTAATAAGAGCTAAATAATGATTACTCTGCTACAATCATTTCCTTAAGAGCCGATGTCATGGTGACCTCCTCTTTACTGACTACAACCTTAGTAGTTGAATTTAAGCACAATTAAACAAATTACGTTTTACTGAGGTACACCAAGGAATCTAAGGGTAAATCATTGTCGATGATTATAAGGCCGCGCCGAGATACGAAATTTCTCTTCGAGTCAAACATTTTGAAACATGAGAAGAGAAAGTTCGTATCACCAAGTAAACATTTAATTTTCTCTTTATCATATAAAATAAAATGATAAGTACCAAGTAGCGACTGAAAGCAAATTAATAAAAATTCTACTCCACCAGACATATCACAGATGTGAGATAACATTTATATCCACCCATGTGTGGATATAAGTTTTACCATAGATGTGAGATATCATTTACATCACTTATGTGTGAATATTACTTATATCACAGATGTGCGATATCATTTATATCCACTCGTGTGGGTATTAGTTATATCGACTTTCTCTCACTCGGTACAATACCACTCAATTTTATATAAGAAAATAGTTGTTTATTTAGTCAGTACCATTTCCACTAACAGCGTTCCAAAGCGTCATCCAACCGCGATACAGGCTTACAAACACCCGCTTCCACCGTGGAGTCAGATCAACAATCCTAGGCCTGTGGATATTGCCGTTCCCATCTGAGGTCATCTGAACACTGGCCTCGGCTTTCCACTTATGATCTCGTTCCAAATCTCGCACGATATGATCAGGTGGAAGCCACTTTCTGTCCCAGGTTTCGACGTCCTTATCGTCGTAGGAGATTTTGCCATAGCGCATGCGCGTATCTAAGACCACCGAGCCCTCTGGGTAATATCCCTGCCGATTTTTCGAGTCCTCTGAATCAGAAGAAGCCATAATAAAAACGACAATAATAATAATAATAATACTTATGATAATAATAATACAAATAATAACAATAACAACTATTATCGTAATGATAATGACAATAATATTGACAGTAATAATGGAAATGATATGATATACACTATTTATGCAACGCTTTCGAGTGGTATATCGTGGAGTACCCCACGAGTCACTTGTGTTTTCTTGGTTTACACATGAGCTTTTAAGTGAGTTTGTATACCAAAAAAATTGAAGTCATG
Organism: Ricordea florida; assembly: GCA_949710005.1. Lineage (NCBI taxonomy): Eukaryota > Metazoa > Cnidaria > Anthozoa > Corallimorpharia > Ricordeidae > Ricordea > Ricordea florida. The sequence goes on along the minus strand of OX453274.1, from coordinate 7,855,971 downwards.
AGTGGGATATTCCACGGTATACCACTCGAAAGCGTTGCATAACTGTTTCATATCATGTCATAGAAAATACAAACAACAGTTCAAAGAAACCGCCGAGAATAGCAACGCACGATGGGAAGGTTGAATGTGATATCGTTGAATTGCACTGATCGATGGGAATGTTCGGCGGAATACTGACGAATATAAAACGGCTTTCTTCCATTCTGATTGGCTGTATTCTCCATGGCATGGTATAAAATGTGATTTAATGTAATGTAATAAAATTGAAATACTGCTTAATTAACCGAGAGTGAGGTCATTACAGGGATATCTCGAGGCCTTGATGTATTCAGTCAAGGCCGAGGTCTGATATTTCCTTGTAATGACCAAACAGACGAGGATAATAAGTTGTTTATTATATGTCCTTTTAAGCACTGGAAAAAGAAAAACGGAAGGGTAATTCGAAAGAGGTAACTCGAGGTCATGTCCACTGAACCGTACACACCTGACCATGCGATCGAAACAAGAAGTGACAGAAAAACAGTTTCTTTGAAAATGAGACAACTTTTGTCTATATTAAAGGAAAAGAAAAAAATTTTGAAAAATTTTCATAATGCCCGGTCATTACAAGAAAATCTGGCCCGCTCAGTAGCCAATCAGAGTGCGCGTACTGTTGTAGCCATATAATAATGTGTAATATATGGCTGGTTCCGCGAGCAGGGCAAGATGAGGCGTATCCTGTGTTGTGATTGGCTACCCGAGTGAGCAAGATGAGCCTATCTTATCTGCCCGGGATTTCCCGCGTTATCCCGCGAAACAAAACAAAGCAAAATGAAAATATGATAAAAAGTTACCGATTTATTTATTGTTCGCTCAAGATGGCTGCATATTAGTCAAGGTCTTTTTTGCGTTCTTCAGCGTGATCGAGGTCCATATACTTCAAGAAAACTCATTCCAGTTTAATGGAAAAAAGCTACCTCCAAACACATGGAACAGCCATGGGTACAAAAATGGCAGTCGCTTTTGCCAACATCTTTATGGGAAAGGTAGAATCACATATTTTAAATCTAAGCGCTCAAAAACCACTGGCCTGGAAAAGGTATATTGACGATATATTCTCTATCTGGAATATAAACAAAGACGAAGTCACGCAGTTCATTGAACTAGAAAATAGCCACCATCCCACTATCAAGTTCACGGTTGAAGTTTCTGACACAGAAACAACGTTCCTCGACACAAACGTTCACAAAGGCGAAAGATTTGCACAAAAGTCTAAACTAGACATTAAAACTCATTTCAAAGATGCTGAAACATTCCAGTACACGCGTTTCTCGAGTTGCCACCCACCAGGGGTCAAAAAGGGCTTCATAAAGGGCGAAGCATTCAGACTTCTCCGAACTAACTCCTCTAAAACAGCATTCAAAACTGCTATTTCACAATTTTAAACAAACCTCATCGAAAGAGGGTATCCTGAAACTCTTGTTTCAACAACTCTCGCAGAAATTACATTTGAGGAGAGAAAAGCTGCCCCACAACAGAAACATAAACAAAACACGCGAATATTGCCTTTTGTCACACAATATCGCCCATCAGTGCCTAACTTAAAGCAAATACTTATACAGAACTGGCATTTAATCCAACAACAACCATTGCTTAGAAGAATATTCAAAGATCCCCCTATTGTCTTGTACACAAGGGGCAGATCCCTAAAGGATATACTCGTTAGAGCAAACCTGTAGCCGGCTATTACACGTGGATGGGAGTCGTGCAGGCCTGTCACCCCATTGTTATAACTGAATATCATTCGATGCTTACATTTTCCCGTTTCCTAATTTCAAAATGTTATGAAAAATGTATCCATATACAGATCTTTAAGTGCATATTAAAGAGCAATTTTTTGTGGAAGGACTGTGGAGTTCATTGAAGAAGTTTTAAGAGGATTAAGCTTTAAAAGTTGATTTAGTGATCATTACAGCTTATTAAAGCTTAATATATGTAATGAACCTATACAGTGTCAACTTAAATGAAGGTTAGTCTTGAAATAATCAAATTGTATTTTTAAGGGAACTTAAATACTCTTAAAGGCATCTTAATGGTTCACATCAGTTATAAGAAATTTAATGATCTTTAAGTGTAAACTTAAATATATTCATTACATTTAAGTGACTTTTAATTTTTCTTAAAGATAAGTAAATCTGTCATTTCATTCTATGTATGTTTCATTGCAGGGTACGTGGGAATTTCCATGTACCTTGCCATGTGTTTCATTGCAGGGTACATGGAAATTTCCATGTACCTTAACCTGTGAAGTGCAAGAAGGTACATAGAAATTTCCATGTACCTTACCATATGTTTCATTGCAAGGTACATGGAAGTTAACTTGTGAAGTGCAAAAAGGTACATGGAAATATCCATGTACTTTTACATGTTTAGTGCAGGTTTTGCTTTTCACTTGCATTACCTTTGGAAGATATCATGCTCTTTGAGATAAATTTTACCACATGAAGTGACTTTTTGGGAAAATTTAACTTCTTCTTTAGAAATCGTACCAGCCTCAATTCATGTTTGACGTCCTTTGGTACAAATGTCATTAAACTGGCTGATTATTGCAAAAAGATCAGCATTTTAGAATATCCCGTTTGCTTTTAGAGCGTATTTTGGTAGTAGTTGTTGGAGAATGAGAAACAGTTGAGTGTAAAAACTAGTTCAGCTAGGCGAAGTAATGTTTCTGAGCTAGGCTCCTTCGTAGAGCGCTGATCGAAATAAAATTTGAGTGCTAGAAGTCCTTCGTTGTTCGGTATGACAGTGTATAAAGAGGTGATGTCCATACTGAAAATAAGCTTGTTTTCGCCGGAGAAGTTGAAGTCGCGGAAGATTTTTAGTGCGTGGTTGGTGTCTTTAATGTAGGATGGTAAAGATTTGACAATGGGTACCATGATTTTGTCTAAATAGCTGGAGATAAGTTCGGTTGGGCAACTGCATGCAGAAACAATGGGTCGGCCGGGATTGTTCGGTTTGTGGATTTTAGGTTTGAAGCAGATTCGTGAAGTTCTAGGAGTAGTGATGATAAGATTCTTAGCCGTGACGGGTAAATCTTGTTTTGAAATGAGATCTTGAATAGTTTCCTTGACGAGTTTTTGGTTGGTTAAGGTGAGGTCTTTGTCTACTTTGGCATAAAAAGATGTGTCGGAAAGTTGCCGAAAAGCTTCTTGTTGGTAAAGGTCGGACCGCCAAACGACTACCGCACCGCCTTTGTCGGCAGGTTTAACGACAACATCTTTCCACTTGCTAAGATTTTTTAGGGCCGCCCATTCTTCAGTGGAAAGATTGGAACATTTAGTGTTACGATTGAATTTTAGTTGTTGAACATCATAACGGCATTTTTGGACGAAGAAGTCTACAGAAGTGAATTGGCCCTCTGGGGGAGTCCATTTAGATTTTCAAATGTTAATTGTTTCAAAAATGTCTTTTTCTGAGGTGTGAGAATTGTTCTCTTTGTTATGGAAAAAAGCTTTCAATTGGACGCGGCGAAGGAATTTTTCGACATCTGGTTTGATTGCAAATTCATCGGTTCGTTTAGTTATGGAAACAAAATTTAAACCTTTGCTGAGAACAGACTTTTCGGGATCGGAAAGTGATAAATCTGTTGGAATGGTAACCACAGTGTTGTTGTTTTCGAGTGGTAGGCTATTGGCGACTTTGGGCCCTAATAAATTTTGAAGTTTTTGGGTCTTAATTACGTGCAGGTAATTCAAAAGTTTAGAATTAAGTTCTTGAATTTTGGAGCAAATAGCTTGACCTAAAATGGTAGGGCAGATTTTGGAAAGTTTGGAACGGCATTGCATAATTTGTTGGTCGACGTCCCCACGGTATCAATGAACGTTTCTCATTCATTTAATCATTCATCTAATTTATTCACTTCCATTCACACATTGCTATGGTTCCACCAATAGCATGGCTCCAGACTTCTCTATACAAATTGAACGTAACCCACAATCCTCTCATTCGCTCCGACGAAGGGCTAACGCTCGAAACGTCAGCACCTCCCTTTTACCTTACGGTGGTATACCTTACTTATTCAACTCGTTTGATTTAGCCAATTTCTTGTGTTTCAATTTCCCACCGACGCAGCACCAGTTTCTCATTATATATCAGCCTATTAGGCCACACTTGCACATTTTTCCTATCTTTACTCCTTTGGAAAATATTCGCTGTTTATTTACGATTTCCATACAAATCCCTATAGAATTTTGCGAACAAGATCCAGTCCGGAAACACGAAATTTGATTACACAATCGCTCGCGTGTCCAAGATTTCTGGAGCCATATCCCGGTTCACTCTATTGTGACTTTTTCCCGAACAGTTGATATTACTTCCGAACTCGCACTGATCTGCTTATTCGAAGGTCTCAATGGGGTGATGACTTTTACGGATAACGGTTAATATTTTTGGCTGTTTTACGGCTAATGGTTAAAATTTTCTAATTTTTACGCCTAACGGCTAAATTTTTCGCTCGTTTTACGGCTAACGGTTAACCCCTTTGAGACCCTCTTATTCGGTAAGGCCCAGCACTAATTCCAACCCCTTTTTTCATGTAAACATATTATTTTTCATATAAACGGTACCCATTGCGGTTAGTAATGAGGCTTAAATTGAAATACAAATACATTTAACAAATCGAATGTGGTTTAGCGTTGTCTGTACTCTGATCGACAACGAGTACGCGTCATCACAGTGGTCAAAATGTTGTGGTCTCACTACCACCGTGATGACGCGTACTCGTTGTCGATAAGAGTACAAACAAAGCAAAACCACATTCGATTTGTTTTTTACCACAATAGCCACGTTAAAAAACGTCAAAGAAAATGGGTTTTTTTAGCGCGTGACCAAGATCGTGACGCAAAGAAAGAGCAAGCCTTGTCTATAACTTTCTCGCAATCTGATTGGTTTATTCTCCAAAATGAGCGTTTCTGATTGGCTATTGCTTTGCGTGACACATTGACGCGAGCAGTGTTGTCTAGACTCTTATCAACAACGGCAAATTAGCCAATCAGACTGCGAGATTAGTGGCAATTGTGGTAGAATGATTGATTGATTGAATATTCATATCCTCCAAACTGCTCTCGTATATTTGTTATGGTACTAGAGAGGAGAATTTGTTTGGATATCAATACAACTCTTTTCTGGTGATCGTTTTCGTTATTCTCATAGCATGAATGTTTGATGAACAGTGAATATTGTGATGAGAAATTGGATGCTGGACTCTACTGGCACTTTAAATTTTTGATCGTCCTCTAAATCCAGTTCTGAGAGTATTACCTGCGCCTTCGGGTTCTCTTTTAACGTCATCGATGGGTGACCGGTGGACTTCTCTGGGTGGCGGTTCCACTTGAACCTGAGAGCGGTAGAAAAGATCCTGCGTTGCCATGCACCGTTTGATTGCTAATTATTATATAATTATTCTATAACTGTTTGGGTTCCTTCCACTGTAAGCTCGTCGCTTTTTATCCCGTGTTGTATTGGTATCTTATATAATCTTAATGCTTGCTGGTTCTATTGATTATATCATTTCATCTGTTCATTCTATCATGAAATAATTTTGCCAAGTTGTAATCAATTAATTTTACCACCTATATATTCTAAACCTAGTTCTAGTAAATCGGCTGATCTTGACCATTTCGGATTCTTATACCCAAAACACCTCCGTTTTCCATTCATAAATAAATAATTCTTTAACAATTAAGCAATAAACCGCAGTTTCTATGGGTTTACCAGCGTAATAAATCACGAGCCACAGGTGAGTAATTTACAAGCTAAGCTCTTCGAGTGTTCTGCCAACATCCCAAATGCTTTATCACGCCGGTAAACCCGTAGAAACTGCGATTTATTGCTTTTATAAATTAACTTTAAAAAGAAACAGAAATGCTTCTCTTTTCCGTGGGTTTACCGGCAAATTAACCCATAGGGTTTTGTAACGACCGCTAAACGGTCCTTTGTAGTCTAAAACAAGACGATCTAAGATCGTAAGTCGGACAACAGGTAGACGTGCTGTTATGGGAGCAACTTCAGAATACCCGGCCACGATTGCGTGACATTAATCTCGTGCTCCCGTGGTGCCGCAGTCGCGATGTCAATCATGAAATTAAAAAAGAGAAATGGGCCAAAAAATATTTTAAAAGACATAAAGTGGATGGAGTGGGTATAGAACTAGTGCTCCCGCAGTCCCGCACTTCCGCAGTTGGAAAAAAAAGGATATGACATGGATTACTTGTTTTCGGCACATCGATTATAGAACAAGGTATGTTCATGTGTACTGTGCTTATTTTCGGCACATGGATTATAGAACGAGGAATAATCATGTGTATTGTGCTTGTTTTCGGCACATGGATTATAGAACGAGGTATTTGTTTCCATATGCAAATATTTATTGACTGCGGGACTGCTGGAGCAGAACTTTAATGTCACGCAATCGTGGCCGGGTAAACGTGGCATCTTTGTTGTCGTTTCCTCGAGTTTCATCGCGAGGCACCTTGTCTTTATCAGCAAATGCTCTTCTGTCACTCTGTCCACATTTTCTGTTCACTGGTAACTCGTTTGATTCTTTTGAGACATTCGCTAAATCATTTGATTCTTTTGCTATTTTCAGTTCGCTGAACGACCCGTTTCGAAATATACGCTCATTACACACGCCATCTTTTAGAGTGGGTCTACCGCGAACGGTTTGTGGGTCTGTATGTTTGAGCGTAGAAAAGATGACACCATTTGTTTTCAACATATTCGCCATCGACTTCGACATCGTAGAAAGGTTGCGCCCGTATTACGTGTCTGCGGTATTCCCCATTGCACGTGACTGCGATTTGCGATGAAACTCGAGGGTAAACCTATAGTCGGTTGCCCGACTAATTAATAACGCGTTTCTGTTTGCAATACAAAGAACAATTAAGTCTTTTGTCTTGATTTCGTACTCGAAACCACGTACGCACTTTTAGTTTAGTTCAGTCGCTTCCCGCCTTCGTAGTTGATACTAAGAACACAAGAATAAGCAAGCCACAAGAGGCAATCGCAGGACCGATATGTAAGTCAGGAAACTTCTTCTTTTGCTTAGTTTTCCATAGAATTTAAGTGTTTAGTTTGTCGCCCTTTTCTTTCTTGTAGTCACAGTCATTTGGAAATATGTCGATGTTCTTATCTTTTGCGTTAGCGTAGTATTTCCCGTAAGTGCTTGCTAAGATTAGTTTTCACTCCAAAGGCCTCTTGAAGTATTTTTAGTAGTATAAGTGAATTTCAGTGTTGTGTTACCGGCAGGAAATTGCCGTACGCTAAGTTATTCTGCAAGAACAAAGCTTACCCTTAGATAGTCTTTAGCTTATTCTTTATGTTTATCGAATTTTCAGTTTACGGCTTTCAACGATTTACTGCTCGATGTCAAGGGATTAAAGTGAAGAAATGTAATCTACATCTGGGTGGTTAATCGCGAGCCCGTAACGTAGTCCTTTAACTTAAGTTATCGAAACCAAGCCGGCCACGACACCTCTTGAAACTCTTGAGAGTCGCCCGCCGCTACAGGTTTCGACCAATCAGCGTGCGCGTAGTTATTTTATAACACTTCATATATACTTCATAATCACATTCAAGCTTAGTCGATTCTGTAGATTACAACATCCAATTTTAATAAATTATCACTAATTAATTTCACCAAATTGTAGTCAATTCGTTATTATAAATTATTATTTACTTATTAATTGAATCTTCAATTCGAATTGATATCCCCTTTTTTCTAAAGACCAGTATCTATAATTCTCTTACCACAGTTTGTGTTTTCGGTTGTGGTACAAACTTCTGTCCCGCTTTTTCTGGGCCAATTGCAAGATAATGCAGCATGGCTTCCTCGTGGATTGGTCGATGCTTTCTATCCCACGAGAAGATGAAGCTTTTCCTTCCATCGAGGAATTCCTCAGTGAACTGTGAAAGTATTTTTCTACGTGCCCAACGAGAGATGACATTTCTGTCCTTCTCGTTCTGATCTTTGTAGTTGTCATCTCCACCGATAACAATCAGTACATTATCACCTTAAATAAAGAGATATAATGAAACTGTTTAGCATCAAGATGCAGAGTTTGGTCCAATGTTAAAAAAGTAAAAGTAAGAACCACACTGAATAGTAAACCAAACAGTACCACAGTACACTACCGTTCAGTAGCTTTGCAAAGAATGCGGTCACGTTGCATGGTTTGATCCACATAAGAAAAAGTTAGAACCACACTGTATAGTAAAACAAACAGTACCACAGTATACCGTACTCCAAAGAATGGTCACACTGCATGGTTTGATCCACAGGTGAAGAAGGTAGAACCACACTATATAGTAAAACAAACAGTACCACAATACAGTACTGTTCAGTAGCTATACAAAGAATGGTCACACTGTATGGTTTGATCCACAGACGAAAAAGGTAGAACCACACTGTATAGTAAAACAAACAGTACCACAATACAGTACTGTCCAGTTGCTGTTCAAAGGATAGTCACACGGCATGGTGATCTCCGCAGATGAAAGGTGGGTGCAGTAAAATAAATAGTACGACAGTAACTCTTACTTGCTTTCTGTGTTGGTCACAATCGCAATTAGTATTGTTGAATTCACAGATGGAATAATATGTAAAAGATTATGAACATGCTTGAAATGGTTCACCAATTCAATACTCAAACAGAAATTTATTACGCAAGAAAAGATCATTTCGGTTCCATTTTTAGTTAAACTGAAACCTGATTCCATTTCAACGAGTCGAGAGTGAATTAGTCTGAATTTGGAACTTTGGCTCTTCAGTAGTGCTTATTTTGCAAGTTCTTTAAAATTTGAAATCTTGGAACCAAAAACTTGATACTTGAACATTGTGCGGTTTTTTTTCTCTTTTTCCTTACCCTAATTTCCACAGAGTAGAATTTGTTCGCATGTCTGAAAATTAACCGAAGCTTTTACTTCCGCCTTACTTCCCTTACTTACTTACTAGTATGTGGCTGTGTTTTTTTTAGGTTATCATAAAAACAATGTAAGAAAGAGTTATTGAAATCTTCATGTGTTGAAAAAAATGGCTGCACTACATACTCCTGTGAAAAAATTAATGCAAAATCAACATCAAGCAGTCAATAGTATATACCACGTGAAAGTTTAATTGTGCTGTTATAGAAACAGCCAAAATATCCATACCCAACTAAAGAATAGTATATGATTTTGAATGTATGAAAATTTCAATTATAACAACTGCAGAAGAAAGATTTAATAGTATGGTATTTCATAAAAAAAGTCAAAGCAGCTGGAGGTATTGAACAGTAACCAATGACATATAGTAATGAGAAGCACTATTATTATATTATTATCAGTATCATTATTATTATTATTAATTACTGGTATTGATAATTTTATTATTATTGTTTTATGTTTTTATGTTTTTCTTAATGTATATTGTTATGGGATGGAATGTATGTCCTTATCTGGGTAAAAGTATTGTTCCCCTACTACTACAAGCAATACAAAATTCTTCTTGATAGGCTTTCCATCAGAGGTGGTGCATGGTAATCAAAACAGCTCTAAAGAATGTCATTTCTTCTTTAAGGCTTAGAATCTAGTGCAGTCATTTGTCCATAAAGTTAGTGTGGAAAATCATGATTGAAAGCATTGGGCATTTATGAAACTTGAAACAATTGTCCATATACAGCACACTTGCAATGAATATATGAGAAAGATGATAAAAGGTTTGGCATTACATACTTTAGTTTCTTCTTTATGGTTTTTCCATTGTACAAGGTGAACTGTATGTTGTGGTTGTTATTAAATATTGGTATTTGATATTATAAAAATGAACAGCAGTAAGTAACAAAGTTAATATGTTATGTATAATTTTGCAAATTAGGGCTTAAATTAACTTTTCATTTGTGGGAAAAGGGCAGGGGTCCTAGATAGCAATTTTATCAAGGGCTCATAGAACTCTAAGGTAGAACTGACCTATTGTAAAAAGGGTATGAAACTTGTCTGTCCCCACGCACTATTACTGAAACCTTTCAATCAGAGAATACAGTACTTAGTGACGCTGGGTATCTATTCTGTTGAATATGCTTAACATAACTGCTAGATCAAGATGATTTACAATATTTTCACTGTTGCAATGATATCAGATCACATAGTTATAAATGATTGCTATCACGACTGCAACTCTCTGTGTTGGGAATTTCTTCGCCAGTATATGTGTACAGCCACTTGTCCCAAACTGTACTACTCACATTTCTTTACTGTACTTATTCCCATAGCCCACTCACGTAGGAATGTTTACCGTGTGCGTGCACATGCCGGTATGCCGTGTACTGATTGGTCTAAACTCCACGCGTGTATTTTTCCCATGGTTTTGGTTTGAGTGAGTTAATAAAGCGTTGTTCTGGTTGAGTTGCACCCATCGTGGTTTTGTGCTTATATTTTCTTAAACTTTGGCGCTTCAAAATGGAAAGGCTATCGTTTTATTACGAAAAATACCTTCATACATTCTCTTGTAATCTGTTGGTAGTCTTCCGATTCCGTTTTTAGAATAATAGAATTATTTTCCAGAGACATCTCTAATCGTTGAAGTCGTTCCTTAACTCGGTTTCCCTTCTAAGTCGTTTTGCTAAATTTAGTTCGCCAGTAGACAAGGCGGAAAAACCACAGCGCATGCGCTACGAAAAACTCGACCCTTACAAATTCAAAATGGCGGACGACAAATTGTATTTTGCCACGTACTTGGGGTCAAGTTTGCGCCCGCATATTGGAGTACAAGATGCGATTGCCCATCAACTTTTCAGTTCAATCCCTTTGGATTCCGTGTGGTTTTTTTTAAACGACAATCGGATGTTTTTTCGTAAGTGTTTTCTATATCATTGTACTGTCTTTGACGATAGCTGTTCTCGACGGTAGGAATTCAGTGGACCTTAGAATTTCTCGTTGTTTAAGGCCGTCGATGAATATTTAAGGTCAGAATTTTCGTAGTAGAAAGTTCGATAATTTTCACACAAAATATCAAATATGACTCTTTTTTCGTTCCAATGACTTTTTTTAAACGCCTTTCAAAGTTGTAACTGTGAAGTGGTGGCAAAGGAATCATGTAAGTCTCTCCTCCTGGCTTCGTTAAAATCGTCGCACTGTGTTTGCCGGCTCTCGGGTAAGCAGTTCTTCGTCTTTACAAAGCTAATTCATCTTCCTTTCAGTTTTATCGAAACCTTATATATCTTGTAATATATGATCAGGTCAGGGATTTATTCCTTGCTTGTTGTTAATGCTCCTTTTAAGTGATTGTATTTGAACCTGAGCATATTAAAACATTTTACTTTTAATAACCTTGTTGTTGTGTTGTCCTTGTTGAGTTGTCGCCATTTTCTGCGTACCGGCCACAGGCCGGCAGTTTTCCCGCCGTTTTTGTAGCCGTGGGCAATTAAAGGGTCCGTTGTTGCCGTTGTAAACAAAACAGCGACGGTAAAAAAAAAAGACTGTAAAGTTTTGTTTCCATAATGTTCTGTTCAAAAGCCCCGCGAAGTTTACGGAACAAAGAAAACTGTTTGTTGAGTAGCGTAGGTTGCTGGGGAAAAATTTCCCGTCTGAATAATAATCAGTGTAAAAAATACGGTTTCGAGGAGGGTGAATATCTATGCGTAAGAAATTTTGATGAGGAGAGGAAACAGAAACAGCAGCCTGGGTGCTGCTTCCCGAAAAGGTCGTTGGAAGATACATGCCCTGGGGTACTAGCCAACTGTCCCCAGCGTTTGGTCGCCGTGTTTAAAGAGCTTGATACTGTCAAAACGGGTTATGGCAAAATTTGTCTTGGCCATTTGAAACAGGCGGATAGCGACGAGAGGATAACTGGCAACAAGTGTTACGTTTCTGCCAGAAAGGTGAGGGTTTTGCACTGATATTCCCAGTTCGCTTTCATTTCCAAGTAGGAAATTATTACTCTCGCGGCGAAAATGAAGCGAGCCCCACAAGGGTTTCCCCAAAGGATGTACCTAACTGGTGTGAGCTTCTTAAAAAGCTGGAAACACTTGAACAAGAAAATAAAGAGCTCATAGAAAAGAATTCACACCTGAATAACCATATTAAAGGTGTGTTTCATTTTTGTTTTTTAATGGCTTTATTGCATTAAAAGGGTTTTCTTATAAAAGTTGTTATTGTTTCAAGAAAGTTTAAACTGTTATACAATTTTGCTTTTCTAAAATGGAACATTTCAAAATCCAGTTTCAAAGAAAACCCTAACATAAAACATAAATATAAATATTTAGTTTTTAATATAAAATCCAAAAACAGGAAGAAACGACCTTGCTGATAATGTAAATATACTTCATTAGCTTTACATACGACCACAAGCTCTAGTCGCTCAAGTTATTGAAGGATTGTACTGACCTGTTATACTGACGAGGTGTCTTGATTTCAATACTTTTTTGAGGTATCTGGCAGGTGAAAACGATGACATCGACGCCGCCGAAGAAGACGATGGCACCGACGACCAGGATGATCATGAAACCGACGATGAAGAGAACGAGTCAAAATTCGATGAAAAGTCATTCAAGGAACGAATTATTAAGATACAGGAGAAAGCTGTTCTCCGATTCTCAGCATTGCCTCATCGAGACAATAGGCTGATCAACAGATCAGACAAGACGACCACGTAAACAACGGCACACTCCGGCTGAAGACACGTGGAACTCCAAGAACGCCTGAATGACCACTAAAAACGGCTTCTTTAGAAGCCACTCAATATGCAAAAGTCAATGACCAATAAACAGGGCAACCTTCTTCATAAAATCGATCGTAGGTTGTTTGTAAGATCAGTGAGATCCAGCATCTTTGCGTATTCACGCAACATGCCTCGTGCACGTCCGCCATTATCAAAAAATATCAAAAGCACGCGCAGGCGCATTACTGTTAAGCAGCGCCCATTGCGTCATTTTGCTCAGCCAATCAGCGGTTTTTCCGCCTTGTCTCGCCAGTATATTTCGTTTTAGTATAATTTCAGAGCTGAACACAGTGTTTCCAGCAATCTGATTGGTTGAGTGTACTCGCCATATGACGTTATATTCACCGCGCTAGGCGGTGAATATAAAGCAAAATAAAATGGCTGCCAGCAGCCGGTTTGTAAATGTTTCCGACGAGGAAATCTCAGAAATTAAAAGTAGTGCAGTCCCGAAAACAACGCAAAATGCAACAAAATATGGTGTTAAACTTTTCAAAGGTATGTCAGCCACTTCCGTTGGGCTTATTATTTTACTTTGAAACTTTACAAACAGAAACAGTACCGATAACAACGGCTGAAACAGCTAATTAACTGTCGTAACTCTTAATTTACCTTACACAGAATGGTTCGCACAACAAACCGAATTCGAAACAGAGTTTGAGTGCATGGAAATCAAAGAAATGAACAACTGCCTTTCAAAGTTTTATTTATCAGCAAGACGACAAGACGGAAGCCATTACAAGAAAACAAGTTTGTTGTCAATCAGAGCAGCCCTAGAAATTCTCAATTTGCGACGGAATTCAGTTTAACGAAGCAAATAAAGCTTTAAATTCTTACCGAAAACACCTTGCCAGTACCGGTAAAATTGCTGGGACAATTCACAAGAATACCTTGACAGCCGAAATAATCCAAAAATTGTTCGAGGCGGGGGAATTGGCGAGTGCAGAGACGACAAATCCTCGCGCTTTGCTGCAAACAACATGGTTTTACGTTTCGCTCTATTTCGGTAAAAGAGGCAGAGAATTCAGAGTGTTATGAAAAAAACCATGCTTCGTCTGGCGGTTACGGCCTCAGGTGAAGAATACTTTGAGCTCAACAAAGAAGAACCAGGCGCGGTGCTTTCCACCAAACATCACTCAGGCGGTCTTGATGGCAGCGAGGACAACGCAGATGGAAAAATATTTTCAAACCCCGATTCCAAAAGGTGCCCAGTTCAGACCATCAAAGCGTACCTTTTTCATCTGAATCCGGAGGTAGATGCCTTATTCCAACGGCCCAAGGATGTATCTTTAAGGTTCAGTCCAGAAAGGGATAGTGTCTGGTTCGAAAAGAAAGTTTTGGGCCACAACACGTTGGAAAATATGCTGAAAAACATGACTCAGAGAGCCGGGATCCAACCGCATTTCACGAACCACTCTTTGAGGGCGACTACTGTCACTGTTCTTTCCTCAGTTAACGTGGAAACACGACAAATTAAAGCAGTGACTGGTCACAAAAGCGATGCAAGCATCGAAAGTTACTGCGAACGGCCTACCCTGCATCAATTTCAGCACATGTCTTCGGCGCTAAGTTCATTCATACAAGGAAAGGAAAATACGGCACCAACAGCAACCGCGTCCTCTCCAGCTTCAGAATCAACCGGTATTCGAGCCCCAAGCACTCCAGCTGAAATGATCGTTCCAACAAGACCAACCAGCATCTCTTCCATTCAAAACGACGAGAACGTCTTCATTTCCAACGGAGTTAACCCGAGTGCGATACTACCATCGGCCAACTTTCATGGATGTTCTTTCACGTTCAACGTAAACATCAACAAGTGATGCGATGTCTTTTTGCATCCAACAAACTTTAAGCTGCTTCCTTTTGACTTTTTCGTTCTAAAGAACTGCTTCGCTGCAAATTTAAGTGCAGCTAATTGACTTTTGCGTTGTCCACGTCGTTTGAAAGTTGACACGAAACATACGAAGTCCGTTTGAACTTTGTACCATGTGATTGATCAATTTCTCGTGCGCGGCCTCATGAATGGGACCCGCGCACGACCCATGTGACATTTAAACCGGAAATAAAATGTGTTGAATCCCGATTTCTCTGTTGTTCAGCTCTGAAATTATACTAAAACAATTATTCGCCTCAGGCTCAGTTAATATTGGCGAATATTTACCTCGCCTTCGGCTCGGTAAATATTCGCCAATATTAACTTCGCCTTCGGCGAATAATTGTTAAATGTAATCGTTCGCTCATGTCCTGTATTTCTATCAATAACCCATTCAATTTCAAAATAAACCTGGTTGAATTCCTGGTCCTTTTCCCTGCTGTTTCGTTTGCCTTTTTCTGGAGCGAGCAGTTGTTGTCTTTGCTGGGATGTCTGTTGTTATTCTCCCTGCCGTCGTATCTCTATCCCTGCTTTGAGTCGTGCTTTCCTTGTGTTGATTTTCACGATATTCGAATTTAGAAACGATTCTTTCAATAATTTTTACTCGGCGACGATCTCGTGCTAATCTTTCTTGAATATCTCGGAGATCATCTTGCTGGGATGTACTTCCAGGACGAGTGAAATCGGTTCCCACAAAATTTGCATTACTTTAAAAAAGGCATCACCGAATTCTCAATGGCGGAAAGTCAGCAGTTCTCAAGTGCGCTACTATTGCCAGGTAACCTGGCCTGCGAACGGACACCTTTAAAATATAGATATATATATATATATAAATATACATATATAAAAACTCTCGGCTCGATTTACTCGGGCTTGCGAGTCACGTGGTCTGACCGGAACCGACACGATTAGTAACCTCGCTACGCTCGGCCTTCGGCCTCGCTTCGCGAGGAATAAACACACATGGAAAATTTTGTGCTTTTCTAAGACTGCTCCTTGATATTTCTTACCTTATTTATAAGGCTTAATAGGATATCTTGTATTCTGTTCTCGATTTCTTGCAAAATTACTTGTTGATAGGTGAATTTGCAAGCGTGACATGACAGTGTGACGTAAGGCCGAAATGACACTGTAGTCTTCTGGGAAAACACACAGGTTCAATCTTATATTGAAAGTTGCTTGGATTGCAAATACTCTGTGACTGTGGATAAAGCGTTTCTCTGACGATCCAAACGGGTTCAAAGAAGACATGAGTTGTCAACGTAATCAGCAGTTTCATTTATTCAACTGCGATAACACCTACAGCCTCAATGTCGTCGAGAAGCTATTGGATATTACGAAAGCGAAAGTAGACTTTGAATTTTCTGTGGAGAAGCACAACTTTCCTCTCTACCAAATGGCTGAACTGTGTACAGACAAAATTCCCAAGCTCAAGATGGATTTTGCAATTTTTGTGGTCCATGCCAACAAATCTCGTCTATCAATCAATGAAGACAAAGCGGGAATTGATTATGCTAAGGTGTACAGAGCTTTACTCCAAGCCACAGGTAACGGCTAACCCGGAAGCGATATTCTTGTTATTCTTATTACTCTGTAGCTTAAATATTTACGGTAATTCTTGAGTAAGGAACTACCAAAAAGAAGAAAAAAGTTATTTGAGAATGTATCCTAAATCATTGACCCAGAAGTTCTAGTTCGACTTAGTTTTTGTTCACACCTGCTGAACTGCGTTCAGAACTTGGTTTTATTCTCCTGAAGTAAGTACATATATTTAGTTGGTATGAGTCTGTAAAGCCAGACATGGGCCCGAGAGTGACCTATAGATTTATTAAAGTATTTTGGTTGCAGCTATCGCTTTGTGTACACGTCAAAAATGTTGCAACATTTTACGATCAGTGTCTGCTGGCGAGAATTGGTTTCAGTGCTTAGTGTGTGAAATCCACAGGTCATATGACCAAGCAAACATATTTCCTTGCTCTTTCTGTTAAATTTTAGGCTCACAAATTAACAGCCAGTTAAACAGTGTTACTTCAATGATAGAGAGCTCCCCACATTGTACCAGGGGTGTTGCTTTTCATCCTTAAAACATGCAAAGTAGACATTTTTATTTATTATTATTATTATTATTAATGTTATTTCCTTCTTCTTCTTCTTCTTCTTCTTCTTTTTTTCTTATTCTTATTCTTATTATTATTATTATTATTGTTGTAAATTGAATATTGGTGCCTGGTGTCTTTGTTTTCTCTCACTAAAGCAAATTCTAACCCTCCTCTGTCTCACCATCAGCATCAGTGCAAAGTAAATTCGTGGGCTTTGTCATATGACGCCAATGTCGCGTTTCAAGAATAATATATATAAGGAATTTTAGGTAGGGAAAAAAACCCATAAGACTTGAAACGTGTAACGCATGTTCGCAGTCGCAGCTTGTACAGGTTTAATATTTCCTGAGTACCATATTTGGAGATTCCTTGCCCAAGTCTTTGAGCCTGTTGGCGCAGTCCCGTTTTCGTGGCGCACGGTAAACAACATGCATTTGGAACAACAACAAAAAAAGATAAAAAATAAATAAATAACGGTTTATTAGTCGTGCTTCCATTAAGTGGCTCTTTGCATACTAATACTAACTGCTATTAACACAACATAAATTGTTTGACAAGAATCCCAACTGGCGGGAAGCGGATCAGATGGTTATTTAGTTTTTAACGGCGTGTCTGCCATGTTTAAAGTGGAGGTGGCCATATAACCGAATGTCTGATTGGATCTCTGTTGAACCAATAACAAACCACGACAAAAGCCTTCCTGGTTTTCTCGCTGGGGAGGTGGTTAGTAGATTTTTGCTGGGGGTATGGGGTTGGGGTGGTGTCTGGCAAAAAAATCTCCAGATTTTAGATCTCTATTGGCATCTCTGGTAACACATTCCGTTCCTGGGAAGTAGTCACAGAAAAGGTTCCTATCCCTCTCCCCGAAAGTCGGTATGGCATGCCATTGAACCCACTGATTGGTTTATTTCGATTCTCTTGATTTTTCAAATATGATAGTTGGTAGAATAAATGTGGACACGCTGTGGTTTAAAACATTCAAAGACAGTTGCATAACTTAAGTCTTGTGGGTTTATGGTAGGGACAGGAGCCCATGGGCTCCTGGTAGGGATTATACACCTTATCCTAAAATGGTCGCCATTTAAATATTCATTTGCTTTTATTCAAATTACCTTTGATGCCTCGTTCTTAAGCTAAAATTCAAAAGAATATTTTTCCTTGAACGAGGCATCAAGGTCTAATTTAAATAACAAACAAAAGAATATAAAAAAGTTTGGAATAAGGCATATCATGATCCTGAGATTTCGTAAAAATGAACTCAACTTGTTTGAGGTACAGTGAAGAAGTTAAACAACGCTTTCTAATAAAAATGTCTGCTTAAGTCTTTACATCGATAAAATATGAACCCAAGAGCCCGCGAATATGTGATTTGCCCTCTGCATTATTAGCATTGTTTACGCGCCACATTATTGTGAAGCCAGAACTCTAGATCTGGACTGGTCCCAAGTGCCAACACGCGTCTATAAGGTAAAATCAAGGGGCAAACCAGAGAGTATGATTCGATCAGCACCAGGCGCGGATCCAGGAATTTGTGGGGCGGGGGGGTAAGAGGTGACCATTTTCTGTCAAATAGCATATAGCCATTTAGTATATACTAAAACAGTGGATAGCCTTGAAGGTGTGCTCTGATTGGCTAGTCAAATTTAGACTGATATCCTGTGCTATTTACCTCCGAGCAACGAGCGAATTTTTCGCTTAAATTGTTTCCAACCGTGACAAATCATCCAAATTAGCAACGAAGCAGTCCCTGAAAACGCAAAGAGAGCAACTAAATTTGGCTTGGCCGTGTTCAGAGGTAATGGTTTATGTTTTTAACCCGGCGTTTATCGATAAAAAGCAACATGAAAGGTTTTGTTTACAATTGCAAATTAATCTTGCGTAACCAAATTTGATGTCACTTGAAGCAAAGTTGAATGATATTTTTTGCAGAATGGTTTCAAACACAGCCACCTCCACTTCGGTGAATAGTTGTTAAATATATACTGGATATAAAGAGTTACACAAGAGACTTTTAATGTGTTTTTATTATCCACTTCACTTTTCCATATAGATGAAGACATTTTGCAAACCAACAGCTACATTGTTTTATCTTTTTTAAGCTTTTTTCCCTAAGAATCGATCAAATATGAAGATTTGACTTCCCAAAATGGGTGGGGGGGGTGGCTAGCCACCCAATCCACCCCCCCGGATCCGCCCCTGCAGTACTGAATTCATATTCATCACAGTCATGGTACACAGGTTATTTGACAAGCGTTACCAAAAACTGTCTGCAAGAATCAAGTCCGTACATCAAGTCATCGTGTAGTTGTCTTCGAAGTTGAACTTGCACAAGTTCGACCCAGTCAAAAGACAATTAACTTGAATTTTCGATGACGACAAGTGCAAACCAGCAATACGAACACCCGGCTAATACGAACAACATGGCATTCCCCCTAAGGGTCCGTATTGACCAGGTTCCACCGTACTATTTTCTATTTTTTGACTAGTCTTCTGTTGTCTTTTGATCAGGTGACAGAGTTATCATTGTAATCGGTGGAGATGACAACTACAAGAATCAGGACGAGAAAGATAAAAGTGTTATCTCTCCGGGCGCGGAGAAAAATATCTTCACAGTTTACCGAGGAATTCCTCGATGGAAGAAAAAGCTTCATCTTCTCATGGGATAAAGAACATCGACCAATCCACGAGGCTGCCATGTTGCATTATTTCGACCGTGTACAAGCGGGACAGAAGTTTGTATCAACGTCAACTGGGGAGGATAGCGAAAAACCAGCTATCAAAAAAAAGACGCCTGACAGTGCACTGGGGCCCGGAGCTGAAGTGCAAGGTAACAATGCGCATGCCCAGTAAAGTGATCTATTGAGCGCAGAGGTAATTTCAATGAAAATGAGCGTAGGCCATTTTCGTTCACGAGTTTAGTATCAAAGGACGAACTATTGCGAGTATTGGAAGAATGGGTTTTCTGATACACCTCAACGAGTGTACCTAAAAATCCCCAAACGATAGTTTATTTTTTGTGACGTGTATAAAACCTGTTTAGTTTAGCAGTATAGGTGGAGTCATAATTGTTGGTTTTTAGGGGGAGCCTCTACAGACCACAAAAAGACTTTTTTGGACCCTACTTGGAAGCGGTCGTAATATGTGTGGGATTAGAATTTTATATCCCCTACAGACCACAAAAAGACCGTTGTGGACCCTAAAACGCGGTCGTTGTTTAAGTGGAATCATAATTGTATGAATTTTCGGGTTGATTTTTGTAACCAACTCCCCATTGTTGGCTTCAGCTGAGGAATTGTGACTTAAATCTGATAAGAAATGTTTTGTAAGCCATGTTGGCATGGGGTGAAAAGAGAGTGACTGTTGCCAAGAAACAAGGAAATTTCGTGTTCTTGGAAACCCCCATTTATTTGGCGCCAAGCAGGCACAAGTTAAGAAAAGTGGGTCAAAACATAAGGACGTGGGCAGACAAAGTCTTGGAAAACGGTATGAGTGGTTTGATAGCCCAAACAAATTAGATTACGAGGGCTTGCCGCCTTATGAGTGTTGGGTCTTCAAAAGTGAAAAAAAGACGATTTTATCCCCAGGGGCCGGTTGTTCGAAGCAGGGTTAAGGTAACCCAGGGTTAGTGCGAAATTTAAATGCAGATTAGATTTGAGAGCTACAAAAGCACATTTAGTATAATTCGTTTTGAATACAATTTTTATGATTATATGCTCTGAAAAAGAGATAGAAAGTTATCGGAGAAAATGCTTTTTAACAAGAGGAAAAGAAACCCGGGTTAAAATTTAACCTTGGATTAGCGCTAATCGGCCTTGGAACAACCAGCCCCAGAAGAGGTTGCAGAATGTCAGAGAGTATTTCGCGAGTGTGGTATGAAAACATTCGCTGATTGGTTTAAATACAACAACAGTCTTGCTGTGGGGCCTTTTCTAGAAGCGTTGGAAAATATGAGAAGGTTTTTTCACAGAAACCTTGAAACTGACATTTTCAAAGACGCGGACGGTTTCTCTCCCCGGGGTGTCGATGAAGTATCTTTTGCGAGGTACATTGGGCGGGTGGAACACATCTGAGTTTTATGCCCTACAAAGAGAGACAATATCATGTGCTAAAAGAAGCTGTCATTGGCGGTTCAAGCATGGTTGTTACAAAAAAAAAAAGCTGGTCAAACAAAAATATGCCCACACAAATCAGTACAAAGACCCCAACCTCGTTCCCAGGGCTTTTCCCCTGAACAACAAGCCTATTGGCGCAGTTCTAATCCCTGCATAATGTAGACTCACTGCGATAGAAGTCTTTGCATTACCGCACTTTCCTCGTGAGATGTTTTTCCCTTGTCTGTGGCCCACTAAAAATAAGACAATTCTGACTCCGCATATACTACGACCACTTTTTAGCGACCAAAAAGGTCTTTTTGTGGTCTGTAAGGGATTCCCCTAAACATCATACAGTTATGAGTCCACATGTACTACTAGTTTCGTGTGCGCGCGGTGTAAACAGTACAAATGTAAATCAAGGAGTATAGCCTGAAATTTATTGGTTGATCTAGCTTTCAAATAAAATCTGTACTGTATGAGGTTGATCTCGATGCATTGTTAGATCACAATCTGCGTATGTTGCTTTTAGATACCTGCCATAGGAGTGATGTTAGTCAGAACAACAAAGCAGCGACTTTTGACAGTGACACAAGAAAAAGAGAGGGACTGCCTAGCAACAAAGAGACGCGTGACAGTGCACTGGGGCCCGGAGCTGACGTGCAAGGTAATAATGCGCATGCTCAGAAATGTGGTTTATATCACGGATACTGAGATTTCCTCACGAAAGAAAGAGTGCGTAAAAATGATACGTAAAATGCATTAGCCAATAGGAAACGCGAACGATGAAAACTCACTAGTGAAAAAACGTCGTTCATCCAATCACAAACGCGAACGACGAAAACTCACTAGTGAACAACATCGCATCGCGATTTCGATGAAATTTGAACCTATAACCCCTCAGTCAGGTTTTTTTTTTGAGCTGAAAAATGTTTATAAAAGTTGTGAAGGTATAAACTGACGTTTTATTTCTTGTGTTACTTCATTAAATATTTGATTTTGAAAGAGAAACTGGTGTTTTAGTTATTCTAGTTTTACACGCATACATTGCAGTTGAATGGGTTCCCTAAACACGCGCGTAAGATTGACAAAATTTGGCTTTTCAAAAATCTCCGTATCTATAAAATAAACAAATTACACCATGGAAAATGCTTTGTACGATTTTTTATTCACTCGTTGAGTTGTATCAGAAAACTCACTCGTTCGCTGCGCTCACTCGTTCGTTTCTGATACTACTCAACTCGTGAATAAAAATCGTACGCGCGCATTTTCCATGGAGTAATCTCTATATATTTAATAGCGATATAACTTCATGGATAATGTGCGTTTGCGATTTTCGTTACCGAGTTTAATATCACAGGACGAATTATTGTGCGTATGGAAAGGTGGGTTTTTTGATAGACCTCTGCAGTGAATGAAAACTCGAGCAAAGCGTATTCCAACTTGGTTTTCTCGGTACTGAGATTATTAGTTACATGTAGCATTTTCTCGAATTAAAGCTATGTTTGACAGTTAGTCATCCAGGCAAAGCGCGAAATATAATTTCTCCGAAACGAATCTCACTATAGTATAGGTAATCAAATGGTTTCGAATGCAATTCGGAATAAGACTGAAAAAATTTCACGAGCCTGTAGGGCGAGTGCAATTTGTTGTCTTTGAAGACATTACAAGTGCTTATTTATACAAAATTGCACTCATTTGATTAATTTCAAATTGATTAATTTCAAATTAGTTTCAAATTGATTAATTTCAAATTTCCGCGCTCAATTTGAACTTTCTGCTCCCATTGTTTGACAGTTAGTCATCCAGGCAAAACTTGAACGATAATTTTTCCGAAACAAATCTCAATACCAATAGAATTAACAAAACGACAATAACGAAAATGCTCCGATACGACTCATTCAAGGAAAAATACATGTGGTCACAACAAACCAGGGAAAATGCGCGCGATTGGTTTAGTTTTTTCCTGACTGGAAAGTTGGGCGCGCTTCAGCCAATGAGTGCCCTGGCACAACAATGCAAAACCTCAGTAACTGTGAAGTTACTTCTGGTGGTGAACTAAAAACCCCTTCGAGGCCCCAGAGGTGAATGGTGTAGTCAACCTGAATTCTCTTATACCGTGTCCACGGCAACTATACCGGTTTAAGCGGTAACATATTTGAATTAAATATGTGCAGTTGGAACATGTTTCACCAGATTACCTTATGTGGTAAATTAGTTTAAACGTGTTCAAACCCGGTTTAGTTTCCTGTGTTTTCACGGTATGTACAGTACAAATTTAAGCCATGTGTGGTGAGGCTAAACCGTTCTATAACATCTTTGGCTCTTTGATGTGAACGGGATATAAGACCATTTAAAGTAATTCGCTCCGACGAAGTGCTAACGCTCGAAACGTCAGCACCTCCAATTCACCTTACTGTGGTATAACTTACTTAATCAACTCGTTTGATTTATCCAATTTCTTGCATTTAAAGTAATAGCTGCATTAATCTCTCAACTGTAATGTTATCTAAGGTCATCTAAGAAGAAATTAGTCAAAAATTGGGCCTTCTCTGCGTAGTTGAGAAAAGTGTATTTCTAATTACAATATGCGTATATTGCTTTTAGACTTAGTCATTCTTGGATGCAATGCAAGTGACGAATCCGTGTGTGCTGTATACCAAGTGATTCAGGACATTAAACCAAATCTTAACCTCAAATCTGATCCCCCGGTAGTCAGCCAACCGCCTGGCCAGTTGAAATCATATTTGATGAAGAACAAGGTAAAATTGTGTTTGCTGGTAGTGGACGCTGAAGCAGTCAAGAGCGCATTGATGAATTCACAGCAGAGAATGGAATATGAAGAAGTTTTGAAAACAGCTTCGGATAAAGTTGGTAAGCAACTATGGGTTGATAATTGAACTAACCATTTGAATAAACGCAACGGAAAAATGGTAGGGTTGTGGGATGTGGCTTAAGATGACAACGTCAAAGTGTAATAAGAGTATGTTAAAAGGATTCGTTAAAACCAGGAAATCTACGTCTATAACTTTGTGTTCGATAGCTTAAATTACACCGATGAAAGAAGTAAAAAACATACTGTTTAGTGGAATTAACTTCTAGATCACTACAGTCCTGCGCCGTTGTTTTTCAATAAAAAGCTGTACTGAAGCTGTAATACATTGTCCAAGCATTAAAAAATTGAAGACACTCACTTGTATCGTAAAGAAAACAATACCAAAGCGCAGCACTGTTTTTTCTGATTAGCTCTCTAACGAATGATAACACTTCGTTGTCTTGTCTAAAAACTGTAAAACTGGCGGGATACAGCAACAGAGTACTTTCATAACCTTATATAAATTGAGGTCAACATAAGAAAGTTAAAACCACACCATCTACTAAAACAAACATTATGATCACAGTTTAGTAGTGTTCAGTAGCTTTCCAAAAACTGGTCACACTACGTGGTTTGATCCACAGATGAAAAACTGAGAGCCACACTACACAGTAAAACAGCAGTACCACAGTACAGTGCTGTTGTGAAGCTTTACAAAGAATGGTCACATTGCGTGGTTTGATCCACACATGAAAACGTTGGCACCACACTGTATAGTAAAACAGACAGTACCACAGTATAGTACTGTTCAGTAGCTTTCCAAAGAGTGATCACACTGCATGGTTTGATCCACAGATGAAAAAGTTATAACCACACTGTATAGTAAAACAACCAGTACCACAATACAGTACTGTTCAGTAGCTTTACAAAGAATGGTCACACTGCATGGTTTGATCCACAGATGAAAAAGTTAGATCCACACTGTATAGTAAAACAAACAGTACCATAGTACAGTACTGTTCAGTAGCTTTACATAGAATGGTCACATTGCGTGGTTCGATCCACAGATGAAAAAGTTAGAACCACACTGTATAGTGAAAAAAAAGTACCACAGTACAGTACTGATCAGTAGCTTTCGAAAGCATCGTCACACTGCATGGTTTGGTCCACACTGAATAAATAGGTCATTAATTGATTAAACTTTTTTTTCAGTGGAAAAGGTAATCGTTGTCATATGTGGGCCACCTATTTTGCATGAGAGCGATGAAAAAACTGTTACACAGGCAATAAAGAGCATTCTGCAGAAGAAGAACAAAGGATTCCTGGTGTGGATGAAAGGTGGAAAGCTGAAACTGAGCAGTAAAGTATTGCTACAGATATTACAGTCAGTTCAAGAAACAAGTCATGAATATCCTGTTCCGTCGTCGAATTATTCACATGGTGAACGCACTCAAAGACGTTTGACCAGAACTCAGTCAACAGATTACCCGGGAGAATGCGATACGTCATCCGTTCCCAAGCTCAAACAATCACGTTATCATGACCAGCAGTCACGAGGTGTCCACTCGAGAAGCTACTCGACTGATGGAAGACTTACTGCCGTTCCTGCAAGTAACCAACCATATGACCAGCCGTCACGAGCTGGCCACGTGACGAACAAATCACCCTGTGACGGAGCCAGTTTTTTGCCAGCGGTTCCTGCTTGTAACCAACCATATGACCGGCAGTCACGAGGTGGGCAGGTAACGAGTCACTCATCCTGTGAAGGAGTCAGTGCTTTTCCTGCGGCTCCTGCTGGTAATCAACCATATTACCAGCAGTCACAAGGTGGTCAGGTGGTTCCCCACGCATCGCAAATTACCCCAAATGTTCCACGGTCTTCTCCTTCCAACCAGCCACACAAACAACTGTCCAGAGATGGAACCATCAAAAGTCTTTCAGGAGATAGTGGAGAAGCCACTGCTACACAGTCTTCAAACCTGACAGGCGTTCATAGAGGTTGCGTTTATATTCTTAAAGGAGAGAAAGTGAGCCTCATGATAAAAGCTCACCTTCGTAACGGAAAAATTTCAAAAGAGGATGGTGATTTTTGGGTTCCTGATTGGACGGTGCCTGATTATATTCAGGACTATTTGATGTCTAAGTATTCTGGCACGTCCAAAGCTGAACTGTTGATTTTCTATGATGGAAGCGGAGCTTTGAAAAGTAGTGTCACTCCAAAGTGGAACTTATTATCAAGCTTTTCCAGAAAAAAATGAGCAGGAAGCGAACCCTCCACAGCCTCTCGCCACTAACGAGTCACTGATGTTGAAAAGCTGTATCCGCGATGGGAAAGTTTCTCAGAGTCCTGAGGATGTTAAAACTCGCTATCCTGGTTGGCAAATCCCTGATGACATCATCAAACGTATCGAGCAGAATGAGTGGGCAACAAGTAAAGCCGATTTGACTATTATCTCTGATGAAATGGGAAACTTGAGATGTGTGGTGCAAATTGGCGCGTTTCGTAAGGCGCAGACTTTCTTGAATAAACTAACGCACAATGTGAAAGAGATAACGATGAAAAATCCCTAAAAAACATTTTGTCCCGTTTTAGCCTAGTCTTCTTCACAAGCGTTGTGGTTTAACAAAGTCTCCGTTGTGTTTTCAAACCTGTCTCTGATAACGGCCGCCAAATTAAATAGAATACATTTGTGCAATCCTGTTTGAAAAAGGATGTAGCAACTGAATTATCGGTTTTGTATTTTAAAATTTAATTCCGTATTCTGTTTCCACGTTGTTTGCAGCGTTGTAACAGCGTCTTCAGTAGGAGTAGGTAAGTAATGTTATGGTTCTGCGGATTTGGCGTTTTATTGCGCGCGTTTTACAGACTCAGTTTTAAACGGATTTGCGAATTTCAAAACGCCTTATATTTCAAATGAAAAATTTTCTCTGGATTAGGAACTCTGTACATCAAACCTTTATTTGTTCAGTGCTAACATCGACAATACAATAGATATGAAGGTTTTGTTATGAGGAAACTTTTTAGTGGGACGATGGTTTTTCGTTCCTTAATCTGGACGAATAATTGATTTTAAGAAACCGTAAGCTACAATGAAACGCTTGTCAACATTTTATTAGATTGACAGATGATTTTGACTGGATGAAATCACATTAGAATTGCATTTGCTTGATTCTTTACATAACTTGATTTTATTCAGGACGATTTGATGGTTAAACGGTGAAATAATATCTCTCCTGAGCTTATCAAATCTTAACAACATATAATGCGCGCCGCGGTGCGAATTTCGGGTACGAAGTTCCGGATGTATGACACTTTTGAAGTTGAACTGTTGACTTTCTACGATAAAGCTTCTTCAGAAGAAAAAAATCAGCGAGAATCGACCATTATAATTACGAGCAAACTGTGTTTCCACATCAAGATGGGAAAGATGGGGAACTTTCCTGAAACAACGTGGTAACAGAGGGAGGTTAATCCACAGATGAAAACTTTAGGATAAAACAGATAGTAAAAGACAAAACGAGTTCGACATCTCTCACTGAGATAACCAGCTTCACTTGTTTAATTCAATCCCCTTTTAAGGCCCACTCTGGGACAGTAGGCGACTTTAGGCGGTTATATTTGGCAAAATTGACAAAAAACATGGTGGTTAAGGCGACTTAAGGTCCTAGAGTAGGCCTCTTTTTACTACTTAAAGTGGTATAATAAAAAGGAAAAACAATAGTAACTATTACAGTTCAGGCTGAAGGCTGCAGAAAGAACTGTATCACTGCTTGGTGTTACTTGTGACGAAATGAAGGAACCACATGAGATTGCATCACGCATGCGCACGTCAGTCTTTGAAGCTCGAATGTGAGTGTCAGACATGTCGAAGTGTATGATGGTTAGCTACCACGGAAGCAGAGATGGATACTGTAGATATCTTGTTAATACTCAGTAGAACAGCAACATATTATTAGAAGTGTTACTGGGCGGGGTAGAATATTCAATGGGAAGGCATGTGATCCCTTGTTGCAGTAGGTGACTCATAGAATTCCAATCCAACTTAAACTTACAGCTAAGTTTCGTTTAATTTTTCAATTCTATTTCGTTACCACTGCCACAAGGATCCCATGAGACGTTAAAGCCCTGACAGTCACATGAGAGTGACAATATCAACAGAATTTATTCGCACATTTGTCAACACAACAGCAGGTTTAGGGCATCCAATAGTGCCCAATACACCATACATTACAATAATATCATATTGAGCTGAAATGGCAGAAAGTGTTTGTCCCCTGCAATGAGAAAAAATGACAAGAATCCACTGTCAAACTGTCAACGTGGATTGTACATGTAGACATCTCTAATCCAGGTTTCATACACATGTAGCAAAATTTATCTTCCCCTGAGGGGGTTTATTGTAGAATCTGTCAAAAGTTCGTTCTATCGATCTGAAGACCACCCAGCAGCTTGTGAAATTTCCTTAATGGGGACACATGCAGTTTTCACTTGTGATGTCACTGCTGCCATTGTACTGTGAGGTTTGAAGATGCTAATATTAACACCAGCTTCTGACATAACTGAACGAATCCACCTTGATATAGTGTCTCCTGAGGCTCGGTGATGTGGTTTTGTGTGAGTGACAAACAACTTAATTTCACTACCCCTCAGCAACTTTGTTTTCTCCAAATATGCTTTCAAGAGGGCAAAAACGCAGAGACCGGTCTGCAGGGAACGCTTGCGAAATCAATGAAGGTACGGTGTATCTTGGTGTACGGTGTATCTTGTACCTTGTTTAATGTGTTCTGGGAGAGCAAATTCAAAATATGTTTCCCCTTCTTTCATGCACTAATTGATGTCCAACATGTGTAGACTCTGCCCCCTTTGTGCAGAAGCAAGATCAGAGCAATTAACATTGCCAGCTTGAGAGTCAAGGATTTCAGAGTTGGGTCCATAGCTTTGGATGTGGCTGACAAATGAGAAAGAACTGTATTTACATCCCATGTAGTGCGGTATCGTGGCACAGGGGGGTTGCCATTATAGATGCCTTTCATAAAACGGCATACAATGAAGTGAACTCCGATGTTTCCATGGTCCGCGGGGAGGAGAACGGCAGATAGGGCACTTCTTGCAGTGTTAACAGTTGTATACTATAGACCTTGTTTATTTAACTCGACTAGGAAGTCCAACTTTGTGTTTAAAGATGGACTGGATGAATTGACATTTCATCTAGAGCAACATTTAAGCCATTTATTGATGTATGACGCATAGAGATTACTCCATGGAAAACTTTGCGCGTACGATTTTTAATCACGAGTTGAGTAGTATCAGAAAACGAACGAGTGAGCACAGCGAACGAATGAGTTTTCTGATACAACTCAACGAGTGAATAAAAAATCGTACAAAGCATTTTCCATGGTGTAATTTGTTTATTTTATAGATACTGAGATTTTTGAAAAGCCAAATTTTGTCAATCTTACGCACGTGTTTAGGGAACCCATTCAACTGCAATGTATGCATGTAAAACTAGAATAACTAAAACATCAGTTTCTCTTTCAAAATCAAATATTTAGTGAAGTAACACAAGAAATAAAACGTCAGTTTATACCTTCACAACTTTTATAAACATTTTTCAGCCGAGACGAAAATGGATGACAATCGAAATCGCGATGCGATGTTGTTCACTAGTGAGTTTTCGTCGTTCGCGTTTGTGATTGGACGAACGACGTTTTTTCACTAGTGAGTTTTCATCGTTCGCGTTTCCTATTGGCTAATGCATTTTACGTATCATTTTTACGTACTCTTTTTTCGTGAGGAAATCTCAGTATCTATGATATAAATACTGTTTCTGAGTACAAGCTGCCCAGGACTGTAAAATGATGGTAGTAGCCTTAATTGAAATTACCCTACTTTGGTACTTTGCTAGCCATCAATTTTAACCGTTTGCTGAGAGGGTGATCTGCATTGCTGTGGGGTAGGGTAAGTTGTGTCTTTGACTGAGGAAGGATTAGTGGGTAGTCCACCAGACGATTCAAAAGAATGGTGAAGCAAGACTGTGTTGTCCACAATGGCACCACAAGGACCCCCGTTGATTTGTCTTGTTCGATCTTCTGGAGACAGGTAACAATGAGGCTGAAAGGGGGAAATGAATAAAAGAAATGAGGATCCCAGTTCATCAGCAAGGAACTGATAAACTTCGCCCCAGGGTCTGGTCGCCACTCCACATAAAGTTGAACTTTAAAATTGAGTCTGGAAGCGAACAAATCAATGTCGAACATGCCCCAATGGTGCTGAGTGAAGTTACAATCGCCTGGGACAGGGACCATTCAGTAGAGTCTTCAAGTACTCTAGATTCTTTGTAAGAGTCTTTAAGTACTCTAGATTCTTTGTAAGAGTCTTTAAGTACTCTAGATTCTTTGTAAGAGTCTTTAAGTACTCTAAATCCTTTGTAAGAGTTTTTAAGTACTCTAGATTCTTTGTAAGAGTCTTTAAGTACTCTAGATTCTTGATAAGAGTCTTTAAAAACTCTAGATTCTTGGTAAGAGTCTTTAAGTACTCTAGATTCTTTGTAAGAGTCTTTAAGTACTCTAGATTCTTGGTAAGAGTCTTTAAGTACTCTAGATTCTTTGTAAGAGTCTTTAAGTACTCTAGATTCTTTGTAAGAGTCTTTAAGTACTCTAGATTCTTTGTAAGAGTCTTTAAGTACTCTAGATTCTTTGTAAGAGTTTTTAAGTACTCTAGATTCTTTGTAAGAGTCTTTAAGTACTCTAGACTCTTTGTAAGAGTCTTTAAGTACTCTAGATTCTTTGTAAGAGTCTTTAAGTACTCTAGATTCTTTGTAAGAGTCTTTAAGTACTCTAGATTCTTTGTAAGAGTTTTTAAGTACTCTAGATTCTTTGTAAGAGTCTTTAAGTACTCTAGATTCTTGATAAGAGTCTTTAAGTACTCTAGATTCTTGGTAAGAGTCTTTAAGTACCTTAGATTCTTTATAAGAGTCTTTAAGTACTCTAGATTCCTGATAAGAGTCTTTAAGTACTCTAGATTCTTGGTAAGAGTCTTTAAGTACCTTAGATTCTTTATAAGAGTCCTTAAGTACTCTAGATTCTTTGTAAGAGTCTTTAAGTACTCTAGATTCTTGGTAAGAGTCTTTAAGTACTCTAGATTCTTTGTAAGTGTTTTTAAGTACTCTAGATTCTTTGTAAGAGTCTTTAAGTACTCTAGACTCTTTGTAAGAGTCTTTAAGTACTCTAGATTCTTTGTAAGAGTCTTTAAGTACTCTAGATTCTTTGTAAGAGTCTTTAAGTACTCTAGATTCTTTGTAAGAGTTTTTAAGTACTCTAGATTCTTTGTAAGAGTCTTTAAGTACTCTAGATTCTTTGTAAGAGTCTTTAAGTACTCTAGATTCTTGGTAAGAGTCTTTAAGTACCTTAGATTCTTTATAAGAGTCTTTAAGTACTCTAAATTCTTTGTAAGAGTCTTTAAGTACTCTAGATTCTTTGTAAGAGTCTTTAAGTACTCTAGATTTTTTGTAAGAGTCTTTAAGTACTCTAGATTCTTTGTCAGCCTGGGTATTTTGGGAACCTGGGATATAAGTAGCACTAAGCCAGATGTTTACGTATTACGCCGGGTTGGCCATTAGCTCATATACGATGAGATTGAGTGGAATAATTGTTTCATTGTATCTCTAAACCCACGATTGTAAGAAATTGGAACTAATTTGCACGACAAGAATTGACTTTATTGTTGTTTCGAAATAGAATCATGTTATTGTCGAGCTGAAGTTTCAAAAACGAGTCCGACTCGTTTTTAAACGTCTCTTTAATGTACAAGTCAATTTTTTTCAAGTTAGCAAACCAGTGTGAGAATTAGAAGTGGAAAAAGTACGCAAGTGAAAAAAAAAACTCCGTTTACGGGCTCCATGGATGTTTCAAAATGGTGGCTGTTTGTAAGAGTTGAACGTTCCGTAATAAACAGTTAAAATCGTGTCGATTTCTCTACATAATTTGCTTACTTGTCACTGAATAATTTCATCCCATATGTATTTGCTTCGATAGTAATTTTTGGTATATTCTTTTCAAGCAAGACTTGAATTTCTTCTTGATCTAATTGACGAAATCTTTCCTCTATAATGACTGTCGTCCGTACTAATGGGATATAAGCTGATAGTCTGTGGGTATAGGGAACCAATCAGAGCGCGCATTTGCTCATATCCAGGGGATGCAGATATGGTAGCCGGTCGTTTCGCCTACAATTCGTTTCGCCTACAAGTCGTTTCGCCTACACTTGAGTCGATTCGCCTACACGTTCTGAGACGTTTCGCCTACACTCAAGTCGATTCGCCTACAACCCAATACCCTAGAAAAGTAAATTAGTATAGGAGAATTATCACTTTTAGCGACTACAGTTTTACTCGCCTCAAGTGAACCCAAGATTGATGAATAAGTTTA
Organism: Ricordea florida; assembly: GCA_949710005.1. Taxonomy (NCBI): domain Eukaryota; kingdom Metazoa; phylum Cnidaria; class Anthozoa; order Corallimorpharia; family Ricordeidae; genus Ricordea; species Ricordea florida. The sequence goes on along the minus strand of OX453274.1, from coordinate 7,823,939 downwards.
AAACAGTATCTTGTACATTTCTTAGACAGAAAGTAAAAGTGCGTCCAGTAAGTAGGGAATCATCAATATGTCCTATGCAAGTGTGCTCAATAGAATGGTCATAGGCACAGACCGGTTGGAGAATTGTTGTAGAAATTCTTGGGGCAAAAGATAAGCCACGAGGCAGGCATGTTAACTGGTAGCATTTTCCTTGCCATATAAACATAAGGAATTTTCTGTCCTCCTTAGCTACAGGTATAGAATAGTACGCATCTTTTAAATCAACAGATGCCATAAAACATCTTCGTCGGATAAGCTTAAGAGCAATACGGAACGTGTCCATTTTGAAATGATGGAAGTCGACAAATTCATTTAATGGCTTTCATCCGATTGGTTCCATCCTTCTTGGACGGGTAAAGATATTAGACACAAAATCATCTGGTCCAGGTTTAGCCAATGTGATAACTCCTTTATGTAAGAATTTAGCAATTTCAGTGCTAATTATCTAAATTTCAGCTGGTGGAAAATAACTTCTGTTAGGCTTGAACACCTGCTTGGGGTGGTGAGTTGCAAACTCTATATGATGATGTTTTATGGCATACTGCCATACTGCCATTACTGTTTTACTGCCTTGCAGAATGTGGTGGTGTTGTGTTACAACCGTTTGAATTTATAAAGGTTTGTATGGGGAAAAACGGTAATCGATATTATAGCTGAAATCTTGGTATTTTTGCAATAAAAATGACTCACCTCAATGCCTTGTTGTCTTTTCTATTGTCATCTCGCTTTTCAGCTCGATCCGAAGCCTTTTAAGCAAGTTGTCGCTTTTTGGTTTTCCTCTATACTGCAAGGCGAAGGTCACGTTTCGCGTAACCAAACTCGGTCGCTATGTAATAGTAGATGTTGTCGCGCGCTCAACGTTCGCATAAAGATTAAAAAAAAAAAAAACTCCTCGCATTGTGAGCGTGGGCCGCCTGCGCTTTGAATGGTCTGTTGCTTTTTGTTGTTTCTAATACTTTTGTCGATCGTGAATGACAACTGCTTGTTTGCCGTCGAATCTCGGCTCCCTCAACAGCAAACAAACTGTAGCGTGAGAGAGTCTCGATTGCTTGACGGACCTCACTCTTCAAAGTTGGTCGCTTGGGAGTTTCTTGTTGTTGTTCATCTTCATTTCCAGTCATCTACATATGCGTTATATCCCTTCACATGTGAATCAATTTCAAATGAACTGCTTGCTTGCATGATTTTCAACTTACTGTATATCAAGTGGCGGACCAATAATAAAATGTGACTGTGCTGACTACAGTGCGGCAGCATTGAAACTCTATGCAGTTGTTAAGGTGCTGGTAAGGGTCTTATACGTACTCTGTTTTTGAAAAGCTCGAAATAACGGAGTTGGTTTAAGGGAAAGAACGATGAGTTCGAAATAGTGAGGGTCTCCCAGGGGTTTTGGGGAACAAGGGAACATTGGCAAAATATCGAAGGGAACAAGGGAACATTAGCCAATTTTGGGGAACAGAGGAACAAATTTTTTTCATTTTTTTGGGAGGAAATTGAGGGGGGAGTAGCTGGTAAGCGGATTTGATAAAAGGGGGACAATTTACGAAAATGTGTGGGAACATGGGAACAATTTTGGAAGGAAACAAGGCCCCCCTTAGTCTCCCTCGCAGCCGTTTTTTGGATGTCACGCAACGGTGAACGTTGCGTGACATCCAAAAAACGGCTGCGAGGGAGACTAGGCCCCCCTTGGGAGACCCTCAATAGTGGGGAATTCGAAATAACCGAGTTCGAAATAGCTGACAGTAAATGACTGAAAACATAAGGGTAAATCCAAAGGAATTCGATCTTCGTTCGAAATAGCGGGGACTTCGGGGTTCGACTGTAGTACTCGTCCCAATCCACTCGGTGTAATATCATCCAAGATGGCGGCTGATCAACGATCAGGGTTGAACAACACTGTCGGGATTGCCTGGAACGCGTAACAAAAAAGCATGCCTTACAATTTTTGGTTAAAAATCATCATTGATTTTAAGTTGTCCGTCTTCTCAGCGCACCTCTAACTGTCACTTGGTTCCTCTCATTCCTTAAACTTTTGATTGCTCGAGATCATGTTGTTTAGTTGTTCTTATTGGATGTTTCATTTAAATTCCTTCACAGACCAAAATGGAAAACGTGTTAGTCGTAGTCACTTGAATTGTAGTAATTAAAAAACAGTTACATTCAAGCTTTTGTTTTATTGTTTAGAGTATGCTGATGAGAACGTTACTAAACAATGGGTTCCGTGTATAATACGGATCGCAAATTCGAACTATAATTTCTCGGTAAAAAAGTGCGTATTATACACGGGTAAATACGGTAGTAATTGTTTAGTGTTAGGGCTGCAATTCCAATAGGTCATTCATTGCCTGTGTCTTTAGGCACCTTATCTTAATCTTGTATAAGTTCTTTCAAATTTAAATTTTAAGCCGGGTTTCCTTTCCTCTTTCTCCGATAACTTTCTCTATTTTTTTTTTCAGAGCATACAATTGTCAAATTGCATACAATTGTCAAATTGTATTCGAAAAAGAAGATACTGAATGTGCTATTTAAGCTCTCATGTCTGCATTTAAATCTCACACTAACCCTAGGTTTCCTTAACCCTGCTTCAAACAACCCCACCTTAGGGTGGTATACCAGACCTCCAGAACTATTAGTCCAACACATTTATTTAACAAGTACACAAACACAGCTTTGCCTTTTCATTTTTTGTATTAGTTGAAAGACAAATCATACTCTACCTTCAGGCGTGTCTGGGGCTGCTTGACTAGTTATGTTACATGTTGCCACTGACTGTGTCAAAGCGTCTTCCCTTTTATTTTTCTCCTGCTGTTTCATGAGCTTTACAGCTGTCTCTGCAGTCACCAAGGCAAAGTGCAGAATGTTGAACACCATTTCTTCAGTTTCTGGGTTGCGGGTTGGGTTCTTATCGCAGTAGTTTGATACAAAATAGGTGTGGCTTGGAGAACTACCTGTGGCTGCTGATGCCCCTTCAAGTGCATCACTGCATTCATCCTCGCATTCGAGGGTGTCCCAATGGGTCACCACAGTAATTGGGGAAATTCCTGCCGAGGATGAAGCAAAGTGCTCTGCCTCACTAATTCCTTGTGGATTGTCACGCACTGCTACCCCACGCCATCTAGGAATATTACGCGTGACTGAATTGAAATAAGAAAAGAAAAACTATGCCCAGAGTAACTGGGTTTGAACCCACATATTCAGTGCAACCAATTTTGAAAAGAATTATCTGCACATATCGCGTGATTTAAGTATTTTATGTAGGAAACTGAAATAGCGCTAACTCGTCGAAATCGCTTTCGAATGGCCTAAGAATCGGGCGGACAACATAAAATACGCGACAAGAACAAAGTCGATTTCACCGAAAAAGATTTCCTTCACAAAACTTGGAATCTCATTTTAATAAACCCTTACAGATCGTGAACCTGGGCCGCCTGTGGTCTTAGGACTGTAAAGAGCGATGTCTTTCACCAAGCTTAAAGAACAAAAGTAAATTGTGGAGCAATGATTGAAACAAAGATTTTATTAAATACGGTCAAGAGATCATAACGGGCAGAGAGGGGCAATGCCAGTCCAAAGCCCTTGGGATATGAGAACTTCAGAAAAGTTAATTTTGGACACGGAAGTCCGAGACATTGTGCTGCTCGTGGAAGCTCACGGCCTACTGGGTAGGTTTCTTGTTTGTGAATATGCCTGAATTCGTACTTGGAGAAACTCGTACATATTCAAGAGCCTCGTGCGGCATTTAAATACAGATGGCTAGAAGGAATGGGTTACTATAGCGTCAAGCGCCGACCTCTCGGAAAACGTACTCCCGGGTCCAAAAATAACTTTTGTGAAGTTTTCATATCCCAGCCGATTCTCCGCGTGTCCCTCTCTGTACCTAACGTCCTCTTGGTATGGTACCTATCTTCCTGAGAATGTCGCGGACTGGTTTCAAGTAGTTCCCCAAGTCCCCTTCCCTCAAACGTGGATCATTTGCCTTGACAACAAGAATGATTCCATGCAAGCGATCTGAAAATGCTGCATCACCGTTCAAATCGTTCTCCGGCTGATCCCCTCTCTCCTCGTAATCTTCTCTGCGCGTGATGTTATCTCCTGGCTTGAGTTTTCCAAACAAAATTTTCCTAAACTCAAGGTTCTCGTCACAATGGAAGTTAAAGAAGCCTCTTGTGTCTACTAAGCGAAAGAACAGTTCCGGAAGGTAGTCCTGCAGTGCTATGGTACCCTCCGCTCCGGAGGTGCTGGGTGGGGCTGTACCCTTGTCGTTGAACCTAACAGCACGTTCGCATGTGTTGATGAAACACGTCTTTCCTGAGCCTGAGGACCCAAACACTCCGATCCTTAGTTTGGTAACATCATCAATTGATACGTCTCGGAAATTAGCGAGCCCGCTCTTTGAACCAAATGTGTAACTGAAAAGTTGTTCCCGGCGCCTGCAAAGCTCCGCCTCGAAGGCCAATCGTCGCTCTTCAAGTTGGCGAGCTTGTTCATCCTTCTCCGCCTGCTCCTGCTGCCGTTTGCTTTGTAATTCTGCTCGCTGTCTCTCTTCTTCTTCTCTCGTCTCTCTAGCTATTCTCTGTTTTCCCTCGAACTGCCGTTGTCGTCTTTCGTTTTTCAAGCGGGCTTCCTCCGCTCGCCTGGCGTCGTCTCTTGTAGTCTCAGTGTTATCAACATATGTATACCGTGTTTCGGTGACTGTTTCCGCTCTACGTAGCAAAAAGGCGACCGAACACTGTGCGATTATCGGAGGCGAAACGAAGAGTGGAGGCCAAGTATATATTCACGGATATACAATTTAATGATTAGAGAAGCTTACATGAGCAAGGCCTAAGGTCAACTGAACTATTGTACAATCACGTCAGGATATATAGGTCGAGCGCGGTTGCTAAGTAAGAGGATTAAGGGCTAATCCCACATCCCCCTTTCTAGACATTTGGTACGTCTATAGAAATGTCTCTATGCAAAGTTCATTGACTGGGAAGCAAGTTAATCAAATATTTCGATCACGAAACAAATCACTTATAACCAATGTTCATTCAGTCCTTATTAAAACCTAATCGTTTGGGCGGGTTTACATTTCTTCCGGAACGGGTAGTGGTTCCTGGAACGGGAACTGGAATGGAAGACTTTTGAGCAGACCGTAAAGCTTCTCTCTTCTCTGCCAGAACAGGTGGCTGATCCTTAGAAGCTTTAGGAGGATCGGGTAAAGGGCTTCCTGCAGAGTGCTTTACTTCTTTAGGATTTGGATTGAGTTGCCGTCTGTTTCTTCTGACTGTTGCATTACTGTCAGTGTCGAGGTAATAGGAACGTGGCTCTGGTGTTTTGGCTACTACCACTGCGTTCTCTTTACGATCAGGAATATAAACGCGATCGCCTGGTGACAGCTGACTTAGCTCTTTAACAGCATGTCGTCGGTTGTACTCTTCTGTTTGCTCGCTCTTAATCTTGGCTTCCTTTTCCCGCAAATTCGTTAACTCGGGCCACTGTGGTGTTAGTATAGATGGGGTAGTTGGTAGGGTAGTGCGTAGTCTTCTTCCCATACATAGTTCGGCTGGGCTAAATCCATTTTCAAGTGGGGTAGCTCTGTAAGCAAGGAGTGCTTCATACGGATCGTCAGCTTTTGTAAGCAGGCTTTTAGTTGTTTGCACTATACGTTCTGCTTCTCCGTTGCGTTGGGGGTATTTTGGACTGCTTGTGATGTGTGTGAAACCCCAGTTTTCTGCAAATTTGGCGAATTCCGCTGAGGAATACTGCGGTCCGTTATCAGAGATCACGGCTTCTGGAATTCCATGGCGCGCGAAATTCGCTTTTAGGTGATTGATCACTTCTTGAGAGGTGGATTTTCGAAGTACTCCAATCTCACAATATCGCGAGAATTAATCTACCACGAGGACGAATTCCTGTCCTTTCCATTCGAATAGATCGGTTCCGACTTTTTGGAATGGACGCTCGGGTAACTGTGAAGGAATCATGGGCTCTGCACGATTAGTTTTTGTCTTGATGCAAGTACGGCATTCTCTAACAAGGTCTTCTATCTGCTTGCTGAGATTCGGCCACCACACACCACGTTTCGCCCTTTCGCGGCATTTCTGGATGCCTTGATGACCTGTGTGTATCTTGTCTAATACATCAAGCCTTAACGCTGAGGGAATGATGACTCTGTCGTCTTTCATTAGGATTCCCTGCTGAACAGTGATTCCTGCTCTGTACTGCCAGTAAGGTTGGAGTGAACAATTCAGGTGATGTTTCGGATCAATATTTGTTTCTGGGCAACCGAGTACGACTTCTGTAATCCGTATACGTATTGCGATACGTACACGAATACCAACGATTCGAACAGGAATTCCAAATCGTCTGAAAGCCGTACACGAATCCCAGTAATCCGTACTCGAATTCAAACATGGTCGGAATCCAATACTCGAATTTTAACATCGTACACGAATAGCGGTGACCCGTACACGAATTCAAATAGGGTCAGTTTAGACAAGTCGATCCGTTTACGGATGCTGCAATTCGAGTACGAGTCGACCTTTTGAATCAACAAGACGGAATTCGAGCTCGATTTGTATTCGTAGTCGAGTATAGGACCGTGAAAGAGACTGGTCATGAACCGGGGGGGGGGACGAATTCCAGTAAGTGAAGGAAATTGCGTTCATGGCGAATTATAAATCTTCAAGTTTCGAGGTTTGTTCATGTCTCTTTCACGTTTTTCATTAATTCCAACTTAAAATAGCGTGTTGTTGAGGTTTCGTGGGCTTGCTTTGTTTATTTATTCCTTGTTTATGGGCAAACATAGATGAAATCAGTTGTATGAAACAGCTTTTAGTACGAGTCCTGTCTAGTGCTATGGTACTGCAAATTGTAATTGTAAAGCAAGGCGTGTTTGATTTTTATGTTACGCCAGCTTATTTGATGCCCCCAAATGTTTTTCTTCTATTTTTAGTGTGTTTCGTGCATTTCTTGAACGCTTTTCTGTACATGCATGTGTAAGCTGTGTAAACTACAGTAGTTTACTTAATTTTTTTCCTGGCACTTATAATAAAACTTTTTAAAATACAAGCTTATTCAACTTTGTTACAGTAGTAAGGGTTTCCTGGTCCCCCCAGTCAAGACTGGTATTATCCTTTGAGCTTCAGAAAGGCAAAGATAATACTGTATATCTATATATATATACAAAGGTAAAACTAATTATGTGATTTAAACGACATGAAATCTCATCTAATTACTAATTCACTAACTAAGCTTTTGAAAATATTTGGTAATGTTAACTGATCAGTCTTAACATATAGTACAATCAAATAAGAATGAGTAAAATTTGTACATGTTCATGTTCTTACTACATATTATTGAGTATCTCTAAAGCAAGTGATATTTTCTTTACATCATATTTTTTAAGATCTTTTTTTTTGCATGCTATTTACAAATATGAACTACTAACCGTATCATTACTGCTGTTTTTTTTGGCTTATATCCTATTTATTTTTATTTTTTGACATTTTTTCATAATGCTAGGGATAAAAGTAGGGTTTACTGTACTTTATTGATTTATTTACAACTACATTTAATGATGAATACTAATAAGTATCTTTGCCTTTCTGAAACGAAGCAGGGGGTATCATCCAGTAACCAACTGGACTCATTGTCGCCAGGTATATGTATTTTCAGTTTCAGACGAATTAGTGGAATTGAAACAAGGAAAGTTATATTTTATCACAAAAACTGTCTTTGACCTGATACAAAATTCAGTGCGAAACTCAAACTTTGTATCTATGAAAACGTTATGTATTTCTGTGCACAAGAGAGAAGAATTGGGATAAATTCTTGCATGTGTAATTAAAGGATTTTACACATTTAGAATTTGCCATAAAAATGTCACTTGTGGTCTCCTTGGATGTTATTGAGTGTTATCAGAAATGAATAAAATAGTTAACTGAATTATTAAATAACTAAATTTAGCATAAATTAATATTCAATATATGTTATTATAAATTTAACATGCAGATTCCCATTTCTATCAACAAATCTGTTTATATCTGGCACAGGAGCACCCCACATGTCCCCTTCTTTGAGAGTGGCACGTCCAACATCCACAATATTTTCCTTAGTGTGCTCTCCAGGCATCAAGACAAACCTAGGATGAAAAAGACCAAATTCTTCCTTGCTAAAAAAGAAATGACTTTTCTTTGATTTTATCACTTCCAGCAGTTTCAAGTTCTTCTTTTGTGTGTATACCAGTGCAGAACTTTGTTAACCAACATTGTGGAAAGGTTGAAATCAATTTTGAAGTTCAGGTGAAAACTTTGACCTCTTTTCAATCATGGGTATGGGGAACCAAGAGAAAGAGAAAACTTAAAAACATGTTGGGTGCACTACTAAGTTAATATTAAACAATTGGACAAACACCTGATTTGCTTTATGTTTTGGAAATTTTCTGTTTGTACCTTATATGTGCTGTCACAGGATTCGCAGCTGCACGCAATTGTAAAAATATGTGGTTTTTATCAATGACGCCTCTCCATCTGTGTCCAGTCTTACTAAAGGCTTGGCTTGTTAAGGGTTCTTGCTTTGTCCTTTGAAGAGCAAGAAACTCCAAAAACTTCTCTATTGTCCATCGAAATGATGCCGTCCGTTCTTCCTTTGGACCATATTGATTTTGTGGTTTGTTCTGATGTAAGAGAACGTTTCTGATCAGTTAAGTATTCCTGAATAATTAGACTAACGCCCCATTCACACCAACTAAACATGTTTAATTAAACCAGGTTTCAAAACGTGAAAATTGGTAAATGAACACTGGAACCTGGGCTTTTACACAGGATTCAAATAAACTTTAACATGTTTTTTCTATTTGTGCTAAATTTGGAGTTGACAACGTCCGTAAGCAGCTTTTGTAAAGGAAACAATTTTAAACCGTGTTTAACTAAACAGTATTTAAACATGTGTAAGCTTTGGTGTGAACGGGGTATAAAGGTGCCTTCTTTGGTATGATCCTGAATTGGATTTGTGATCTGAGGTCACACAGATTATGGCGCATCTAAGGAACCAATGAGTCCATGTCCAGAGTGGATTAATCTGTCCCTTCTGTGTGCCATGATCCGTGTGATCTTGGGTCACAAATCCAAATAAGGATCCTACCAAAAAACGCACCCTACGCAATGTAGTAAAAACCTACAACAAGTATAATTTGTAGACCTTATCAAGACCACATGAAAATTTCGCCTATTGAAACTTTACAATAGTTGAAATAAACTCGCTCCATTTTATGCACTCTTTATATTTGGAAAGTGGCTCCATTGGTTGTAACTCTAATAGAGGATATAACAAATCTCCTCTTTGCAACCACCTTTCACAAGCGGCCTCTTCTCAGTGGCTAGTTTTCCCAATTGATAGATCAGACCACCATATTTGCAACTTCCTGTACAAGGGACCGTTCATTTTTAACGAGGGAGTGGGGCCAAGCAAATTAGGGAAAAGGGGGAAATCACATGAAATATTTTTGCAATACTTTGAAATGGCATAATGGTTTAATCTTTCTTTTGATTTGCGCTTTCTGAAAAACAGCTCTCTGTAAATTATATTAAAAACCGTAAAGAATGTCTTCATGGCAAGTACGATCACGTGAACTAGAATAATAGTTCATAATAGAATATAATAATAGTAGTGAATAACAGAGAATATTAAACAAGGTAGAATGTTTTAGATAGGGCGAAAATTGGAAAATGGGGTGTTGTAACATCGCATTCCGGGAAAAGATACAGAACTCAGTTAAAATTTTTCCAACTCGGCTTGTCGCGTGAACACAATAAATGCACATTTACCCTGCCTTACTCTATGGATCTCCAAGGAGACGAAAGTTCGGACTGATTTCCTGGTTTACTGAAATACTAAAATCAAAGGATCGGACAGGGTCCCCCTGGCACAACGCGCTATCATACGACCAACCAACGCATAACTGAGACAGACTACTCTTTGTTCTCAGTTTTATAGCTTTTCATGCTTGTTAACATGCATGTAAATGTTCGCTGTGGGCAGTTTATCAGAAGTGAAACTACTCAGCATGTTCCATGGTCGCTTGGAAGAGGTTTTATGGTAACCCTTAATTAACCCGGTAAAGCGATTCAAAGATCATTTACAGGAATGACTGATGACTTATGCTTTCGCATCCACGAAGTAAATATCAAGTACCTTTTCATAAATTTCGCGGCGCAAACGCTGTACCTCTGCAGATTGAAGCCGAAAATGGCACAGGGCTGCGTCAACCTGATGGGCTGTTGTATCTTTGCGCCTAACAACCCGCTTGTCTAGATATCAACGTTTCTGACACACTAACATCACTAGTTCCCTTGGCGACGAAGCCTTTCGAGGAATCGACACTTGGGACAATAATATCACTAGTTCCCTTGAGGATAAGGTTTTTTTAGGCATCAACGTTTCTTACACACTATCATTATTAGTTCTCTTGGCGAAGAAGCATTTCCTTAGTATTTACATGTAACAAAGAAATTTTATTAGTGTAAACAATATTCCTCAAACACCATGGTAACACCAAGTTTTCAACTAATGTCTGAATAATAATTATCATGATTCATAATGCATAATATCATTTGGGGTAGGATACTTCCCTTAATTATTTTTGTTGCAGGTTTCATTCATAGGAAATTTTGAAGGGCCAAAAGAATTATCTGCTACAATAACTGGTTAGTGCATATTTCAGTGTAATAATTATTATTATCAAATAAACAATAACCATTCCAACTGCCTTCAGTGCATCATGAACATTAATATTCAATTGTGGCATGCTTGTTTTTGTTGTGTACAGATGACCCCACAAGAAACAGCACATCTGGCACCCATGAGAAGAGAGAAACACATAAAGAGATTAAAAAGAGAAAGGACAAAAGGGCAACTGCAGAAAGAAAGAGGTCCAAGAAAGAGAAATCAGCAAACAATAGTTGATGGAGATGACTGATTGTGGAATCAAATAAGTCACCTTGATGTGCAGCCTCCTGCTTAAAAAAAAGTTGGCAATGATAATTGTTGGTCTAAGTTGGTGAACAAATACTTAAAATTTATGTTAATCGTCACCTGTTAATGAAAGCTTACAGTATAATATTTGCTTGTCTAGTGATAGGCAAACATTATTTCAGTATATTAAGAAAAAAATAGGTTGCCCTCTTCTCTCTTGTGCACAGAAATACATAACGTTTTCATAGATACAAAGTTTGAGTTTCGCACTGAATTTTGTATCAGGTCAAAGACAGTTTTTTTGATAAAGTTTAACTTTCCTTGTTTCAATTCCACTAATTCGTCTGAAACTGAAAATACATATTACAGCATGTCTACCAATTAAATGTAGATTAAACAAACCTGGCAACAATGAGTCCAGTTGGTTACTGGATGATACCCCCTGTTTCGTTTCAGAAAGGCAAAGATACTTATTAGTATTCATCATTAAATGTAGTTGTAAATAAATTATTAAAGTACAGTAAACCCTACTTTTATCCCTAGCATTATGAAAAAATGTCAAAAAAAAAATAAATAAATAGGATATAAGCCAAAAAAAAAACAGCAGTAATGATAAGGTTAGTAGTTCATATTTGTAAATAGCATCCAAAAAAAAAAGATCTTAAAAAATATGATGGAAAAAAAATATCACTTGCTTTTGAGATACTCAATAGTATGTAGTAAGAACATGAACATGTACAAAAATTTACTCATTCTTATTTGATTGTACTATATGTTAAGACTGATCATTTAACATTACCAAATATTTTCAAAAGCTTAGTTAGTGAATTGGTAATTAGATGAGATTTCATGTCGTTTAAATCACATAATTAGTTTTACCTTTGTATATATATATATATATAGATACACAGTATTATCTTTGCCTTTCTGAAGCTCAAAGGATAATACCAGTCTTGACTGGGGGGACCAGGAAACCCTTACTACTGTAACAAAGTTGAATAAACTTGTATTTTAAAAAGTTTTATTATAAGTGCCAGGAAAAAAATTAAGTAAACTACTGTAGTTTACACAGCTTACACATGCATTCAAGAACTGCACGAAACACACTAAAAATAGAAAAAAAAAACATTTGGGGGCATCAAATAAGCTGGCGTAACATAAAAATCAAACAAGCCTTGCTTTACAATTACAATTTGCAGTACCATAGCACTAGACAGGACTCGTACTAAAAGCTGTTTCATACAACTGATTTCATCTATGTTTGCCCATAAACAAGGAATAAATAAACAAAGCAAGCCCACGAAACCTCAACAACACGCTATTTTAAGTTGGAATTAATGAAAAACGTGAAAGAGACATGAACAAACCTCGAAACTTGAAGATTTATAATTCGCCATGAACGCAATTTCCTTCACTTACTGGAATTCGTCCCCCCCCCCCCCGGTTCATGACCAGTCTCTTTCGCGGTCCTATACTCGACTACGAATACAAGTCGAGCTCGAATTCCGTCTTGTTGATTCAAAAGGTCGACTCGTACTCGAATTGCAGCATCCGTAAACGGATCGACTTGTCTAAACTGACCCTATTTGAATTCGTGTACGGGTCACCGCTATTCGTGTACGATGTTAAAATTCGAGTATTGGATTCCGACCATGTTTGAATTCGAGTACGGATTACTGGGATTCGTGTACGGCTTTCAGACGATTTGGAATTCCTGTTCGAATCGTTGGTATTCGTGTACGTATCGCAATACGTATACGGATTACAGAAGTCGTACTCGGTTGCCCAGAAACAAATATTGATCCGATGTCTCTCTGGCCAGCCTTCGCTGCAGAACAGCTTAAGCTTTGAACAAACTTCATCTTCATCCTGATGAAGGCGTATTTCTTGCAAGCGGCGCTCTGTAGTTGGCAGGCATTCTAATATGTGTGAGACATAGAGGTTCAATTCTTCATTGAGTTGCTTCTCGTCTTTCGTGAGACTTCGGTGAAGCGGCGCTCTTGATAAGGTATCACATGTGGTGAGATCTTTTCCGGGGACATGTGCTATTTGGTACGAGTAGCGCATCAGTCGCATCCGGAACCTTTGAATACGTGCTGGCATGTCTTGGAGACATTTAGATCCTAGTAGCGGCACCAACGGTTTGTGGTCCGTTTCGATAAGGAATTCTTTACCGAGGAGAAAGTCGGCAAACTTTTCGCAAGCCCAAGTAGTTGCGAGTGCTTCTTTCTCTATCTGGGCGTACCTTTGTTCGGTAGACGTCATAGAGCGCGAAGCGTAGGCGATTGGTTTCTTTGTGTCATCGTCTTGGACTTGTAAGAGGACTGCTCCTAATCCATACGACGAGGCGTCTGCAGATATGATAGTTTCTTTCTCGGAGCAGTAATGAGCGAGGACACGCGCTTGGGTCATGTCTTTCTTCAAGCGAGAGAAAGATGCTTCTTGAGCTTGGCCCCAATGCCATTAGTTCTTGCTTGAAAGAAGATCGCGAAGAGGCATTGTCTTCTCGGACAGGTTTTCGATGAACTTCTGTTAGTGGTTGATCATTCCCAGGAATCTTCTTAGTTCTGCAACATTTTGTGGTCTCTCCATCTTTTCGATAGCTGCAGTCTTGTCTGGATCGGGGCCTATCTATTCCTTGAGCGCTGAGACTATGGCCCGCGAACTTCAATTGTTTTCTTGAAAATTCGCACTTGTCTGGGTTCAGAGTGATTCTTGCTCTGATCAATCTTGTTAAAACTGCTTCAAGTCGTTCATCGTGCTCTTTTTGCGTCTTTCCATGCACAAGGATGTCATCCATAATGCATATCACTCCTTCCAAACCTTCCAGCTCGTTTAGCATTCTCTTCTGGAATCTTTCTGGTGCTGATGTTAATCCGAAGGGGAGTCGCTGAAAACAATATCTGCCAAAGGGAGTCAGAAACGTGGTCAGGAGTTGAGAGTTTTCTGCTAGCTTCTCCTGCCAAAAACCAGAATTCGCGTCAATTTTCGTGAACACTGTGGACTCTCCAATCTCTCCTATCAAGGAGTCAATCTTTGGAAGTGGATACGTTTCACGGCAAACGTTTTCATTTAGCTTTGTCAGATCCACACATATTAGGATTTTCCCGTTTGGTTTAGGTACTGTGACCATTCCAGCGCACCAATTTGTAGGCTTGGCGGCCTTTCTGATTACTCCCAGCTTCTCCATTCTGGCAAGTTCGTCTTTAACTTTGCTTTTCATTGGTAATGGAATACGTCTTGGAGTCATGATTGCAAACGGTTGAGCGTCTGGCTTCAACTTGATGTCATACTCTCCTTCGAGTTCTCCCAATCCGTGGAACAGTTGAGGGTATTTGGCTTTAATCCCTTCTTCGTAACTTTGACTCTGGATTTCATTGATTCGAGCAACTAAATTTAGCTTTTCAATCGCTGGCTTTCCAAAAAGAGGCTCTTTTAGACCTTTAATAACATAAATATCTTCCGTCACGCACGTTTCTCCCAGGGATAGAGTGTCATGAATTGTCCCCATTACACGAAGACCATTGTGATCGGCTCCAAAACGTTGCATTGGCGAAAGACTTCTTCAGGAATAACGGTGACATCCGCGCCGGTATCAATCTTGAAGTTTATTTCGGAGTTCCCTATTAATAGCTTTGTACGCCATTTCTCCGATGTTTTGATTGTGTCCACAACTTCATTGACTGTCATTACAGAGAAAACATCTTCGTCCAACTCTTCATTAACTCTATGGACTCTTTTGGAAGATCTGCAGACCTTGGAATAATGACCCTTTTTGTTACATGCGTTGCAAGTGGCATCTTTGGCTGGGCAACGCTGAGGAGGGTGACCTGGCTGAGCTCCACATCTGGAACACGAATTATGCTTCTTTTTCGAAGAACCTCCAGTTTGCTTGGGTTTTGGACTTCGACGTTTGTTTTCTGAAACTTTCACGTCATTTATTTCCGATATGTCGGCGGCACTTAAGTTGTTTTGAAGAATTTGATCTTGATGTTTCGTGATTTCGGCGGATTTAACTTCGTTAATTACTTGATCCAGAGTTAAATTGTCCTTTGCCATCAATCGTCGCCTGAGATGAGAATCACGCAAACCAGTATTATTTGAGTGTGCACCATTTGGTCACGAAGTTCTCCAAAAGGGCAGAGGTCGGCTCTTTTCTGAAGATCTTCTATAAAGGTGAAAACCGATTCTTTGTCTTGCTGAAGGCGTCTTACGAACTGTGTTCTCTCGAAGACTAAAGCGACTTTTCCTTTAAAATGATCCTTGAATTTCTGTTTTACATTTGCGTACTGGATATTTTCCCCTGACCATTTGAAACTGTCATAAATGTCGGCGGCATTATTTCCCATTACGTAAATAAGCGTATTAATGCGTACTTTATCTGACAGCCCATCACGTTCCGTAGCTGCTTCAAATAACTCGTAGCGCTTTATCCAGTGGTCCCAATCATCTGTTTTGAGATCAAACTTAGCCGAAGGGGGAATATTAAAATTTGCTGCGGCCATTTACACGCTTCCACTTTGTGTGTTGTCCGTCTGTATTGAGCCCGTTGAAGAACTCGTTTCCACTGCGGCTGTGGTCGGTGACGTGACTGGCGCGCTTGGCGTGCTTGCTTCCTCGATTATTTCTTCGTTTGGATCTTGAGCGTTGGAAGTCATTCACGCGATGTGAAATAAAGTGGCGAAACAAATTTCTTTTCCGCTACCTCTTGTTCCTGCTGTAGGATCCCACTTCTGACACCATGTGCGATTATCGGAGGCGAAACGAAGAGTGGAGGCCAAGTATATATTCACGGATATACAATTTAATGATTAGAGAAGCTTACACGAGCAAGGCCTAAGGTCAACTGAACTATTGTACAATCACGTCAGGATATATAGGTCGAGCGCGGTTGCTAAGTAAGAGGATTAAGGGCTAATCCCACAAACACAGAATATTTATCATCATGTTAAACAATTGAATGAGGCTGAGAATGATATGGAATTAAAAATTATACGATCTGGGAATCCGTTCCTCGGAAGACCCGGTAACTTTACAAGCCTTAAGCTCCATTGCATATTTCAGGGGCACCCAAAGACTGTTTTCTGTAAAATATCTGTTCGGAAGGGCAAAAATTGCCTAGAATTCTCTATAGCTTGTGGAAGGCTAAAAATGCCTAGATGACCGTACTAAACCTGCCAACTTTTTTTAAATTTATAGGCGTGACATTTTTCTCTTCAGAGTGCCAGGATTTTACGTCGGGCCCTGCTGACAACCGAAGATGTCCGAAGACTCCCGAAGATTTTCCGAAGACTTTCGTCTTGCCAGTACATCGATCGATGCTTTGAATATTTATATACCTCTTATTAATCGAGTTCGAGGTCCGTACTGTAAAATACGCTTCGCGCTTGGGCCGTAAATCGACGGGAAAAAACGAAGATCCGTATTTTACAGTACGGACCGAGAAAACGAGGTTAATAAGATATTTATTATATCTCTGGAGTCATTTTGGCGACCAAAACAAACTTTAGCGGGCCGTACAGTAAAGTACGGCCCGCTAAATTGACCAATCACAGCGCGCGTACTAACTGAGATATATAATAAAACACAATACAATAGCTCGTCTACAATAGTTCCCCTGGCTGAATATTGGGGAGCTTAAGCACGCGCGTTTTTGAGACGCGGATGGCAACCAGAAGAAAACATTTCACGTGCCAGGACAGTGGTGTCTCCCAGATTTTTAAAGTGATCATCTCTATTGGAGAAAAGATACGAATCATGAAGACAAGACAAAAGGGGAAACAGCTCACTTCCGGTTGCCGTCCGCGTCTCAAAAACGCGCGTGCTTAAGCTCCCTATTATTTCTACAAATCATGAAAATTGCACGCATGACTAGTTCGCGCGGACCTCATTAACACTTTGGGCTCTACGGTTTTTAGCTCACCCCAACAACGCAAATAAATAAATAAATTTTTCAAAATGTGTCAGTCCAAGCTGTAATGGCTCTAACGTTTCTACAAGGCGTGAGAAATTAGAACACAGGCGTGAGTAGGCGTGACGTCGAGGTTTTCAATCCGCGGGCGTGACACTTGGCAGGAATACCGTGCCATTCATGTACAATTTTCGTAGCAAATCTAATAAATTCCCTTATTACGCGGGATGACGTAGTCAGCCAGCGTATAAAAATTGGTAGCGCATTCCTTTCGTCGTCTTGGGAGTCAAAAATTGCCTTGTTTTTTTAACTTTCCCGTATCCCGAGCCCGTCCCGAAAAAAATGTGTGATTTTTATTGGCTGTAACTCCGAATCACGTGCAAGTCAGGTTGGATTGCACCATGGATATCCATGATCGCACAATCAGGTAAAAAAAAAACATACTGCATCAGCAATTTTAAACCGACACATCCCGCGTAAACGCCTTCAGGCGTCTTCTTGTTTTCTTAAGTTTCATTTTTCGCACTTAAGTCCCCAAGTTGGCCTATTTTTCGTAGAAAAAGGAAACCTAAAATTTTCGGACACTAAAATGCGATGGAGAGAGAAACTAGAAAAATTCTCACTTTCGTAAAATTTAAAATTGCATCTTAAATCTGAGGCCCTTGTAATTTCGGTAAAACTCAAGTTGCCCTAGGACGACCGAACAGAAAGAAATTTTATAGCGCCAATTAGGATGTATTTCTAGAGATATGAAAGTACTCTGGATAGCCTAAAATGTGTTTTCAATGCATTTAGGAGGAAACCGTCATCGGGTACCCCGATTTTTAGGTCGGAGCCTTCCGAATGTTCTTCATTGAAGTTGTTCGTGTACCAGCTAGCCTTGTAAGTTAACCTAGAATTGTATTGCTTGACCTTGAAAACCAACAAAATTTGTAATTCCCGTCGTAAACATTGCAATCATAAAAGAACTTTGCGGTCCTTTCGCAAAACGAGTCTCTACAGGAACCCATCCCTGGTACCCTCCGATGAGCTGAATCGTGGCGGTAGAATACCATCCAAGTGGGGAAGTGGTAATAATCCTCATGCTACACGACTGTGTAGAAACCTGTGGGCATACTTTGGCACGTGTGCACCTCTTCAACATTAAGTTCACACACAGTCATACGAATTTACAGGTTTGGTCGATCTAGTATAAAGTTACACGACTTCACACCGGCCCAAATTTACCCCCGGGGAGGCTACTCGGGTTACTTTTGCTGTGTATATGCGGCTGGCCTCTCAGAGCCCCTATCCCATTACAGTCTATTTTTTGGCCAGTTATAGACCCCATCTTAGTCACTTTGGGAAAATGTAACTTTCGCCATCCTAAATAAGTTACTTTCTGTTCATGCATCTACTTTATCAGTCCTTAAAAAAAATTGGTCATCCTATAAACATGAATTGACCCTTTTTTTAAACTAACAACTTTCTAAACTTTTTAACTGAGGCCATTTTGAATTTCTACTTTCTAGAATTTTCTTAGGGACGGACCATTAGAAAAGCGATGGGGGGGGGGGGGGGGAGAATCCAAAAAAAGTTCATACAAGGGAAAATGCCAAGAAAAAAAATTTATTCAAAGAAGAAGGTAAAAAAAAATGCATGCAGAAGGAAGGTCCAATTGTGACTTTTTCACACGTAGTAAAAAAATTCGTACAGAGGGGTTGACCTGAAAAAAAAATTCCTGCACAAACAGTGAGCGAAAAAAAAAAATCGTGCAAGCGGAAAATTCCCCACCACCCCCCTCCCCAATTCTTTTCTAATGGTCCGTCCCATCTCGAAAATCCGAAAATATGCGAACCCATTCTAGTAACTCTACTGAAAATGGATTCCCATGATAGCCAATCGAGTCGTGAAGATGGGACCCCATCTATAGCGTCACATCCCGAGTGCTCTTATATCGTATGGAAGTACTCCCAACCCCCTACCCCTTCCCCCAACGGGAAATGTACCCTATATTTAAATCACCGCAGCTTTCGGCCCTCCTCTGGTTTGGAATTCCTATTTTACTTAGAAAGCTTACGACGGATTTGAAAGTATACATCTGAGCAAACTTTCAGCTTTAATACCATTCTATTAACACATTTTATTGAGGGATTTGCTCCAATATTTTCATTGTCGTCGAGAAGCTATTGGATATTACGAAAGCGAAAGTAGACTTTGGATTTTCTGTGGAGAAGCACAACTTTCCTCTCTACCAAATGGCTGAACTGTGTACAGACAAAATTCCAAAGCTCAAGATGGATTTTGCAATTTTTGTGGTCCAGGCCAACGAATCTCCTCTCTCAATCAATGAAGACAAAGCGGGAGTTGGTAAGGTGTACAGAGCTTTACTCCAAGCCACAGGTAACGGCTAACCCGGAAGCGATATTCTTATTATTCTTATTAGTCTGTAGCTTAAATATTTACGGTAATTCTTCAGTAAGGAACTACCAAAAAAAAGAAAAAAGTTATTTGAGAATATATCCTAAATCATTGACCGAGAAGGTCTAAAATTCGACTTAGTTTTTGCTCCGCCACACCTGCTGACTTGCGTTCAGAACTTGGTTTTATTCTCGAGAAGTAAGTACATACATTAGGTTGGTATGAGTCTGTAAAGCCAGGCATGGGCCTGAAAGTGACCTATAGATTTATTAAAACATTTTGCAGCTATCGCTTTGTGTACACGTCAAAAATTTTGCAACGTTTTACGATCAGTGTCTGCTGGCTAGAATTGGTTTCAGTGCTTAGTGTTCGAAGTCCACAGGTCATATGACCAAGCTAACATATTTCCTTGCTGTTTCTCTTAAATTTTAGGCTCACAAATTAACAGCCAGTTAAACAATGTTACTTCAATGATAGAGAGCTCCCCACATTGTACCAGGGGTGTTGCTTTTCATCCTTAAAACATGCAAAGTATGCATTTTTATTTATTATTATTATTCATATTATTTTCTTCTTCTTCTTCTTCTTCTTCTTCTTCTTCTTCTTCTTATTATTATTATTATTATTGTTATAAATGGAATATTGGTGCCTGGTATCTTTGTTTTCTCTCATTAAAGCAAATTCTTACCCTCCTCTGTCTCACCATTACCAACTTTGTTGATAATTTGATGAAGGCAAGCAAGGGTCACAGCAGACAGGCAGATTTATCCGGTCTTAATTAGCATAAAGCAGCTACAAATATTGTTACTGCTACCTCTCCCTGCTGATATACAAATCATGCTGGTCAATGACAGCACCACCCCCACCCCCAGCCGTATCTTCCCACTATTTTTAATTTCCCCTTTCCTTTGTACAGTTGGTTGAAGAGAGGCAGTGAGCTCGAATGGGGTGGGGGGGGGGGGAAGGGCATGTGGGGTTTTTTGTTTTATCATTAAGGAAACATGCCGTCACGCTAGCTCAAACCCCTGGCCTCCTGAACCGAAGTCCAAAACACTAACCACTACACAAACTCGACCCCAGGGAGCTTTTTCTTTCCATCCCAAGCCGGAAGAGCGCCCTGGGATCGAGGTTGACCACTGCACTATCGTCCGTAAATACGGTGGAACCCCGCTCTACGGACGCCGTTATATAACGGACAGTTTTCTTCCATACGGACAACAGTTAATACGGAAACGGACACTTTTCTGTGTCGCGGGCCACAAACTCTCATATATCGTCAACCATGCGCCCTTAGAGACTCTAAAAGCATCAGTGCAAAGTAAATTCGTGGGCTTTGTCATATGACGCTAATGTCGTGTTTCAAGAAAAAGATATATAAGGAATTTTAGGTAGGAAAAAAAACCATAAGACTTGAAACGTGTAACGCACGTTCGCAGTCGCAGCTTGTACAGGTTTAATATTTCCTGAGTACCATATTTGGAGATTCCTTGCCCAAGTCTTTGAGCCTGTTGGCACGGTCTCGTTTTCGTGGTGCACCGTAAACAACATGCATTTGCAACAACAACAAAAAAAAGATAAAAAATAAATAAATAACGGTTTATTAGTAGTGCTTCCATTAAGTGGCTCTTTGCCTACTAATACTTACTGCTGTTAACACAACATAAATTGTTTGACAAGAATCCCAACTGGCGGGAAGCGGACCAGATGGTTATTTAGTTTTTAACGGCGTGTCTGTCATGTTTTCAGTAGAGGTGGGTATTTAGTAATTAATTAAGTAAGTAAAGAGTTTATTTAACGCGGGTAATACATATATACTATAATAAACTAGTGGCCCTCTTACAAGGTAACAAATATACTAGAATTAATTAAGATTTGCACGGATAAACGTTACTAAAAATCTATAAAACAATGAAATAGATGAAAACATACGATAAGGTATTTAAAAAGTAAAGTAATTAAGAGAATGCTGATCTTTAAAAACATTTTCCAAAGAGAATTTTCAAATGTACTTATTGACTCTGCTTTTCTCATCTGAAGAAGTAACACATTCCTTTGCTGGGAAGTAGTCACAGAAAAGGTGGTTCTCCCTTTCCCGGAAAGTCGGTATGGCATGCCATTGAACCCAATCTGATTGGTTTATTTCGTTTCTCTTGATTTTCCAAATATGGTAGTCCGTAGAATAAATGTAGACACGCTGTGGTTAAAAACTTCAAAGACAGTGTCACATTTCAGGTCTTATGGGTTTATGGAAGGGACTATACACCTTACCCCAAAATGGCCGCCATTTAAATATTCTTTTTTTTTTTAACCCTTGATGCCCCGTTCTTAAGTTAAAATTCAAAAGAATATTTTACCTTGAACGAGGCATCAAGGTCTAATTTAAATAACAAACAAAAGAATATATACAAGGCGGCCATTTTGGAATAAGGCATATCATGATCCTGAGATTTCGTAAAACTGAACTCAACTTGTTTGAGGTACAGTGAAGAAGTTAAACAACGCTTTCTAATAAAAATGTCTGCTTCAGTCTTTACATCGATAAAATATGAACCCAAGAGCCCGCGAATATGTGATTTGCACTCTGCATTATTTGCATCGTTTACGCGCCACATTATTGTGAAGCCAGAACTCTGGACTGGTCCCAAGTGCCAACACGCGTCTACAAGGTAAAATCAAGGGGCAAACCCGAGAGTATGATTCGATCAGCACCAGGCGCGGATCCAGGAATTTGTGGGGGGGGGGGGGGCGGGGGGGAGGTAAGAGGTGACCATTTTCTGTCAAATAGCATATAGCCATTTAGTATATACTAAAACAGTGGATAGCCTTGAAGGTGTGCTCTGATTGGTTAGTCAAATTCAGACTGATATCCTGTGCTATTTACCTCCGAGCAACGAGCGAATTTTTCGCTTGAATTGTTTGCAACCGTGACAAATCATCCAAATTAGCAACGAAGCAGTCCCTGAAAACGCAAAGAAAGCGACTAAATTTTGCTTGGTCGTGTTCAGAGGTAATGGTTTATGTTTTTAACCTGGAGTTTATCGATAAGAAGCAACATGAAATGTTTTGTTTACAATTGCAAATTAACCTTGCGTAACCAAATTTGATGTCACTTGAAGCAAAGGTGAATGATATTTTTTGCAGAATGGTTTCAAACACAGCCACCTCCACTTCGGTGAATAGTTGTTAAATATATACTGGATATAAAGAGTTACACATGCAAGAGACGTTTCATGTGCGTTTATTATCCACTTCACTTTTTCATATAGATGAAGACATTTTGCAAACCAACAGCTACTTTGTTTTATCTTTTTTAAGCTTTTTCCCTATGAATCGATCAAATATGAAGACTTGACTTCCCAAAAATGGGGGGTGGCTAGCCACCCAATCCACCCCCCCCCCCTGGATCGGCCCCTGCAGTACTGAATTCATATTCATTACAGTCATGGCACACAGGTTATTTGACAAAAGTTACCAAAAATTGTCTGCAAGAATCAAGTCCGTACATCAAGTCATCGTGTAGTTGTCTTCGAAGGTGAACGCGCACAAGTTCGACTCAGCCTGTCAAAAAACAATTAACTTGAATTTTCGATGACGACAAGTGCAAACCAGCAATACGAACACCCGGCTAATACTAACAACATGGCATTCCATGGTATTAACCGGGTTCCACCGTACTATTTTCTATTTTTTGACTAGTCTTTTGTTGTCTTTTGATCAGGTGACAGAGTTATCATTGTAATCGGTGGAGATGACAACTACAAGAATCAGGACGAGAAAGATAGAAGTGTTATCTCTCGTTGGGCGCGGAGAAAAATATCTTCACAGTTTACCGAGGAATTTCTCGATGGAAGAAAAAGCTTCATCTTCTCATGGGATAAAGAACATCGACAAATCCACGAGGAAGCCATGTTGCATTATTTTAAGAAAACGGAACAGAAGTTTGAGCCGAGTGATGTTAGTCAGCACAACAAAGCAGCGACTTTTGACAGTGGCACAAGAAAAAGAGAGGAACTGCCTAGCAACAAAGAGACGCGTGACAGTGCACAGGGGCCAGGAGCTGAAGCACAAGGTAACAATGCGCATGCCCAGCAAAGTGATCTATTGAGCACAGAGGTAATTTCATCGAAAATGAGCGTAGGCCATTTTCGTTCACGAGTTTTGTATCAAAGGACGAACTATTGCGAGTATTGAAAGAATGGATTTTCTGATACACCTCAACGAGTGTACCTAAAAATCACCAAACGATAGTTTATTTTTTATGACGTGTATAAAACCTGTTTAGTTAAGTAGTATATGTGGAGTCATAATTGTTGGTTTTTAGATACACCTCAACGAGTGTACCTAAAAGTCACCAAACGATAGTTTATTTTTTATGACGTGTATAAAACCTGTTTAGTTAAGTAGTATATGTGGAGTCATAATTGTTGGTTTTTAGGGGGAGCCTCTACAGACCACAAAAAGACCGTTGTTGACCCCCAAAAGCGGTCGTAGTTTAAGTAGAGTCATAATTGTATGAATTTTAGGGTTGATTTTCGTAACCAAATCCCAGTTGTTGGCTTCAGCTGAGGAGTTCTGACTTAAATCTGATAAAAAATATCTTGTAAACCATGTTGGCATGGGGTGAAAAGAGAGTGACTGTTGCCAAGAAACAAGGAAATTTCGTGTTCTTGGAAACCCCCAATTTCACATTATTTGACATTCTTATTTATTTGGCGCCAAGCAGGCACAAGTTATGAAAAGTTGGTCAAAAGATAAGGAAGTGGGCAGACAAAGTCTTGGAAAACCGTATGAGTGGTTTGATTGTCCAAACAAATTAGATTACGAGGGCTTGCCGCCTTATGAGTGTTGGTTTTCAAAAGTGAAAAAAAGACGATTTTATCCCCAGGGGCCGGTTGTTCGAAGCAGGAAATTTAAATGCAGATTAGATTTGAGAGCTATAAAAACACATTTAGTATAATTCTTTTTGAATACAATTTTTATGATTATATGCTCTGAAAACAAACATTAAGATAGAAAGTTATCAGAGAAAATGCTTTTTAACAAGAGGAAAAGAAACCCGGGTTAAAATTTAACCTTGGATTAGCGCTAATCGGCCTTGGAACAACCAGCCCCAGAAGAGGTTGCAGAATGTCAGAGAGTATTTCGCGAGTGTGGTATGAAAACATTCGCTGATTGGTTTAAGTACAACAACAGTCTTGCCGTGGGGCCTTTTTTAGAAACGTTAGAAAATATGAGAGGTTTTTATCACAGAAACCTTGAAACTGACATTTTCAAAGACGCGGACGCGGACATTGGGCGGGTGGAACACATCTGAGTTTTATGCCCTACAAAGAGAGACAATATCATGTGCTAAAAGAAGCTGTCATTGGTGGTTCAAGTATGGTTGTTACCAAAAAAACATAAGTCTGGTGAAACAAAAATACGTCCACACAAATAAGTACAAAGACCCCAACCTCGTTCCCAGGGCTTTTCCGCTGAACAACAAGCCTAATGCCGCAGTTCTAAGTCCTGGACAATGAAGCCTCACTGCAATAGAAATGATCTTTCAATGACCGCACTTTCCTCGTGAGATGTTGTTTTTTGTTTGTGGCCCACTAAAAATAAGACAATTCTGACTCCGCATATGCTACGACCACTTTTTAGCGACCAAAAGGGTCTTTTTGTGGTCTGTAGGGGATTCCCCTAAACATCATTCAATTATGACTCCACATGTGCTACTAGTTTCGTGTGCGCGCGGTGTAAACAGTACAAATGGAAATCAAGGAGTATAGCCTGAAATTAATTGGATGATCTAGCTTTCAAATAAAATCTGTACTGTATGAGGTTGACCTCGATGCATTGTCAGATCACAATCAGCGTATGTTGCTTTTAGACACCTGCAATAGGAGTGATGTTAGTCAGAACAACAAAGCGGGGAGTTTTGACAGTGGCACAAGAAAAAGAGAGGAACCGCCTAGCAACAAAGAGACGCCTGACAGTGCACTGGGACCCGGAGCTGACGTGCAAGGTAATAATGCGCATGCTCAGAAATGTGGTATATTTAATAGCGAGATAACTTCATAGATAATGTGCGTATGCGATTTTCGTTACCGAGTTTAATATCACAGGGCGAATTATTGTGCGTATGGAAATGTGGGTTTTTTGAGACACCTCTACGGTGAATGAAAACTCGGACAAAGCGTAATCCAACTTAGCTTTCTCGGTACTGAGATTTATTAGTTACATGTAGCATTTTATCGAATTAAAGCTATTTTTGACAGTTAGGCATCCAGGCATAGCGCGAACGATAATTTTTCCGAAACGAATGTTGATTGTTGCAATGCCGCTTGGAGTAGTCTGTTACAACAAGACCAGGATAGACTACAGCGTCTGCAACACAGATCGGCGCGTATAATACGTGTTGCACACGCTCCTCTGAGGCAATGAATCAATTACGTTGGTCGAGTCTTTCCAAGAGGCGCTCTTATCCGCATAAGGTCAAGCTTGTTTTTCTTTGTCTAAACTCTTTAGCCCCAAGTTATTTTTTGGCATTTTTCATCAGATTTTCGAACATTCATAGCTATTCTACCAGGCAGAGCAGTAGGTTATTGTTACCTAGGGTGAAATCTAATTTTGGGAAAAACACGTTTCTCTTCAGCGGAGCGAAAATTGCTAATGAGTTGCCCACCGACATACCTGACATAACGAAAGCACAAGACACACAGACTTTCTGCCGCCGTGCAAAAGGGTTTTTATTATCGTAATAGTTCTTAGTGGTTTCTCGTAGTATTTAGTATTGTAACTAGATTTCTAACGTAGTTTTTAGTTTTTAACGTAAAGTTATAATTTTAATCTGTACATTGAACAGGGTCCGAAATTGCGCTTTCCTGGTCGCCAATGCGACTAAAAATTTTGCACTGGCGACCAGAATTTCACAACCGGTCGCCAGCGGGCGATTAACTATTTCATGTCACGATAATTATACAAACAATAACTTTGATTTTCAGCCAAATCGATTAAAATAAAATTCAAAGCCGTCCGCTTTTTGGTCACTGACTTTTTATCTTTCCGCTGCTTTTGAAGTATAAAACCGATTTTCCTGTTATTGTAAATCTACCGCAACGCTTCACAGCTACGATCAGTGCGAAGCTTCGCCGCCATGTTTTTTTCAGCGGTTTCCGATAACATAAGTATTGCGGGCGCAAGAGGTCACGTGCGTTCTTTCGGCATGAATATTTATTCAGGCGATGTGGTGTCCAAAGATGTTCTGAAATCTTTCCGTAATTTATTACAAAGTGGAGACGGCACATCCGCGAAGAAATTAGTTGAAGATTTAGATATTCTCTGGGCGTCAAAAGGTGGAAATGTGGATCTGTCAAAGTGGTCTAAAGAGGATTTCAGAACTGGTTTGATTCCTGGTGACATCGATTGGAAATATTTTGCCGGCAAGCCCGTAGCATTGACTGCAACCGGAGACGGGAACTGTTTATACAATTCTCCCTCCCTGGTCCTTTGCGGATATCAATTACGTAATGGCTGTTTGCGTCTTCTTGTTGCCGAAGAGCTATACTTCAACGCGGAGTACTACGCAACGCACGAAAATTTTAAACCAACCAAGGAACGCTCTGGAATCCCAGAAGATCTACTATTTTCCGTTGCCCTTTCGTCCGATGGTGATGGCGTAATCGCAAATGGTGGAAGTGAAGTGGATGCTGTGAAAGCGGAAGCAATAGCTGGCTGTGAATTTAAAAAGTGGGGTTGCCTTTTACACATGATGGCTCTCGCTTCTGTGATAAGACGACCGATTTATCGGTGTACCCAAACGTGGCTTTTCGATATCGGGCACTTATGCACAATTTAAGCCTCGTTTACCTCCCGTTTTTGAGACCCGGACGGCAACCGGAAGAGAAAATTTCACGTGCCAGGACAGTGGTATCTCCCAGATTTTTATAGTGATCATCTCTAATGAAGAAAAGATACTAATCAATGTAAATGAAGTTGTGTGAAGACACGTTAAAAAGGGGAAACAGCTCACTTCCGGTTGCCGTCCGCGTCTCAAAAACGCGCGTGCTTAAGCTCCCTAGTGTGTCTCCTGTGGTCCAGATGCGGGAGCCTTGACAACCGACCAAACTCATGGTATGTGCCAAACCATTTCGTCCCTCTCCATTGGAATTCAGAAATATCTTGTGGGACGGCGTCAATTCAAGTGGCCACTGATGCCGGTAACGTTTCTCCAACTGATCGGCAATCGCATGTCAGTAAAAGCTCTGCGACTAGTTCATTCGCGTACATTTCTTCTCCAAAACGTAGAGACAAGAGAAGGTATAAAGTTGACTTGAAACATTTTGCAGTCGCACGAAACTGCGTATGTGGCCGGCATTTGATTCGTTCGTGGTGGTTTTTCAGTGGTAGGTGTATAAATAATCAGCGTGTTTGTATTTAATCTTATTCGTTAGCGGAAAAATCGCCATTGCGGCCCCAAACACGTTCTCTTCGTTATAATTCTTAAAAGAAAAATTGGCGACCAAAAAATGTGGCTGGTGTTTCGCTGCAAAGGAAAAATTTTATTGTCGCTTTTTGGCGACCACATATTTCCATATAGCGACTGAAAAAAAATTCCAGTCGCCAGTTGGCGCCTGCCTAAAAAAGTTAATTTTGGACCCTGTTGAATTTGTATTTTTAACTTAATGTTATCTATACAGGGCCCCCATGGATACCAGCCTTTGAGCTGAACGGGCTACCCTGTTTAAATAAAGTTTACTTTACTTTAACGAATCTCACTGTAGTATAGGTATTCAAATGGTTTTGAATGCAATTTGGAATAAGACTGAAAACATTTCACGAGCCTGTAGGGTGCGTGCAATTTTTTTTTGTCTTTGAAAACATTACAGGTGCTTATCTATACAAAATTGCACTCGAAGTCATTTCATTTATTTCAAATTTAAATTAATTTAAATTTCTGCGCTCAATTTGAACTTTCTGCACCCATTGTTTGACAGTTAGTCATCCAGGCAAAATGTGAACGATAATTTCTCCGAAACGAATCTCAATACCAGTAGAATTAACAAAATGATAATAACGAAATTACTCCGATACGACTCATTCAAGGAAAAATACATGGGGTCACAACAAACCAGGGAAAATTCGCGCGATTGGTTTAGTTTTTTCCTGACTGGAAAGTTGGGCGCGCTTCAGCCAATGAGTGCCCTGACACAACAATGCAAAACCTTAGTAATTGCGAAATTACTTTTGGCGGTGAATTAAAAACTCCTTGGAGGCCCCAGAAGTGAATGGTGTATTCAACCTGAATTCTCTTATATCGTGTTCACGGTAACTTTACCGGTTTAGGCGGTAAAATATTTGAATTAAATATGTGCAGTTAGAACATGTTTCACTAGATTACCTTATGTGGTAAATGAGCTTAAACGGTTTAGTTTCATGTGTTTTCACGGTGTGTACAGTACAAATTTAAGCCATGTGTGGTGAGGCTAAACCTTTCCATAACATCTTTGACTCTTTGATGTGAACGGGATATAAGACCATTTAAAGTAATAGCTGGATTAATCTCTCAACTGTAATGTTATCTAAGGTTGACGAAGAAATTAGTCAAAATTAGGCCTTCTCTGCGTAGTTGAGAAGAGTGTATTTTTAATTACAATATGCGTGTATTGCGTTTTAGACTTAGTCATTCTTGGATGCAATGCAAGTGACGAATCCGTGAGTGCTGTATACCAAGTGATTCAGGAAATTAAACCAGAGCTTAACCTCACATCTGATCCCCCGATAGTCAGACAACCGCCTGACGAGTTAAAGTCATATTTGATGAGGAACAAGGTGAAAATTTGCTTGTTGGTAGTGGACGCTGAAGCAGTTAAGAGCGCATTGATGAATTCACAGCAGAGAATGGAATATGAAGAGGTTTTGAAAACAGCTTCAAATAAAGTTGGTAAGCAACTATGGATAGATAATTGAACTAACCCATTTGAATAAACGTAATGGAAAAATGGTAGGGTTGTGGGATGTGACTTAAGATGACAACGTCAAAGTGTAATAAGAGTATGTTAAAAGGATTCGTTAAAACCAGGAAATCCACGTCTATAACTTTGTGTTCAATAGCTTAAATTACACCGATGAAAGAAGTAAAAATCATACTGTTTAGTGGAATTAACTTCTAGATCACTACAGTCCTGCGCCGTTGTTTTTCAATAAAAAGCTGTACTGAAGCTGTAATACATTGTCCAAGCATTAAAAAGTTGAAGACACTCACTTGTATCGTAATTAAAGAAAACAATACCAAAGCGCAGCACTGTTTTGTCTGATTAGCTCTCTAACGAATGATAACAAGTCGTTGTCTTGTCTAAAAACTGTAAAACAGGCGGGATACAGCAACAGAGTACTTTCATAACCTTATGTAAATTGAGGTCAACATAAGAAAGTTAAAACCACACCATCTACTAAAACAAACATTATGATCACAGTTTAGTAGTGTTCAGTAGCTTTCCAAAAACTGATCACACTGCGTGGTTTGATCCACAGATGAAAAACTGAGAGCCACACTATACAGTAAAACAGCAGTACCACAGTACAATGCTGTTCTGTAGCTTTACAAAGAATGGTCACACTGCATGGTTTGATCCACAGATGAAAAAGTTAGAACCACACTGTATAGTAAAACAAACAGTACCACAGTATAGTACTGTTCAGTAGCTTTCCAAAGAGTGATCACACTGCATGGTTTGATCCACAGATGAAAAAGTTAGAACCACACTGTATAGTAAAACAAACAGTACCACAATACAGTACTGTTCAGTAGCTTTACAAAGAATGGTCACACTGCATGGTTTGATCCACAGATGAAAAAATTAGATTCACACTGCATAGTAAAACAAACAGTACTACAGTACAGTACTGTTCAGTAGCTTTACAAAGAATGGTCACACTGCATGGTTTGATCCACAGATGAAAAAATTAGATTCACACTGCTTAGTAAAACAAACAGTACCACAGTACAGTACTGTTCAGTAGCTTTACAAAGAATGGTCACATTGCGTGGTTCGATCCACAGCTGAAAAAGTTAGAACCACACTGTATAGTGAAAAAAAAGTACCACAGAACAGTACTGATCAGTAGCTTTCGAAAGCATCGTCACACTGCATGGTTTGATCCACACTGATTAAATAGGTCATTAATTGATTAAACTTTTTTTCAGTGGAAAAGGTAATCGTTGTCATATGTGGGCCACCTATTTTGCATGAGAGCGATGAGACAACTGTTACAGAGGCAATAAACAGCATTCTGCGGAAGAACAACAAAGGATTCCTGGTGTGGATGAAAGGTGGAAAGCTGCAACTGAGCAGTGAAGTATTGCTACAGATATTACAGCAGTCACGAGGTGGACAGGTAACGAGTCACTCATCCTGTCAAGGAGTCAGACCTTTTCCTGCGGCTCCTGCTGGTAATCAACCATATTACCAGCAGTCACAAGGTGCTCAGGTGGTTCTCCACGCATCGCAAATTACCCAAAATGATCCACGGTCTTCTCCTTCCAACCAACCACACAATCAACTGTCAAGAGATCGAACCATCAAAAGTCGTTCAGGAGATAGTGGAGAAGCCATTGGTACACAGTCTTCAAACCTGACAGGCGTCCACGGGGGTTGGGTTTATGATCTAAAAGGAGAGATAGTGAGCGTCGTAATGAAAGCTCACCTTCGTAAAGGAAAAATTTCAAAAGAACATGGTGATTTTTGGCTTCCTAATTGGACGGTGCCTGATTATATTCAGAAGGATTTGATGTCTAAGTATTCTGACACGTCCGAAGCTGAACTGGTGATTTTCTATGATGAACGCGGAACCTTGAGAAGTAGTGTCACTCCGAAGAAGAACTTTTTTACGAAGCTCCTTCAGAAAATATAAGCAGGAAGCGAACCCTCAAGAGCTTCTTGCCCCAAACGAGTCACTGATGTTGAAAAACTTTATTCGCGATGGGAAAGTTTCTGTGAGACAAGAAGATGTTGAATATCGTTATCCTGTTTGGCAAATCCCTGATGACATCATCAAACGTATCGAGCAGAATGAGTGGGCAACAAGTGGGCTACGAGATAAAATCCCTAAAAAACATTTTTGTCGCGATTGAGCCTAGCCACCTTCACAAGTGCTGGGGTTTAACATAGTCTCCACTGTGTTTTCAGACTCGTCTCTGATAACGGCCGCCAAAGAGAATATATTTGTGTAACCCTGTTTGAAAAGGATGTAGCACCTGAATTATCAGTTTTGTATTTGAAAGTTTAATTCCGCATTCTGTTTCCATGTTGTTTGCAGCGTTTTAACAGCGTTTCATAGGACTGGGTAAATAAGGTTACCGGGTTCTGCAGATTTGGCTTTTCATTGCGGACAGTTAAACGGATTTGCGAATTTCAAAAACGTCTTACATTCCAACTTTATCTGATTCCAAACTCTGTACATCAAACTTTTTTTTTGTTCATTACTAAAATCGACAATATGATAGATATGAAGGTTAAATAGAAAACGTTTTAGTGGATCGATGTTTTTTTGTGATGTAATCTGGACGAATATTTGATTTGGAGAAACTGTAAGATACAATAAATCGCTTTTAAGATTTTATTGGATTGAATGATGATTTTAACTGGATGAAATTACTGTAGAATTGGATTTGCTTAATTCTTTGCATAACTTGATTTTATTCAGGACGATTTGATGCTTACACGGTGAAGTAATATCTCACTCCTGAACTTATCAAATACATGGCGACACTTTAAAAGTTCTGTGTCGACCAGCATGAATTGCGCGCCACGGCGCGAATTTCGTGTACAAAATTCTGGATTTTTGACACTTTCAAAGTTGAACTGTTGACTTTACGATAAAAGTGGAGCTTTGAGAAGTAGTGTTACTCCAAAGGAGAAAACACGAAGCTCCAGAAAAAAATCAGCGCGATTCTACCCTTACGAACAAACTGGGTTTCCGCATCAAGAGGCGGAGGATGGGGAACTATTCAATATACGTGGTAACACAGGGAGGTTAATCCACAGATAAAAACGTTACAATAAAACAGATAGTAAAAGACAAAGCGAGTTCAAAATCTCCCATTGAGATAACCAAGCTTACTTGTTCCTTCTTACTACTTAGGGTACGTTCCTTAAGTGTGATCTGGATCTAGATTTGTGATCCGAGATCACACGGATCATGGCGCATCAAAGGAACCGATGAAACCTTGTCCAGAGTGTATTCATCGGTTTCTTTGCAGTGCCATGTCCGTGTGATCTCGATCCGGATCATACCAAAGGTACAATAAAGTGGTACAATAAAAAGTAAAAGCTAGAGCTATGTAACAATATTACAGTACTGGCAGAAGGCTGCAAAAAGAACGGTCCCACCGCTTGGTGTTTCTTGTCACGAAATGATTCAGTTATTTCAACACGATGTAAATTGACTTGAGATTCTGTTTAGCCTAACAGGAAATAAGATATTTTTCTCGAGATGCCCGTGTGTCTTTTAAGGTATTTTAATCGTGTGCTTGTCATCTGTAGACCTACCAACTCGCACGAGTCATGCGAGAATTTCAGGCCTGTCTCACAAATCAGGACGAGTGGTTCTTTGACACATTCATAACAAAAATTATAATAATATTCAATTACTCGGAGACTATTCCAAAACGCCGCTTAAGGTTAACTTTGTACCCTAACCATCACAGCACGCTAAAATTCAGTATCATTGGCATTTTGTTCCGAGGAAATAGAAACGAACTCGGTAGTCGAGTCTCGTAAAGGTCTTTGGAATATCTTTAGACACTCTTGTCAACGTTTGGAAGTATTCGCAAAAGCGTCCGAAATCTTCGGAATTCCCGGCCACTACAAGACGAAAATCCCGCGAATTTGAGTCGGAAAAGGTTCGCAGGTATACATCTATACTACGCAGAAGTTGACAATTGCTGCAAACCGTAACTTATATAATCCCGTTCACAGCAACTTGCTAAAACATGTTTTAATCGTGTTTTAATAAACGGGTTTTATTCAACTCATGGCCCGTTCACACCCATTACTTACACTTTGACACCTGCCTGCACGTTCAAATTGCATATTTCGCAATCATCTGTGTTTAAATCTGCGAGCTTAAAAGCGCAAGTTACGTAAATAAAACCAGACGCCTCTCACAGCAGACACACTGTAGATGCATATATAGCGAGCTAAGTTGCTTTTCGTTTTGCCGGAGGAAACAGCTGGGGATTGCTGGGGACCAATAAAACAAACCTTTAAAAATGCAACGACATTGTTCAATCAAAACAGGATTCCAAGGAGCGTCCCAGTAACGTTTTTGTACCTCCATTTTAATTGAAAGTGGATAAGGGGTGGATCGAGTGAAAGTGGATTTTCGATGGATTAGGTCAAACCGTAAAAAGGGCTTTCAATTTATTTACGAATACAAATATACTTCTACTTTACTAATACTATACTAAATATTCATACAAATGTTTTTACTACGATACCAAAACCAACTACAAGTATACTACGATTACATCATACTAAGTTTTCATACTAAAAATAATACGCTTGTCTATAGGAAATGCCCGTTTTAAGTTTAAAACAACTAGCCGCCAATGAATACTTCAAACCAAAGTTAATTAGGCATACCCCCGAGGAGAGTGTTTGCCGTATTAACAATCCATTTTATCAAGGCATCACCGAATTTTATGACGAGCTTTCTAATTGCGTGAGGAAATTTATATCTCGTCACAAGCCATATTATTCTTACATGATTACTGCCAATTATGAATCTCTACTAGATCAAAAACCGTTTCAGTGGCCCTTGGGAATGGATATCGTGTATCGGTCCATAACTGAGAAGGGATACTATAAATCTGGCATTGATATAAACATCTACTATTCCCTCTTACCGCTCACAAATGTTGCTTTTGTCTCGCCAGACTCGGCGCAGATGCAATACATAATTGACTTTCCATTCTTGGTTGTTTCATATCTTTCAGTACCAGGTACACATTCCGTAAATCGTCTCTGTTTAAGACAATAAGTAATCATCTATAATTACTATAAAAACACCTTTTTAAATATCAGCCTGTAATAGATTATAAACACAAATTTAAATTGTTAAAGAAATTGTGATTATTTGACAATTATTCACCGATAATCACAAAGCCTGAGGCGATTAATTGTTTTAGTGTAAATACACAGGTGATTATTTCAAAAAAGAAAAGAAAAAGCATTGTACAATACGAAAAAAAATTATTTCATCAAAAGAGCGCGAACGACTTGCAGCCATTTTGTTCATCGAGGTGATTATCGTCTGACAATCCAAGATAGCGAACCAATTGGAGCGCGCGATTTTTTATAATCACCTGAGTATATATCAATGAGCGGTCAAACGATGGATAAATGGCGAAGACTCGCACAAGAAAGAGGTATTGAAAACTATGACACTATGCTAATAGCAGATTTATATGGTGCATTAGAACTAGGTGCACAACCAGCGATTGCTGGTTCCAGCAAATTTACCTCAACCAAGGTCAAATCTTAGAACCGTTATCGAAGCGATACGATCCGTTAATAATTATGCGCAACGCTTATTATCATTCATTCCTGTACAGATGAGGCCATCAGTTAATACCGATGTTGATCATTTCCGAAATGGTATACGTAGAGTTTATAATCGATTCAAATTTAACCCTAAGTTAGCTCTAATCGGCCTTCGAACAACTGTGCTGGAGAGAAATGTAAACCAATAATGAGTTCTGAAACACAGGCCTTCTTTCCAACGACTCAATTCAGCTATGCAGGGTGTAAATGGATTGAAAAACAATCGGAAATATCGGGCAAACACATTCACCATGCATTATGTAGCCATGGTAGAGAATGTTTGATTAAGATAGATGATTCTGATATATTTGTAGACAGCTACATACCCGAATCGGCAACAATTTACTAGTACTGCGGATGTCATTGGCATGGATGCCCATGTTTAAAAGATAGAACTAAGATAGAAAGGGAATCGTAGAGGTCATGGGTTCGAATCCCGTTCAGGCCTGAGTTTTTTTTTTTTCAGGCTTTAATTTCACAGCTGCTTAAGTTGTGTGCATAACTGCGATGATCAATTAATGTCATTACATATTACTCCGCAGTTCAAATATGTGGTCTTTCATATATTCATTTGCATCATACAAAGGGAAAGATATATCGACACCATTAACCTGGAACACAAAATGAAAGCTGAGGGTTATCGAGTTATTTCCATTTGTTAATGTAAAAAACCTGAAATAACCAACAGCAAATTAGAGACGCGGTCTATTCCATATCCATATTTCATTGTCTATGATTTCGAAGCCATATTGAAAATGCTATCGATCTATTTGTAAAACAGAAGATTTGAGTTATTAAATAGATTTAGGCAAGCCTAAAAGCGGAGCTCCTCACACAGACCCTCACAAAATTGAAAATGCTGTCACTAAAGTTATTAAATACGCCTGGTGTACGCAACTACTTAAAGAAGATTCGATAGCTGAAATAAATCGTCAAAAAAAACGTCTAGCTCGCGACTCAACGGAAGAACCATTACCTGGTCAGCAAAATTGTAATAGTTTTAAAGCAACACCAAAAGCAGCTAGGCAGCTCTTTAACAAATGAAAAATAGACACGCAGCTTTATGCTTATGTCCCTCCAAAAATGCTTGAAAACTTGTAGGAAGAACTCAGCTTTATGCTTATGTCCCTCCAAAAACGCTTGAAAACTTGTAGGAAGAAAATTTTTCCTCCAAAACCGCTATGAATAATCCGTTTCTTCAGCAAAACATTGTAGACTGCTGTAGACTGCTGGCTGTTGGTTGTGTGGCCGCGGCAAGCGAAAAGCGCGCGAAAAACAAAGCCTCGTTTCGGTTTAAGACCTTCTAAATATCCCGGATGACTATGGCCGCCATGTTGGGGCAACGTCGTCGTCGTCGTCGCTAGGCGCACGCGCCCGCAAGCTATGCCGCTGGCCACCATGACCATGAAAACTCAAACGCATGGTTTTCTCAATTTCTATCCTCGCACGGTTGTTATTGGGCTCCGCTTGCGGCTCTTCGAGCCGCTGTGGAGCTCCGCTATAATGAGGAACACGTACCTGTTAGTGTTGCTATTACAGATAATTTAACCAACACACCAAGTTTCATTGTTCATAAAGATGCAAATCAGTCAATCCATGATTTTATTAAGGATATTTATCAACGCTCGAAAAAAATTATGCAGTAAGAAAGTCTCCGACATGTATCCGGTAATCCATCCTGAAAGTTTGCCTCTTTCCGTAAAAGCGCCATGACATTGTTGGACCTATCAAGTGTCAGTACTTGGGTTTAACAGTGCTCGGTATGATATTAATATGATCAGACGATATTTTTTGAAACGGCTAACCGAAAACCAAGGTGATATTAAAGAAAGAAAATAATTATATGTTCTTAAACGCGGAAAATTTAAAATTCTGCGAAACTATTTGGCTCCCGGTATATAATTGGTTGCATGGTGTAAGTCTATGAGCTGTGCATTGGAAAAACTCGTATTTCCTTATGAGTGTAATCGGTTCTCTAAGAATAGCACATAGAATGGTTTATTACGCGAGCTGGAAATGTGAGTTATATCACCGTAATATTTAAGGGGCTAACGTTTTGTGCTCTAAGGCCTGGGTCAGAGCGATAACTAGAGACTGGTTCATTTACTTTTTAATCGTAAAAATTACAATTTCCTTGATTGTGATTGGTTTAAAAGACTCCTATTTTCCACTAATTCACTTGCTAAGTTGTTACCTGACAGTTTGTTATCTGACATTTCAATAAACCAATGACATTCAAAGTTGTAGTTTAAATCAACCAATCACAGCCTTGGTTTCAATCAACACACAAACAGTGTACAGACTCCTAAATAGGGGCTTTCTTCAAAATGGAAATTTTTTTCCCTTAAACAATGACAACATTTTTTTTTCCATAACTTGCATTTGGCTTTTCTTCTTTTCTCGCAAAGTGTTATTTTCATGATTATTATTATTGGTAAAAATACTTCATGTCGTCCAATGCCGTCTGTAATCATACTCGTGATAAACAAACCGAACTCGCGCTGCGTGGTCGTCCGATTTTGTTATCACTCGTATGATAACCGAGACCGAATTGGAATCCACTCAGTCCTATTATCATTACATATCAGGAGTCCATTACTTTCATTCGCGCTGACGAAGGGCGAGCACTCTAAACTTCACCCTTTAAGCCCCAATATCAATATTTATTTTCTCATAACTGTTCTCAGATATTTGTTATGGTACTAGTGAGGAGAATTTGTTGAAATATCAATACAACTCATTTTGGTGATCATTTTTGTTTTTCTCATAACATGAATGGTTGATGAACAGTGAATGTTGAAATGAGAAATTGGATGCTGGTCACTACTGGCTGGGACTTACGTTGATGACACCTCGTTATATGAATCTATTCCTCGATGTTCACCTAGCTACCTTCATTAATCGCCGCAAATATTAACACCTATGCTTCCATGCGTAACATACGGCTTAATATGAAAAAATGTAAAGAAGTATTAACCCATTGTTATATATAACACCGATTCAGCTTAATGGTATTGGTAAAGGTAATCATACGGTTTAGAGTTCAATTTGGAATTAATTGGCACGAGTGAGTTTTTCAAAAAGCTGAAATTGCACGAGCCGCTTCGGCGAGTGCAATTTCAGCTTTTTAAAAAACTCACAAGTACAAATTAATTCCAAATTGAACGAGAAAAGCCGTATGATTACTTATTAATAATATAAACATGAAAAAATTCACCTGGAGGAAGTCCCGGAAGATCTCATTGCGACGGACAGGAAGTAAGCATTTGACGCGGATTTGACACTTTATTTACTGATTGGCTGATGAAGATCAACTGATAACGCTACAAACTCAAAGCGGTTCGTTTAAAAATAAAGAATATCATAATCCAGAAAATCGATGTGTAATTTGCACTGGTATTACACTTTTTGCACTGGTGTTACACTTGAACTGCACTGCTCTCAGCCAATCAGAATCGAGTAATTTTTTCATGTATATTATTATCATTGATAGAGTATCCAGGTATAAACTCTTGGGGGTTATTATTTCTAATGACCTCTCTTGGAACGAACATTGTGACAATATCCATAAAAAAGCTACTAAGAGGGTCTCAAATGGGTTAACCGTTAGCCGTAAAACGGACAAAAAAAATCAGCCTTTAGGCGTAAATATTGAAAAATGGTAGCCGTTAGTCGTAAAAAATATTAACCGTTAGCCGTAAAACGGTCAAAAATATTAACCGTTAGCCGTAAAACAGTAAAAAAATATTAACCGTTAGCCGTAAAAGTCATCACCCCATTGAGACCTTCTACTAAGGGATTGTTTGTGCTGCGGACCCTCAAGAGATTTGGACTGGGCACTAACGATCTCGTGTTAGTCTACTGTAGTATTGTTAGATCCATTGTCGAGTGCGTCTCGCCAGTTTGGGCTGCGATCCCTTTATACATGGACTAGTTAATTGCGTCTGTACAGCGGAAAGCTCTCAAAATAATATTTGGCTGGGTAGACTATAGGGAAGCCTTGGTCTTGGCCGGCCTGGAGTCTTTTAGGGACGGACCATTAGAAAAGTGATAAGGGGGGGTGGGGAAAAAACCAAAAAAAATTCATGCAAGGCAAAATGCCAAAAAAAAAAATTCATGCAAAGAAGAAGGTAAAAAAAAAAAATTCATGCAGAAGGAAGGTCCAATTGTGACTTTTTCACACGTAGTAAAAAAAATTCGTGCAGAGAGGTTCACCTGGAAAAAAATTCCTGCAAAAGCAGTGAGCGAAAAAAAAAATTAGTTTTCCAAAACCTTTATTCAAACAAAATCACAATACACTTAAAGAAAAAGAGAAAAACAAACAAAAATAGAAATAAGTCAATAAACTAGAAATACGACTCCCGCAAAAACCTCGCGAAGCTAGTTTTTGAAGATGTCACCATGCTTTTATATTTTATTCTCTAGTTTTTTTTATATTTTATTTTTTATATCAGGGTAATCCCCATTATTTTATTTCTTATTCTGTTTTTGGTACACAATTAGTGACACCTGGTGCAAATTACACGATCAGTATACCGCTCAACAAAGTGCTTATAAAAATTGAATTGACCTTCATTTAGCTCTTTCACTGCCACTGAGATTGCACCAGAGGGAATAGAAGTAAAATTATTTATTATCTTGACAGGGAATACAGAGTCGATAAAGTATCACAATAATATTCACTTAACACAAATTGAAAATGACTGTGAATCTTTTGCAGCTGAAATCTTGAAGAGTTGATATGAATGCTTGTGTTTACCACAGTGTAAAAACCTGTGTTTTTTTTCTTTAGTTTTATTTTCTTAGTCTCTACTCGCCTTGTCTTCTTTGTCTTCTTGGTTATAATTGTATGAGATTCATTGTAAGAAGAATCTTCTGATTATATATTTTATTGTCCACTGCAGTCATTATTTCATTCCCGGGTAACCACAATTGAGAGCATTATGAATAGTGCATGTTTTAATTTGTGTACTCTTTTCAGTTGCAATGGTACCCCCAGTGGTAGATAGAAAAATTCCTCTTCCCTCAAAAGAGATGCCATATCAACAGAAGTGTGAGATACAATGTCATTACATAAAAAAAATTGGGGGTGAATCAATTGGATTCTACAAAAACTTTGAATAAATGTTTGGTAATAGTGAGTGCTGACTGTATAGTATGTGGTTGTGCTATTTCTAGGTCATATCATAAAAACAATACATGTAAGAAAGAGTTATTGAAATCTTAATATGTTCCAAAAGATTGCTTCACTATGTACTCCTGTAAAAAAATAATGTGAAATCGACATCAATCAGTCAAAAGTATATACCACATGAAAGTTTAATTGTGCTGTTACAGAAACAGGCAAAATATCCATACCCAACCACAGAAGATTATGTTATTTTGACTATATGAAAATTTCTATTATAAAAGCTGCAGAAGAAAGATTTAATATAAGGATGGTATTTCATCGAAAAATTCATGGCAGCCAGAGGTATTGAACTGTAACCAATGACATATAGTAACGAGAAGAACTATCATTATATTATTATCATTATTATTATCATTACTATTATTATTACTGGTATTGATATTTTTGTTATTGTTATATTTTTTATGTTAAACATAATATATTTTTATGGGGTGGGATGCATGTCCTAATCTTGGTAAAGGTATTGTTACTCTACTACTACAAGCAATACAAAAGTCTTCTTAATAGGCTTTCCATCAGAGGTGGTAGTAATCAAAACAGCTCCAAACAATACCATTTCTTCTTAAAGGTTTAGAATCTAGTGCAGTCATTTGAGTATAAAGTTTGGGTGGAAAATCATTATTGAAAGCATAGGGCATTTAGGAAACTTGAAACACTTGTTACTACATACAGCACACTTGCAATGAATATATGAGAAAGATCATAAACATTTTGGCATTACAAAATTTATTTTCTTCTTTATAAAGTTTTTCCAATGTAAAAGGATAAATTATTGCATGTTGTGGTTGTTATGAAATATTGATACTTAACATCATAAAAATAAAGCAAACACCATAAAGTAACAAAGTTAATATGTTATGTCTAACTTTGCAAATTAAGGCTTGAATTAACATTTCATTTGTGGAAAAAGGGCAGGGGTTCTAGATAGCAATATTATCAGGGGGGGGGGGGTCATTGAACTCTATGGTAAAACTGAACCATTGTGAAAAGGGTATGAAACTTGTTGTCTCTACGCAATATTATTGAAACCTTTCAATCAGAGAATACATACACATATATATAGCAAAGAGAAATGCTACTCAGAATTCAGTAATCACATTTGCTTTATTTTGAAATGATCGCATTGATCACTGATAATATTGCAGAACCAGTACTTTATAGTGACACAGGGTATATATTCTGTTGAAAATGTTTAACAGAACTGCTAGATAAAGAAAATTTACAATGTTTTCACTGTTGCAATGATATCAGATCACATCGTTATAAATGATTGCTATAACAACTGCAACTCTCTGTGTTTGGATTACTTCAAAATGGAAACGCTATCGTTTTATTATAAAAAATACCTATTTACATTCTCTTGTAATCTGTTGGTCGCCTTCCGATTCCGTTTTTACACTAACAGAATTATTTTCCAGAGACATCTCCAATCGTTGAAGTCGTTCTTACTCAGTGTCCTTTCTAAGTCGTTTTGCTAAATGTAGTACGCCAATATATTTCGTTATGTAATCGTTCACTCATGTCCTGTATTTCTATCAATAACACATTCAAATTCAAAACTAACTTGATTGAATTCCTGGTCCTTTTCCCTGCTGTTTCATTTTTCCTTTTTCTGGAGCGAGCAGTTGTTGTCTTGGCTGCGATGTCTGTTATTCTCCCTGCTGTCGTTTCTCTGTCCCTGCTTTGAGTCGTGCTTTTCGTGTGTTGATTTTCACGGTATTCGAACTTAATCGGCGACGATCTCGTGCTGCTCTTTCTTGAATATCTCGGATATCTTCTTGCTGGGATGTACTTCCAGGACGAATGAAATCGGTTTCCACAAAATTTACATTACTTTCAAAAAAGCATCACCGAATTCCCAATGGCGGAAACTCAACAGTTCTCAAGTGCGCTGCTATTGCCAGGTAACCACGCCTGCGAACGGACACCTTTAAAATATAGATATATATATATATACATATATAAAAACTCTCGGCTCGATTTACTCGGGCTTGCGAGCCACGTGGTCTGACCGGAACCGACACGATTAGTAACCTCGCTACGCTCGGCCTTCGGCCTCGCTTCGCGAGGCGAATAAAAAAGAAAAAACTTAAATAAAAAGACGAGCAAATAGTGGCACAACCTCTGGGGCGAATATTTCAGGGGAGCTCATGTGCAAAGTGTTGTCAATTTTGATCTGAATTTCATCATAGTATTATTTTTAACAGCAATTGTACGTTCATATAGGATCTTTTCGTTGAGTAAAAGAAGGAAGATATCAAGACTTGGAGATACCATATTCCACCATGACAGAAAAATGTGATACTTAGCGATAATAAGGAAATGATTCAGGGCATAAAAGCTGCTTGATTCTGGTTTGTAACCGTAAAAAATATCTGTATCAATTAAGGAGGGATTCTGGTTGAAATTTTGAGTTGAATTGAGAACTCGGTCAATTTTTTGTTTTAGTCTCCATTAGACAGAAAAATTGCGAAAT
Source organism: Ricordea florida (assembly GCA_949710005.1). Lineage (NCBI taxonomy): Eukaryota > Metazoa > Cnidaria > Anthozoa > Corallimorpharia > Ricordeidae > Ricordea > Ricordea florida. Next base: position 7,781,376 of record OX453274.1, on the reverse strand, counting down.
ACGGAGAAAAGAGACTCAGGAAGAATTAAAAAAGCAGAGAATAGGATTCAGGAGTAGCATAAGTACAGAATTGCTCGAAGGTAGGCAGGACAAAGAGACGAGGAACAGCAGCGACAAAGGGAAGGCACAACAGACAGCGCTGGTGCATTCAATGAACTTACTGTCTCACAAAGTTAGGCTATTGTTTCGAGAACAATGCAAACGAGTCTAGTTCTTAACACTTCCGACGGTCAAAACTTTAAAATATAAAATTCTCCCTGCGGAGTTCATGTTATTATTATTCAATAAACGTTGTAAAATAAGTATCACGACTCTGTTTTGTTTATAACAAGTTAATGACAAATGGTAATTCCCTATCCTCATCATTTTATTGGTTCTTAACCGACCATTGTTTATCCTCTTGCGAATACACTTTTATTCATCAAACGTTGTAAGCAAAATCATATTACTTGTGACTACGTTCAGCGTGCGTCGGTCTTGGTAAACATAGTTTTCTTTCCTGTCCTAGTGACATGGAGTTAAGGGATCAAGAGATGTGTCATATTTGATGGAAGTGTTTTATTTTTGTCAAAAGTTGCTTATAATTCGAGCGGCTGATTTATTTGAAGGGTTTAGTTTGCAGTGTTTATTAGATCTTCACTTTGAGCGCGAAAAGTTTGTTTGAAATGCCTTTGAGTTATTCACAAAGGGTAAAGATACAGTCCAACATGATTTTAGCTTCTAAACATGTGTTTTTTCGGTTTCAATTTATTCCACCTTTCATCTCTGACTAATTATGTTAATTCTTCAACGGCGCTCAAAATGTACTTTGTTTGCTTAAGACTCCTTTGACTGATACTTGTCTCAACGGAACAGTCCAGATCAAGGATTTTAGATTTTATGACAAACTGTCGTTAGCAATTCAATTCCACTTGAAGTATTTCAATTATATTTTTCTCTTTAACTCTTTCTTCTCATGTTGGATGAAGAAATAAGAAAGGAACACGTAATTCTCTTTTCACCAAGAGCTCATGGCCATGATTAATGTAATTGATTTTATTCCCGGCGAAAACTGTTTATTATTCGCGCTGTCAATGTATTGGAGTGATAAGCTTTGCAGTGCTTGGAAATTTAGTTAGTGCTTTATTTCAAGCTCGAAAAGTTTGTTTGAAACTCCTTTGATGTTATTCTCCACTGCATAGTTCGGGATTGTTTTTCCCTCCATTTCTTCACTCTTTCCCTGGATTTCTCGGCACTGGTAGGCATGACTAAGCTTGTCGATAGATAAGTTGAATGTCTTTTGTTCGACAACGATTTTACACCATTTGATTACAATATAGTTCTAAAGGATGCTAAACAAGTCTTTTGAAATGTTCATGTGAATAAACTACCGACATGGGATGGTAGGTACACCTATTCATCAACGCATTCAAAGCGCTAAGCACACAGCCAACTTTGTAACACTAGGATTTTTGAAGAATATAACCTTTGTTTTTAAATGAATTTTGCGTGATGCGTGACGCCCTTTCCAGACGAAGACGAATTTTCATGAGTCACAGTTGGTTGCATCTCATTAAAATCCTAGCATAAAAGCGAGGTAAATGAACCAATACCAGGCTCCTGCCTATACTTATGTAGGCTGACATCATCGCCATGCCAGGTCCTGATTGATTCCCTATGATGTCATCGCCCCATGAGGCTTTGCCACACCCTACATAGCTTAGACTCGGACCCAAGTCTCTCAGTCTTCACAATGACCACTTGCAGGAAGGACTTATGAGGGGAAAGAGGAGGAGGAGAACGCGTGACACTCTTACCAGACGAAGACGAATTGCTCATAGTTGGATGCATCTCATTAAAAATCCAAGCATGAAAGCCAGGTAAATGGCCTATACTGATGTACGCTGACGTCATCGCCATGCCAGCTCCTGAATGGTTCCCGATGATGTTATCGCCCCATGATGCTTTGGGACAGCCTCCCTATGGTCAGACCTCGGACCCAAGTCTTTACCATGACCGCTTGCAGGAGTGACTTCTCTGCGTTTTTGGGGCCGCACACTGTAAGTGTTTTATCGCCTTTTATTGATTGGGTTGCCATGGAAATCCGTGACACCGATCCCAGATTCCTCTGTCGAGGCTGGTCAACCTCGTTCCCAGGGCTTTTCCCTAGAAAGAAAAATGGCGGACGGGAAAAGGCCCTGGCATCGGCTGGTCACGTGTTCATCTTACACCCTGAAATCCTGGGTGTAATAAATTAGCGCTTTGCATATTCAAAAAGGCTAAAGCAAGATGGCGGAGAAGCGTAAAACTACGCCTCGTGAAATATCTGTGCTGAAACGACTTGGATCGGCCTTAAATCGTTGTAGCTTTCCTTCGTTTTGTTTGAAGCCACTTCAAGTGAAGTGTTTTCAATATTTGCTGAAAGGGTAAGATGTTGTTGCCGTTCTACCCACTGGTTTCGGCAAGTCTCTCCTATTTCAGCTGCTACCGGATTTTTTGCCTGTCAAGGCGGACAAGAATATCGTGATAGGTTTTTGTCCTTTAAACTGCATCATAGAGGACCAACTGAAAGTGCTGCAGGATAGAGGAATCATTACCGATGTTCTTCAGCTATTCTGAGACGAGCCGGAAGCGACCGACAGCTTATTTCATTCAGACGAAAGCAAGGCTGATGGACCGTTAAAGAATCCCAGTGCGAACCTACTGAAAGGAGACATCCAGATTATGTTTACAGATTTTTGAAAAAGGTTGTGACAGGCCTACACGACTCCCGCTGTTCGCAAGTGTAGTTTGTTTGCCTTTAGAGTTTGGATCTCACGAGTATGTCCTTGAGCGATTTTTCTCTTTTGTACGAGATGATAGGAGGCTCTTTGTATATCTCACGTAGTAAAGGTTGATCCTGTACTAAGTGCCATTTGTTCAATAAGATTTTCTTTAAATTAGGCACCGCTGGTTGGCGTGATTGTGTGACAAAAGGAAGAATTCTATTGTGCGTTCTTTTAATTTTTTGAAGAGCCGACTTTCTCTCTTCGAATTTCATTTCTGAGAGGACTTAATTTACAAGAGTGTCTGGATAACCTCTCGCGTAAAGGCGTGATATGAATGCTCCAATATTCTCTTCAAAAGTATTTTTTTGAAGACTTAGTTCGAAGCAGCCTAAATGCTTCGCCTTTGATGAAACCTTTACTGACCCCTGGTGACAGGAAGCGAAATGCGCAGTACTGAAATGTTTCTGTCGGCTTGCAGTGAGTTCGCACGTTAAGGATAGATCTTTGTCTAAATATATCGCACAACATGTGTCAGGCTGTAGCTACCTCATCTGTGATAGCTGCAAAGCAATCTCGGACAACGTTACTTTATAATATCTGCCCCAATAACTGCTGGTTGTGAGTTCACTTTGCCAAAAACACGAATCAAGCGACGGCTCTCGAATTCATCGCCGTTAAGACGGCAAAATTCATATTCGACATTCCGAATGTCGAATATGAATGTTCTTTGGAGTTAACTGCTCCATAAAATATGCGAAACACTAGACTTGCTCTGACACGTGGAGATATTCTCGCAACCTTCTCAAAAATATTTCAGTATGACAAGTAGAATTTGAGAAAATTCCAGCAACCAATGAAAATGCAGAATTAACCGCAGGAATTCATACATTAGTTTTTCAATGAATATTTAAGATGAACACGTGACCAGCCGATGCCAGGGCCTTTTCCCGTCCGCCATTTTTCTTTCTAGGGAAAAGCCCTGGGAACGAGGTTGGAGGCTGGTACGTGGGCTGTTTTCCAACATGGCTGACTTTCATTTGCATTGGCGCTGCCATCTTGAATACTTAATTCCACTCCTGAATGGATGAAATTTGTGTCGGCAATTTTGGATTTGGAAAACAATAGAACCCCATTGTTCTTGTTGGTCACGTGGTACAAATCCTGGCTCCTGATTGGTTACCGGATCTATAAGCGCCCTCTATTAGGCGCCGCCATCTTGAATACTTTTATTTTTCCATCTTGAATACTTAATTCTGCCCCTGATTGGCTGAAATATGTTGCGGCCATCTTGGATTTGGAAAACAATAGCATCCATTGTTCTCCAAACAATATCCTATTGTCTTTCTCGGCTCCTGATTGGTTACGGCTCCTATAAGCGCCCTATACTACTTATATATCTATCTATCTATCTTTAAAGGGTTAAATATTAAGGTGAAAAAACTTACTTTTATCAACGTGTTTGAAAAACCATTGTTTTTTGTGTGTGCTTCAATTTCCCACTGATGCTAAATCCTTTATATCAAGGTATCAGTATAACCCATTTGACTATCCGTGTGCGGTCCGCTCTAGCGTTCTTGGTTTTAACAAAAACCCATATAAACCGTATATTTTTTGAAAGCTTAATAACTACAGATTATGACCCGATAAAAAATATAAAATAAACCGTTTTTCGAAAATGTGAATATGTTTATAAAGCTTCACGAGCCCATAAATCAAACCGATACGCCCGCCAAATTTAGGTCGGAGAAAATGATTAACATGGCATGCGTTACAAGAGGATAAAGTTTGAAAAGGTAAAAAAAAAGTGCATAACTTTTTAATGGGAATAATCAGAAATCGCAGACACGGTTTTGTCGGCGAACTTTCTGACAACATGCTCTCCGAATTTTAGCCAATTTGGTCGAGCTAGGGGCTGACGACCTGGAACTCGAAATGCACGTACAAGTCGCCTATTTTTTACTTTCGAGAAACAGAGAATAACTAAAATTCGGCGGCATCCAAGTGTTAGGCTTAGCCACAAGTTGCCGATGAATCCCAAAAAAGTTGCCGATAAAAGTGTCTAAAAGTTGCCAAAATTTTTCTGCTTTTCGTACCTTTTTTGGGTGCTCGCACATTGCTTCTTATCAAAACTTTATTTGTCAAAGTCCAATGACAATATCAGAGGTTCTTTCCATTTCACTTGATCAACAAATAGTCTATCAGAATGGGCCCTCATCTGCAGATTCATCTGAATTGGAATCACTGTAATTGTCCGCCATCTTGAAAAACGTGCAACGTGATACCGCTGACCTTGTGATAAGGCATCACAAAAATCAACCCATGGGGGGGCCTTAGGCCCTAATTATTGTATTTTAGAATAAATTGAATAAATGTCTATCGAAAACTGACCAATGTGGCTCAAAACGTGAAGAAAGTGGCTTCAAAGAACCTCAAAAAGCCCAAAGTTGCCAAGAATTCTAAAAGTTGCAAAAATTCTAAAAAGTTGCCGAAAATCTCAAAAGTTGCCGAAAAGTTGCCGAGCAACTTGTGGCTAAGCCTACCAAGTGTTATGAGATTATCACACCAAGCGAGAAACCGCAGATGAATCAACTTTCTATGTAACAATAGGATTGTGACAGTTAACATGGAAGAGGTGCAAATTTCCCGCGACAGCACGCGGTAAATTATTTTCCGGTGAATAAGCCGCTTTTCATGTGTGAAGTCAGAATGCCAAGGTTAGTAAACGTGAAATCATATTTTGATTTACTCTATTCCCCTTCGAAATTTTACATATCGGTTGACTAATCTTCAAAATTATGACCCGAAACAATTGAACTGCCTTTCAACTTCGTCCACTTCTCTTCCTTAATTTCCTCTGCCTCGACAGTTTCTTGTAATTGTATTTTACGGCGACTTGCGCTCATTTCGCCCTGCTCGCTGGCTTCGTGATCGCGATGGAGTTAATCCAGCAATTTTTCTTGGTTGTAACAAGACCCTTTGTCGCTTTCCGCTAATTTAGCGGCTCACTCTTGGTCAAAAGTGTTTTGCCTTCTTTGGCCTTCCTTTAGCCGATGAAAAAGGGCAAGATCGCTTTTTCTTCCTCGAAGACATCTGTGCAATGATTATGGCGCGCGAAATCGCGTGTCAAACTAGAGTCAAACGCAGCAAGTTATTGATGTCATCTGACACTTTGCCTCGACAATTAATTCATTTGATAGAACTTGTCAACTCTCAATTAACTAATTAATGTGCAAACAATTTTCATCGCGCAATAAGTAGCGATAGATATAATATCTCTTCGTGGAGTTTTTTTTCATTTTAAAGATAGCCTTAAGATTTATCCAACCGTTAAAAAAAGTAAAATTTTGCAAGATGGCAAATTTTCCCCTTACTGATACCTTAAATTTGTAATATCCTCGATGTCCGCCTTTTTTCCGAGCAGATACGATGTGGCGCCAACGACCAATGTCAGTGACATAAACCCATGAACCTCATTTCCTCTTGATTCTGTCCCCTTATCATCGTAAGAGAACCCAGTATGGAAGATGCGTTCTCTTACCTCATTTTCTCTTGATTCTTATCATATTAAGAGAGCCCAGTATGGAAGATACGTTCTCTTAACCTCATTTTCTCTTGATTCTGTCCCCTTATCATCGTAAGAGAACCCAGTATGGAAAATACGTTCTCTTACCTCATTTTCTCTTGATTCTGTCCCCTTATCATATTAAGAGAGCCCAGTATGGAAGATACGTTTTCTTGCCTCATTTTCTCTTGATTCTGTCCCCTTATCATAGTAAGAGAACTAAGTATGGAAGACACGTTCTCTTACCTCATTTTCTCTTGATTCTGTCCCCTTATCATAGTAAGAGAACCCAGTATGGAAGATACGTTCCCTTACCTCATTTTCTCTTGAATAGGCCTAATCTAGTTCTTATCAAACTTTTGTCGTATGAATTTAACGTGCCTTCTTCCCCTGATAGTTTCAAATTTGAAACTGTCAATATTAGCGCACGTGAACTGAGGACAGCGAGCTCTTTTTCCTGCGATTAATGTTGTTGCTTAATTAAAAAAGTGTAAATAAGCGTCTCGTAATAACCCACCATCGCTGCGATTTAATGGAGCATGAGCGCTATTGATTTGCCGAGCATGCCTAACAAACCATGCTATTGGGTGGGGATAATTCTCGACTTACCACTACTAGTCGCTTCTTCTGTCAAAGACGTTGCTTAGAAGCCTGGCACATCAGTACGGCTCACTCTCTGCTCCCAGATACCAGTTACATTTGGACCTGTCCAATGCAAGAAACACTCTCCAAGCTAAAAGAGATTTCAAACTTTCTATCTAGCTTCAATAATCTAGAAATAACCTTTTAGCAGTAGGAACAATGGGTTAGGGACTAGGAAGAATTCTGCGTATAATCTGTTTTGACAACTTCTTTTAAACACTTTTGTTAACAACGTCAATTTTGAAAAAACCTAGTTCCTCTATTCCATCAATTTTAAGATCTTGTGTCAATAGACCGAATGCATAAATGGCGGCCAAAAAATTATTCTTTTCTTTATGTGCTAATTAGACTCACTAGCATCGTTTTCATGGACAAAATTCAAAAGAAATGTTGCTTGAGAGCGAGGTTAATGACGTTAATTCGCATATAAACAAAAGAATAAATTTTTGGCCCTATTTATGCATTTGGTCTATAGTCTGCGCTGGAAAGCTCCATAAATAGAAGGAGAAACGAGGAAGAATATAGAATACTTTACAGTAAAATCAAGTACCAAAATAGCGCTAACTTATTGTTAAATCATTTTTAAATGATTTTAATTAGAGTCGGGCTGAGTACAAACTGAAATAACACACAGGAAGAAAGTAATTATTTTTATACAGATCTGATTTTCCTCGACTTAAGAACGAAACAACTTGTTATTTCTGGAACGTCAGTGGATATAAAATGGAAAGGCAAACCGGTTCAAGTAACCGCTCGGGGGGTTAACAACTTCCTTCGCAAAACATCCCACATAAATTTCCAGACAGCTGTTGACGACTCACCGTTTGATTACGACCTCGTGCTTTTGGTCATGATTATAGCCCTTGCAATTTATGGGAATGGAGAACTGGAACGAGTCTGACGGTTTGTCACCAGGGCCGCTCAACTTCTTTCCACGAAAACTTGCAGTCACGTGCAATTCGTAGAAATGTTTGTACAGTAAAGCTGTATTCTGGTAAACTTAGCTGTTCAAGCGGAAAGACCAAATTATCTTTCTCCGTGAGAAATTGCTCTATAAAGAAAAATGACAACTGCAGAAAAGTCAGGGAGGAGGAAGAAGAAGGTTATCGATATTTTCAACTTTGATAAAACCTTCGGCCTTGATTCAGTAGCGGATCTGTTGAGAGCGACGAAAGCGAAAGTTGATTTTGAAATTTGGATTGCGAAGCATTATTTCCCTCTTGGTTTAATGCCAGAGCTGTGCAAGAGTATCATTCCCAAGATGGAAATGGACGTTGCAGTTTTCGTAGTTAACGCAAACGAGTCCTGCTTGATTATCAACGATGAGAAAAGTGGTAGTGGATACACTAAAATGTACAGAGCTTTACTGCAAGCAACTGGTAAGCTACCGTTAAACCCGGAAATACAAATACATAGATAGTCTAGTCTGCTTCCCATATCTATCCTTCTATGTAAACTGAGGAGTTGAGATTCGCAGAGTGTTTCACTTAGTAAAAATTGCAGACAGTAGACCGCCGCTAATCGCTGGTTTTAACGTAAGTTTAAGGTACTAGTAAATCTGTGCACTTTAAGGTTGCCAGTAACCTTGTCCGCGTACTAAGGCAAGCCTAGGTATACAGTACGCTTGAACCTTTCACGATTCCTGAATTCTTCAAAGATACCAAACAGATCTAAGGTTTTATATTAAACTGTCATGCAATCAACTGTGTACGTGAAGGCAATGATCCCTTGCAGACCTATAATGCAAGAGTTTGAAATTGGTTCGGATTGCACGCGCACGGATAGCACCATAGAATCTTGCCAAGCAATTATTTGCTGGGTCAGTGTGATAGCAATCTTATTCTAGATCTGTGCTAAGACCAACTAAGCCATATTAGCTATAACTGTTTTTCTGTTGTATTTAATAGGCTTTAATTGATGAAGATGGAACTTGCAAAAATTAACCCAAACTTAATCATGGGTTGTATCCGCTTGGATAGCTTCATCGGTATCTACGTTTGGGTGTAGCAGATTATGTCCGTATACGAGACAATTTGCATATTATGGTAGTCACAACTTTGTTCAAACGCCGACCAAAAGAAACAGAAACCCTTCTGACGAGGCGCCTTTAACTCTTAGCAAGTAGAGTTTTTGTGAAATATTACAAAATAGGTCCGCAATGCGTACATGTGTGGCTTACTAGACCACGTGACAGGCACTCCACTCTCGTGGACAAATAAATAAATAAATCCGATCGTGCCATCATGTGGCTACACACTTCGTTTCAGCCGCACAATAAATTCTTCCTGTAGTTCCCTTGTCTAAAGAACAAACCAAGTCGAGTAAATATCACTTTATCACTTTAAGCGGAGTAAATATCAGGAAGAAAGAGTATTATGCATCTTGCTTAATAAATTTTTGCGCAAATGGCAAGTTTCTCAGTGAAAAATAACTTGTAATTATTCTCAGAAATAGAACTGAATAATGGAAAAATATTTAGGGCGCTTAAACAAATACGACGACAAATGGCTTCCTTTTTTATTTTTCTGGTAAAATATTTCAATTGTTACTGTTCGTATTTCAGTTTAGAATTTTGTAAGGAAAATTTGCCTCTCAACAGTTGTCTTGAGGAAACTTTGTTCGAAGTTCTATTTTCTCACGTTGTTGTTTGAAAAGTACGACGAAGAAACTTAGTAGCCTGTATTTTACACATGCATTTTTATTGTCGTTCATTAGCGTTATTAATTGGTGCCATCCAGGTTGGCGTCTTCGTTATGGTCATTTTTGCTTAGCCTCTGTAGTAACACCTGTCGGTAACAGCTTTCTCAGACGCTCTTTTTTCTTTCGTTAACCAAAACCCACTTGCACAAGGACTTCCCAGTGTTGAATATCCTGAGATGGTGCACGAGCCAATCAGATTACTCAAAATGCCAAGGTTGCTAAGATGGTATTAAACTGTAAATTTTACATCCAACAGGGGATAAAGTTCTTGTGGTTATCGGTGAGGATGACAACTATAAAAGCCACGCTGAAAGAGATGGCAATGTTCTGTCCTCCTGGGCAAAGAGAATAATGATATCCCAATTGAATGAACAGTTCCTGGATGGAAGAAAAGGTTTTGTGTTTTCGTGGGACAAAAAGCATCGCCAAATTCACGAGGAAGCACTGTTACATTATTTTGACCCTAAAAACTTTGGGCTCAAGAAGTTCAAACTTGAGCCGAGTCAAGACACAAAGTTGACTACTGTGTCAGATGAGGAAACTAAAGAAGCTGAAGGAAACAGTGGACAGAATCAGTTGAGAGATAATGATGCAGGAAACGATAAATTGCCAGGAAGAAGCAAGGAAGGGGACGAAAGCTGCAACCGAGGTAAGTACGAGGCACTGAGATCTTTTGCTAGCATTTTCTTGAATTGTAGTTATGTTTGCATTTAAGCTATTTATGCAGAACGTGAACGATTATTCAATTTCACGGAAACGAATCTCATTATCAATAAAATTAACAAAATGAAAATAAAAAAAGGCTCCGACACGATTGTTGTTCATTCGTTGGTGAGGATAAAGAAATTCTGATTTCTGCGTTCCTCTGTCATTGTCTTTCTGATACTCAGTCTAAAGTGCATCGTAAAAATACGCATACCCGGCAATGTGGTAATTAATTGGTTGATTTAGCTTTTAAATAAAATCTGTACTGTATGAGGTTGATCTCGATGCATTGTTAGATCACAATCTGCGTATGTTGCTTTTAGGTACCCGCCATAGGAGTGATGTTAGTCAGAACAACAAAGCAGCGATTTTTGACAGTGGCACAAGAAAGAGAGAGGAACTGCCTAGCAACAAAGAGACGCCTGACAGTGCACTGGGGCCAGGATCTGACGTGCAAGGTAACAATGCGCATGCTCAGAAATGTGGTACATTTGATAGCGAGACAACTTCATAGATAATATGCGTATGCGATTTCCGTTCCCGAGTTTAATATCACAGGACGAATTCTTGTGCGTATGGAAAGGTGGGTTTTTTGATACCCCTTCGCAGTGAATGAAAACTCGGACAAAGCGTATTCCAACTTAGTTTTCTCGGTACTAAGTTTTACGTAGCATTTTCTCGAATTAAACCTATGCTTGTACCAGGCAGAACGCGAACGATAACTTCACCAAAACAAATCTCAATACCAACAGAATTAACAAAATCACAAAAACGAAAATGCCCCAATACGACTCACTCAAGGTACGAATACATGTGGTCAGCAACAAGCCACAGAAACCGTGTTCGATTGCTTCAGTTTATTCCTTACTGGAAGTTGGGTGCGCTTCAGCCAGTGGGTGGCCTGATAGAGCAATGCAAAATCGTAGTTACTGTGATATTACTTTTGGCAGTGAATCGAGGCCCCACTGGTGATTGGTGTGGTTAACTCTCTTATACCGAGTTCATGCCAACTATACCGGTTTAGGCGGAAACATATTGGAATTAAATGTGTGCAGCTGGAACATGTTTAACTGAATTACCTTGCCTGCTAAATTAGTGTAAAAATCGGTTTAGTTTTATGTGCGCACAGTGTTTGCAGTACAAATGTAAACCATGTGAGGTGAAACGAAACCACTTTATAAAATCTTTAACTCTTCGATGCAAACGCGATATAAGACCCTTTAAAGGGATAGCTGGATTAAGCCCTCAAATATTATCTGTGTTACCTAAGGTTGACAAAGAAATTAGTCCGAAATTGGGCCTCTCTGCGTAGTTAAGGAGAGTGTATTTTTCATAACAATATGCGTATGTTGCTTTTAGACTTAGTCATTCTTGGATGCAATGCAAGTGATGACTCCTTGAGTGCTTTATACCAAGTGATTCTGGACCTTAAACCAAAGCTTCACCTCAAATCTGATCCCCCAATGGTCAGCCAACCGCCTGATCGTAGTAACTGCGAAATTACTTTTGGTGATGAATTAAAAACCCCTTCGAGGCCCCAGAGGTGATTGGTGTATTCAACCTGAATTCTCTTATATCGTGTTCACGGCAACTTTACCGGTTTAGGCGGTAACATATTTGAATTAAATATGTGCAGTTGGAACATTGTTCACTAGATTACCTTATGTGGTAAATTAGTTTAAGTGTTCAAACTCGGTTTAGTTTCATGTGTTTTCACGGTGTGTACAGTACAAATGTAAGCCATGCGTGGTGAAGCTAAACCGCTCTATAACATCTTTGACTCTTCGATGTGAACGGGATATAAGACCATTTAAAGTAATAGCTGGATTAAACCCTCAAATATTATCTGTGTTAGCTAAGGTTGACAAAGAAATTAATCAAAAATTGGGCCTCTCTGCGTACCTAAGGAGAATGTATTTTTGATTACAATATGCGTACATTGCTTTTAGACTTGGTCATTCTTGGATGCAATGCAAGTGACGACTCCTTGACTGCTGTATACCAAGTGATTCAGGAAATTAAACCAAAGTTAAACCTCACATCTGACCCCCCAATGGTCAGCCAATCACCTGGCCAGTTGAAGTCATATTTGATGAAGAACAAGATCAAAATTTGCTTGTTGGTATCTGACGCTGAAGCAGTTAAGAGCGCATTGATGAATTCACAGCAGAGAATGGAATATGAAGAGGTTTTCAAAACAGCTTCAGATAAAGTTGGTAAGCAACTATGGATCGATAACTGAACTACCCTGAGAATGATATCATTTGAATGTAGGATACGTTAAACTAGGAAATCCACTTCAATAGCTATATATGTCTTCAATAGCTCTAGTTACATTGATGAAAGAAGAACATACTCTTTAGTGTTAAGGTTACACAATACCTTCGCGGGTGTCCTTCGGAAAAAAATTCGTACGCGCGTTGTTTTAAAGTAAACTTTCACAAACTATATATCAATAGAAAGGTAAAGAACTGTAGAATTCGAAAAAAAATATCCGTTGTTTGGCAGAGCCATTATTGAGAAGAAAGAAGCCAATAAACCGAAAACGACCGAGTGTCATTCCGCCGAATTAATCGGGTATCAAACGCAGCCACTACTGCAAAAGAACTGCACAATGTAAATCAGCAAGCATCAATCTCTAAAAGGGTGTCAGGCTTTTTCGTAATTCTTATTGGTTATCTTTTTATAGACCGGTAAAGTTGTAGTAGCGAATAATTTGCCGACCCCGTTGCGTTCGCGGCCGTAAAATGAGAAATATCTAAATTAAACCTAATCCCCGACACCCTTTTGTTCCTCGATGCTTAATGAATGTTCTGGCCAAATTTCATAATTATCCGTCCATTCTACATACCCGATTAATTCGGCGGAATGACACTCGGTCGTTTTCGGTTTATTGGCTTCTTTCTTCTCAATAATGGCTCTGCCAAACAACGGATATTTTTTTCGAATTCTACAGTTCTTTACCTTTCTATTGATATATAGTTTGTGGTAGTTTACTTTAAAACAACGCGCGTACGAATTTTTTTCCGAAGGACACCCGCGAAGGTATTGTGTAACCTTAAGTGAAATTAACTTTTATGTCACTACAGTCCTGCGCCGTAGTTTTTCAGTGAAAAGCTGTACTGAAGCTGCAATGCAGTAAAACCCTCAACTAAGAACCTGAAAATTAAGAACCTGTTAGCCTAAAACTTGGATTTTATATCCTATAAACAAGAACCTATTCAGCCTAAAAATTGAAAACAGGTTCTTATTTTCTTTACCATCTTTTTTTGCAGCTGAGTTTTATTTGCTTTTCTCCAGAGTTAAGAACCTATTTTAAGAACCTAAGTAGCTTAAAATTGTGTTAACTACCATTTATATAGGAAACTGTTAAGACTACTGCCCAAAAATGTAGGCTCTTAGTGGGGTTTTTTTACCTTGTCCAAGTATTGAAAAATTAAAGACACACACCTTTATCGCAAAGAAACAGCACAGCACAACACTGTTATGTCTCAGTATCTCTCCAACGAATGATAACATTCTGCTGTTTTGTCTGAAACTGTAAAACAGTGAGAACCCCACACAGAATACCGCAACAGAGTACTTTCAGAACCTTCTAATATAGTTTGCGTTAAGATAAGAGAGTTAAATCCACACCTTCCAGTAAAACAAACATTACTACAGTACAGTGCTGTTCCGTGTAGCTTTCGAAAGCATCGTCACACCGCATGGTTTGATCCACACTGATTAAATAGGTCATTAATTCATTAAATTTTTTTCAGTGGAAAAGGTAATCGTTACTATATGTGGGCCTCCTATTTTGCACGAGAGCGATGAGACAACTGTTACACAGGTAATAAACAGCATTCTGCAGAGGAATAACAAAGGATTTCTGGTGTGGATGAAAGGCGGAAAGCTGCAAATGAGCAGTGAAGTATTACTGGAGATATTACAGTCAATCCAAGAAACAAGTCAATCAGCAGGAGACGTAAGGGCAAGACATAAATATCCTGTTCCGTCGTCGAATTATTCAGATGGTGAACGCACTCAAAGAGGTTTGACCAAAACTCAGTCAACAGATTACCCAGGAGAATGCGATACGTCATCCGTTCCCAAGCTCAAACAATCACGTTCTGATGACCAGCAGTCACGAGCTGGCCACGTGATGCCCCACGCATCGCAAATTACCCGAAATATTCCATGGCCTTCTCCTTCCAACCAAAAAGACAACCAACTGTCAAGGGAACCATCAAACAGTCTTTCAGGAGATAGTGGAGAAGACATAGCTACCCAGTCTTCAAACCTGACAGGCGTCCACGGGGGTTGGGTTTATGATCTAAAAGGAGAGAAAGTGAGCCTCGTAATGAAAGCTCACCTTCGTAATGGAAAAATTTCAAAAGAGGATGGTGATTTTTGGCTTCCTAATTGGACGGTGCCTGAATATATTCAGAACGATTTGATGTCTAAGTATTCTGACACGTCCGTAGCTGAACTGATGATTTTCTATGATGAAAGCGGAACTTTGAGAAGTAGTGTAACTCTAAAGGAGAACTTTTTACGAAGGTCCTTCAGATCTACGACGCAGGAAGCGAGCCCGTACGAGCTTCTTGCTCCAAATGAGTCACTGATGTTGAAAACCCTTATCCGCGATGGAAAAGTTTCTCTGAGGCCAGAGGATGTTGAATGTCGTTATCCTGGTTGGCAAATCCCTGATCACGTTATTAAACGTATCGAGCAGAATGAGTGGGCGACAAGTAAAGCCAATCTGTTTATTATCTCTGATGAACCGGGAAACCTGAGAAGTGTGGTGCAAATTGGTACGCTTCGTAAGGCGCAGACTTATTTGAATAAACTAATTAAGCCCACTATGAGTGAGAATACGATGAAAAATTCCTAAAAACCTATATATATTTTGTCGCGTTTTAGCCTAGCCTCCTTCACAAACATTGTGGCTTAACATAGTCTACGTTGTGTTTTCAAACCTATCTCTGATAACGGCCGCCAAATACATTAATTTTTTTTTTGATTTTTTATGCATCCTTGTTTGAAAAGGATTTAGTAACTGAATTATCAGTTTTGTATTTTAAAGTTTAATTCCGTATTCTGTTTCTACGTTGTTTGCAGTATTGTAACAGCGTCTTCATTAGGAGCGGGTAAATAAGGTTACGGTTCTGCGGATTTGGCGTTTTATTGCGCGCGTATTACAGATTCAGCTTTAAACGGATTTCCGAATTTCAAAAACGCCTTATATTCCAACTGAAAGTTTTTCTCTGGATTAGAAACTCTGTACATCAAACCTTTATTTGTTCAATGCTAACTTCGACAATATAATAGATATGAAGGTTTTGTTATGACAGGGACGGCGGAGCCGGGGGGGCTGGGCGGGCTTTAGCTCACCCCAACCTCCCCCCATTCCCCCTTTTTAAGACGATGACATTTTTTGTCATTTTACACTTATCCAGGTTGTCGTTTTTAAAGAAATATCTCATGGAGAATGTTAAAAATACCATTTCTGAGCCTCTAGGTTTCAAAATATTCTGGGGGAGGATGCCCCTTGACCGCCCTACAAATTCGCGCCTTCGACCCTCGTTTTCAAGCCCCTACCCTTTAAAATACGCTCCGCCGTCCCTGTATGAGGAAACGTTTTAGTGGGACGATAGTTTTTCGTGCTTTGATCTCTAAGAATAATTGATTTTAAGAAACCGTAAGCTACAATGAAACGCTTGTCAACATTTTATTAGATTGACAGATGATTTTAACTGGATGAAATCACATTAGAATTGCATTTGCTTGATTCTTTACATAACTTGATTTTATTCAGGACGATTTGATGGTTAAACGGCGAAATAACATCTCTCCTGAGCTTATCAAATACATGGCGACACCTTAACAGCACGTATTGCACGCCGCGGCGCGAATTTCGTGTACGAAATTCCGAATTTCGAAGTTGAACTGTTGACTTTGTACGATAAAGCTACTTCAGAAGAAAAAAATCAGCGAGAATCGACCATTACGAGCAAACTGAAAAAACGTGGTAACACAGGGAGGTTAATCCACAGATGAAAACGTTAGGATAAAACAGATAGTAAAAGACAAAGCGAGTTCGACATCTCTCACTGAGATAACCAGCCTCACTTGTTTAATTCAATTCCCTTTTAAGGCCCACTCTGGGACAGTAAGTCGCCGTAACTTTAGGCGACTTTAGGCGGTTATATTTGGCAAAATTGACAGAAAAAAACATGGTGGTTAAGGCGACTTAAGGTCCTAGAGTAGGCCTCTTTTTACTACTTCAAGTGGTATAATAAACGAGAACCACTAAGTGGAACTTACCGGGGCCCAGTGGGACACGAGATTGCATAGATATAGTTAACCTCTCGCACCTCTCACGATGGAAGCTTCACTCAATGTAGATAGCTTTGGTAAGTCGCTCTTATTCTCGATAAGTTTCACGATGGAAGGTTCACTCTTAAGTGATCGCTCGTAAATCTGTCTTTCCAAAGATTCACTCTTAAATTTTCGCTCATAAACTAGTGCATCGTAAAGTTTGGGGAACAAAAAGCTATAATCTTTCTCTTGACTGTCCTCCATGCCTCGTGCTCTTCAAAATGGCGTATAAGATTTCAATGAACCAGCGAGCAAAAGTAACGAGCCAGCGATATATCTGAGTCAGCGGTATATCCCTAACAATGTAACGTTGAAAAAACGACAGAAAACCGTCTGCATTTTATAACCGGTGCCAGCCTTCGGCTAGGCCCCGGTAAAAAATAAAAACTATAATAACTATTAAAGTTCAGGCTGAAGGCTGCAGAAAGAACTTGTCTCACTGCTTGGTGTTACTTGTGACGAAATGTAGGAACCACATGAGATTGCATCACGCATGCGCACGTCAGTCTTTGAAGCTCGAATGTGAGTGTCAGGCATGTCGAAGTGTATGATGGTTAGCTGCCACGGAAGCATAGATGCATACTGTAGATATCTTGTTAATACTCAGTACAACAGCAACATAGTATGAGAAGTGTTACTGGGCAGGGTAGAATATTCCATGGGAAGGCATGTGATCCCTTGTTGCAGTAGGTGACTCATAGTTCTATTTCGTCACCATGCACTGCCACAGGGTCCCATAAGACGTTATAGCCCTGTCAGTCACATGAGAGTAACAATATCAACAGAATTTATTCGTACATTTCTCAACTTATCACTTGTTCTCAATTTCTTATTACTCCAAGGTATGGTAAAATGTATGCAAAAGGGCTTAGATATAACTATCTATATAAAAACACATTTAGACAGTTCCGCTAGGATTTTTTACTTAATTTAGCTTGATATCTAAGTTTCAGTATATAGCCTGCATGGAAGCAAAATAAATGTAATTGTTTTTCTTTTTTGTTATGTTATAATTAAATTGAGTTATGGATGCCACTCAAATTGAATTATTAAATGAAATCGTAAAATTATTAAGCACTCAAGAACTTCAGGGTTTCCTTCAATCCTATGATTCATAATCATGAGCAAAAAACCTTCTCTGCTTTACCCTACGAGCCGAGGTTTCTCTCTTGCATGGCTTTTAGCAGGGTATCTCGGCGTTCTTCGCTACAATTTTGTCTGTTTTCCACAGCACGGAGTCTTTCCGCTTCTCGGTGTTCTTCGCTAAAATTTTGTCTGTTTTCCACAGCACAGAGTCTTTCCGCTTCTCGGCATTCTTCGCTACAATTTTGTCTGTTTTCCACAGCACGGAGTCTTTCCCCTTCTCGGCGTTCTTCGTTAACATTTTGTCTGTTTTCTCGAGCCCGGACTCTTTCTGCTTATCGGCGTTCTTCGCTATAATTTCGTCTCCTTTCTCTTTCCCGAGCTCGCCTTCTTTTGCGATCTTCTTCGCTCATTCTTACCCAGTTAATTCTTGCTCTCTTCCGCTCTCTTTCCCGTTGCTCTTCACCTGAACCCTGTGTTCTACAAATTATATTTTCTATGCTATTGTTTGTTGACAATAGCAATAAAAATTGTTTCGTTTATCCTTTAGTAAAACTTTAACAGTGTAGAGTAATAATATTGTCTCAAAAAGACAATGAACTGAAAATTTCTTTTTCAGTCGTCAACACAATTTCCCGCCAAAAATACGCGGGCTACCAGACCTCGATGAGTTAACACATGAGCCCACAATTTAGTCATGTGATGCTGGTCAGTGGCTATCCCGTTTTGACAGCTGTCAATTGACCATATTGTGAATGTCCAATATAAAAGATGTGGATTTGCCAAGACACACCTGAGATACCCCTCCCTTCCTTTTGATAGTCTCCCCTACCCTACCCGTACAATCTGTAGACGCGTACGTACGTTTGTACGTACGCTCGGTCAGTCACGTGACAACCAAAAGAAAAGAGGTTGACCATATTCCATGAGTAGGGAGCCCCGCTATAATTCAGTAGAGTACTCTAGATTCTTTGTAAGAGTCTTTAAGTACTCTAGATTCTTTGTAAGAGTCTTTAAGTACTCTAGATTCTTTGTAAAAGTCTTTAAGTACTCTAGATTCTTTGTAAGAGGTTTTAAGTACTCTAAATTCTTTGTAAGAATCTTTAAGTACCCTAGATTCTTTGTAAGAGTCTTTAAGTACTCTAGATTCTTTGTCAGCCTGGGTATTTTGGGAACCTGGGATATAAGTAGCACTAAGCCAGATGTTTAACAATTATTCCACGAAATCGAGTCGTACATGAGCTATTAGCCAACGAGGCGCGTAACGCCGGGTTGGCCATTAGCTCATATACGATGAGATTGAGTGGAATAATTGTTTCATTGTATCTCTAAACCCACGATTGTAAGAAATTGGAACTAATTTGCACGACAAGAATTGACTTTATTGTTGTTTGTAAATAGAATCATGTTATTGTCGAGCTGAAGTTTCAAACACGAGTCCGACTCGTTTTTAAACGTCTCTTTAATGTACAAGTCAATTTTTTTCGACTTAGCAAACCAGTGTGAGAATTAGAAGTGGAAAAAGTACGTAAGTGAAAAAAAAAAACTCCGTTTACGGGCTCCATGGATGTTTCAAAATGGTGGCTGTTTGTAAGAGTTGAACGTTCCGTAATAAACAGTTAAAATCGTGTCGATTTCTCTACATAATTTGCTTACTTGTCACCGAATAATTTCATCCCGTATGTATTTGCTTCGATAGTAATTTTTGGTATATTCTTTTCAAGCAAGACTTGAATTTCTTCTAGATCTAATTGACGAAATCTTTCCTCTATAATGACTGTCGTCCGTACTAATGGGATATAAGCTGATAGCCTGTGGGTATAGGGAACCAATTAGAGCGCGCATTTACTCATATCCAGGGGTTGTAGATATAATAACATGGTTTATACACCAGCTCCATGTTCTAATTGCCATGTCATTGCATGCAGTGGATTTAATGCCTTCCATTGCATTAAGATATGCCACCGTGGTAATGTTATCTGACTGGTCAAGGATTTGTTTTCCAGTATGGGGGCCTCAAAATTACTACAAACCTAACAAGACCGCCCTCATTTCAAGACAGTTTATGTAACATGTCTTTTCCTCAAGACTACAAAACCATCCGGTGGACGTTTCACCACATACTGCTCCCCAGCCCAAATGTGAGGCATCTGTAGTTATAGTTAAGTCAGGATTTCCATGGCTGATAGCTCTACAAGCATTCATGAAATTAATAACCCATCATGTCAGATCTGTCCTGGACTGAGGTGATAGACCCAGGGGGGTAATCAGAGTACCATTTGCCTCTTTTGAGTGCTAAAAGTTTGTTACGTTCTAAGTGTCTATAGCGCAGCTCTGCAAATTCTACAGCTGGAAAACTTGACACTAGGAGTCCTATGACCCAAGCAACAGTGCGGATGGTGACTGTCTTCTGCTTTAGCAAATCTTGACAAGCCGACCTGACTTTAATGGCTTTGGCAGGTGTCAGACAAACTGTCATAGCGACACTGTCCAGTACAAACCCAAGAAATTGCATTGTCTGTTGAGAGTGAAGAACTGATTTCACTGGATGGACAAGTGAACCCAAGATTGGTGAATAAGTTTAAAACAGTATCTTGTACATTTCTTAGACAGGAGCTAAACGTGCGTCCAGTAAGTAGGGAATCATCAATATGTCCTATGCATGTGTGCTCAATAGAATGGTCATAGGCACAGACCGGTTGGAAAATTGTTGTAGAAATTCTTGGGGCAAAAGATAAGCCACGAGGCAGGCATGTTAACTGGTAGCATTTTCCTTGGCATACCGCAAACATAAGGAATTTTCTGTCCTCCTTAGCTACAGGTATAGAATAGTATGCCATAAAACATCCTCGTCGGATAAGCTTAAGAGCAATACGGAACGTGTCCATTTTGAAATGATGGAAGTCGACAAATTCATTTAATGGCTTTCATCCGATTGGTTCCATCCCTCTTGGACGGGTAGAGATATTAGACACAAAATCATCTGGTCCAGGTTCAGCCAATGTGATAACTCCTTTATGTAAGAGTTTAGCAATTTCAGTGTTAATTATCTAAATTTCAGCTGGTGGAAAATAACTTCTGTTAGGCTTGAACACCTGCTTGGGGTGGTGAGTTGCAAACTCTATATGATGATGTTTTATGGCATCCAAGATTACTGGGTCACTAGTCAAGGATGCCCATGTTAGCAACTGGTCTTTGACCTGCCCAGCTCTAAAGAGCTGAGTCCTCTTATACAAGTCACTTATGTTAATACTTAGAGAGAGCCTTTTTTCATTTACTTTATTCTTTATTGTTGGCTTGGGGTGTGCTTCAGATTGTTCTCCCTAGTCTGGATTGATGCCCGACCCTGGCCTAAAAAGGGTGCCGTTTGAATGCACTGAAGCTAGAGCCTTGTGTTTGGTCATATGGTTTAGCTCGTTGGTACATAAACCCTGACGTTTTCGCTGTGTAGCTTGGCCCATTCGGGGCTTTCTGCATTTGTTGACCTGCTCTCTTGACCTCTTGTGTAGAGACACGGTAGTGTAGTGGTTAGCGTGCGGGACTTCCCAGCAGGAGGTCCAAAGTTGAGTGAGCGAGGCTTGTAGCCCGCGCAAAACGCCCACCATTTCATGTGAATCACTTTTCTGGTTTGTAAAGTCGAAAACAAAACCGGTTGTTGTTTCCTCCATATCTGCGGAGTTCACCTCCCACGAAGACTAGCTTGAAGAAGACTCTGCTTTGCAGAAGACGATTTCGCAAGGAAATATTTTAGAATTTCCTCAAACACCAAAATTTTTGTTCCAACTGACGGCGCCAAGCAATCCCAAGCAATTGGCACTGACGTGCGCATGCGTGATGCAATTTCATGGATCCCTGTGGCAGTGGTGACGAAATAGAATCATATCTTCATCGCGCGAAGATCTTATTTTTATCTTACACGTGTGAGGATATCGGTGTCGCCATGGTTACTAACAAGATAAGCCAATTACTAGAGAGCTTCCCGCTCAGGCGCGCTGCCGGTTCTTTTGAAATTTCATTCACAAAATGGCTTCGAGGTGCGAAGACGGTACGGTTACCAGTGAAATTCTTGATGAGCTGTCAAATTTTCACATTGAAATTTTTTCAGAGCTTGTAGAACATCTAGGAAGCTAAAAGATTTACCGAAGTTGTCTTAGGTGGAAATTTTATCAGTATCTATGAAATAAACAGAACATTATATGGCCGCGCGAGGATACGAATTTTCTCTTCGAGTGCTGAAAGTATCTCTTACTCTTTTACTTCGCTCACTCGTGAGAGATACTTTCTGCACTCGGAGTAAAATTCGTATCCCAGGGCGGCAATGTAATTGTCCTCTCCTCCTCATATCAAAAATTATATTCAATTTCACCGAGAGAGTTCGCAGGTATACTAGTATATGATATACTACGCAGAAGTTGACAATTGCTGTAAACCGTAACTTATATCCCGTTCACACTAAAGCTAATATATAGATTTAGCCAAGCCTAAAAGCGGGGCTCCCGTTAGTACTTTCATTTCACTTTAAACTGTAAAAGCATTCTAAAATATTGCGAAGGAATTCACAAACGTTTTTAAGTATAGTTAAGTGTCGAGGTCGGTTAACTTGCTATGATTTTTGTCTAAACTTTCGTCTGCCATAAGTACGGTCTTTCTACCTACAAAGTCATGGAGTATATTCTACAAAAAACACAAATTATCAATGTACTGTATTCTATTCCTGATGAAATTAACCATTCTATTTGCGTAAATGTATTTAAAAGATTTGTACACGCTACTGGGAAATGCAGGACACAACTTTTGTCATTTTCGTGTTAAAACGAACACCTCGATAAAATAAATGTTTACTCCAAGCAGGGTGCAAAGAAAATTAATTTTACAGATTGCCCTTCGGGCAAGCTGTAACCAACATCTACCAGCCCGAAAAACATTTTTCACGAGAATGAAAAAATAATTATTAATTATTGTTTTCTTAATTACATTGTAAGTTTAAAAAATTACTGCCTTCATTTATTCACTACAATCAGCTGTATAGTTACTTAAACAAAAGAAATAAATAACCGTAAAAGTGTGAACTATAAGTAGACCTGGTCCAACGCAACACGTGAATGACTAACATACATTTGAGACATTTTACAATTTAGAAGAACATTTTTTACGAAAACAACGGCGTTGAAACCAAAGTTCTCAATCGACACACTAAATGACAACGTCGACAACGCGAAAAGCTGCCAGTGAAAGCGCTACATTCTGCAATTTGCCGCCAAGAGAAAATTCCCGCGGGAGTATTTCTTAGCCGTCGACAGGGGAGATGTTTTTATGATTAAAGGACATAAAAATTTGAAATCTTTCATCAGTTTGCTTCTCATTCAAAAGTGGTGCATTCAGAAGATCATTTTTCTGAAGAAGGTTTGTTTAGAAGTCGGTTTTCCAAGTCAAGTGTCAAGTTTAAGGGAAAGTGGAAAGTGTGAGTGTTGAGTCACGCATCAGTGAGCAAATACTATGCAGACAAAACTTATGCAAATTTGTGGTCCATAGCACAGAGTCTTTCCACTTCTCGGCTTTCTTCGCTACAATTTTGTCTGTTTTCCACAGCACGGAGTCTTTCCGCTTCTCGGCTTTCTTCGCTACAATTTTGTCTGTTTTCCACAGCACGGAGTCTTTCCGCTTCTCGGCTTTCTTCGCTAAAATTTTGTCTGTTTTCCACAGCACGAAGTCTTTCCGCTTCTCGGCATTCTTCGCTACAATTTTGTCTGTTTTCCACAGCACGGAATCTTTCCGCTTCTCGGCGTTCTTCGTTAACATTTTGTCTATTTTCTCGAGCCCGGACTCTTTCTGCTTGTCGGCGTTCTTCGCTATAATTTCGTCTCCTTTCTCTTTCCCGAGCGCGCCTTCTTTGGCGATCTACTTCGCTCATTCTTCCTCAGTTAATTCTTGCTCTCTTTCCCGTTGCTCTTCACCTGAACCCTGTGTTCTGCAAATTATATTTTCTCTGCTATTGTTTGTTGACACAGCAATATAAATTGTTTCGTTTATCCTTTAGTAAAACTTTAACAGTGTAGAGTAGTAATATTGTGTCTCAAAAAGACAATGAACTGAAAATTTCTTTTTCAGTCGTCAACGCAATTTCCCGCCAAAAATATGCGGGCTACCAGAACAGCTTCCAAATAAATCACGTCACCTCGATGAGTTGACACATGAGCCCACAATATGGTCATGTGATGCTGGTCAGTGGCTATCCCGTTTTGACAGCTGTCAATTGACCATATTGTGAATGTCCAATATAAAAGATGTGGATTTGCCAAGACAAGCCTGAGATACCCCTCCCTTCCTTTTGATAGTCTCCCCTACCCTACCCGTACAATCTGTAGACGCGTACGGACGTACGTACGTACGTACGTACGTACGCTCGGTCAGTCACGTGACAACCAAAAGAAAAGAGGTTGACCATATTCCATGAGTATGGGGCTCTGCTCCACGCGCGCTTCGCGCGCGGGAGCCCCGCTAAAACATGTTTTAACCGTGTTCTAATAGACTGGTTTTATTAAACTACCCGTTCACATCAATTACTTACACTTTAACACCCGCCTGCACTTACTTGCACATTGCACATCTCACAACCCCATCTGTGTCTATCTCTGCGAGCTTCAAAGCACAAGTTACATAAATAAAACCAGACGCCTTTCACAGTAGACACGCTGAGATGCATAACGAGCTAAGTTGCTTTCCATTAAGCCTGAGGGAACCGGCTAGGGATAAATAAAACTAGCCACCAAATTTGCAACGACATTGTTCAATCAAGGCAGGATTCCAAAACGAGCGAGGCTTCACGGTAACGTTTGTACATCCATTTTGATTTCACCGCTGCAAGATGGGACTAGGAGCAAAATATTTCACGGATGGTCCAAGCTGCTGATCTCAAGGAAAGGATTCAGATCTGGCAAATGTAACGGTTTTGTTTTTACGTGGAAGAAAATGGAATATCACTTTACAATAAAACCAACCACTTTTACCTTTAGAATCCCAAAATAGCGCTAACTCGCCGAAATCACTTTTAGATGGTTTTAGAATTGGGCTGACTACAAACTGAAATACCACACGGAAAGAAAGTAATTATTTTTATACAGATTTGATTTGCGTCGACTTAAAAACAAAACCCCTTGTTATTTCCCACACAAAAAGTTTCAAAAGGGAAACCTGGATCGCCTGTGGCTCAGAAAATCATTGAGAAAGGCAAATCGGTTCAAGTAACCATCCTGGGGCTAAACACTTTTGCCGCAAAACATCCACCACAATCAAAGGTCATTTTGGATTCCCACTGACCGAAATTTCCAGGCAGTTGTTGACAACTCACCATTTGATAATGACCTCGTGCTTTTTCTAGCCCTGGCAATTTATAGGGATGGGGAACTGGCGTTTGTCACCAGGGGCGCTCCACGCTTATACTCATTCATTCCTGTACAGATGAGGCCATCAGTTAATACCGATGTAGATCATTTCAGAAATGGTATACGTAGAGTTTATAATCGATTCACTAACCGAAACGAAGACGAAGAAGAAGTTAACCATCGATGAAGGATAAAGCGATTATGAAGCGGCCGAACCCGAAATATTCCCCGTATATACAGACAGGACCGACATTTCGGTTTTAAGAGATGGTAACCGTGTTAAAGTATTTCAGACTACTGGTAATTTAAATTTTAACTTAACAGAATGGAATATTATTATGGATAAAATTACACCATACATTCAAAACCGGGTGAAAGTCATTCAATCATTTTCCTGTAAAATTTATCGCGGAGACGGAGAAGTAATTGACTATTTCAAAACTTTAGTCGTCCTCCAGCGACATTTGGTTCATTTGAATCACGCGCATTTTCTTCATATATTAGATGAAATACGAGTGTGTATTCAGTAATATGAAATGCAGCGATTAGATTTACAGGATGCAGGCACATGAGACGAGGCTTATTTACCAGCCAACCGAATTTACGGAGACGAGGTGTTTATGAGAGGCGTGTTAGTTTTACAGAAGTCGAAACCAAAGTCATATTATCCAACGAACCACGCCTTGGATGTGGGCCACTCTTCGAAGAATTGGAAAAACGTCGGTGTATTTACGCTTTTTATCAATTTAATGATAATCTATGTTTGTGGCGCTGCATCGTAATTGGGCAAAGTATTCATAACGGAATGAATAGACCCGAAGCTAGAACAACACGTGAAGCTTAAAAACTTGCTAGAGATTACTATAACGATCCAAAGTTAAAACAAACTCAAGTGCCCCCGACTTCATTAATAACATTTCGCATTATTGCCAAAATGACCAATATGAATATTCGAGTCTTCCAACCAAATACAGATTTTAACCTCTTGGGAGCTCGTGCTAAATCAAACCGAGTCTTCAACAAAAGTGCCTCTTATTAATATTGGTCTGTACATTGCTTCTGTATTCAAAATTTAGGGTTGTTAACCCGTAACTGGGAATGGTCTGGGCCGGGTTGTTCGAAGCAGATTGTATGCTCTAAAAAAATAGAAAACGTTATCGGAGAAAATGCTTTTTAACAAAAGGAAAAGAAACCCGGGTTAGAATTTAACCGTGGATTAGCGCTAATCGGCCTTCGAACAACCAACCCCTGACTGCCCTTCTCGATTTCCGAAAGAATGGAACTTAAAACGCCTTATTAATGATGATGCGTGTCAAGGGGGTAAATAAAAAATTTTCTGTGCTGGAGAGAAATTTAAACCAGCAATGAGTTCTGAAGAACAGACCTTCTTTCCAACGACTCAATTCAGCTATGCAGGGTGTAAATGGATTGAAAAACAATCGGAAATATCGGGCAAACATATTCACCATGCATTGTGTAGCCATGGTAGAGAACGTTTGATTAAGATAGATGATTCTGATATATTTGTAGACAGCTACATACCCGAATCGGCAACAATTTACCAGTACTACGGATGTCATTGGCATGAATGCCCATGTTTAAAAGATAGAACTAAGATAGAAAGGGAATCGCAGACTGGAGGTCATGGGTTCGAATTCCGTTCAGGCCTGAGTTTTTTTTTTGTTTTTTTTTTTTCAGGCTTTAATTTCACAGCTGCTTAAGTTGTGTGCATAACTGCGATGATCAATTAATGTCATTACATATTACTCCGCAGTTGAAATATGTGGTCTTTCATATATTCATTTGCACCATACAAAGGGAAAGATATATCGACACCATTAACCTGGACCACAAAATGAAAGCCTAGGGTTATCGAGTTATTTCCATTTGTTATTGTAAAAAACCTGAAATCACCAACAGCAAATTAGAGAAGCGGTCTATTCCATATCCATATTTCATTGTCTATGATGTCGAAGGCATATTGAAAATGCTATCTATTTCAGTTGTAAAACAGAAGATTTGAGTTATAATGAGGAACACGTACCTGTTAGTGTTGCTATTACAGATAATTTAACCAACACACCAAGTTTCATTGTTCATAAAGATGCAAATCAGTCAATCCAGGATTTTATTAAGGATATTTATAAACGCTCGTAAAAAATTATATTTAACAAATAAAGAAGCCAAAGCCGTGTATTACACTGTGATAAAACACGACGGGCATTTGAGAACACGAGTAAAATGTAGAAAACACGAGCCGCAGGCGAGTGTTTTCTACATTTCTCGAGTGTTCTCAAATGCCTGGAGTGTTTTAATCACAGTGTAATACACGGCTTAGGCTTCTTTATTCGCTTTATGATATAGATTTTACATGCCGCGAGTAGAAACAACAAAGCACACAGATCGACAAACCGACGCCATTTAATACCAAATTCTCGACTTTTTTCGCTTCTTCTTTATTGGTTTTATTATTCTCAGCTTCAAAACTTTCTGCTGCTTCGCAGAGAATTCCATCATGAATTTCTTCAAAGAAAAATGTTTTTTGCCATCTCTTAGAGAATTGTCGAGTGGAGGTAATGTGGCGAAAAACAATAAAACACGCTTTTTCTATGTTTTATACTCTGATAAAACATAGGTTTTTGACCAATCAGAGCGCGCGTAAGAACGTAGCTATATTATAAAGTAAGATAATTTATCCATCCGGAAAGTTTGCCTCTTTCCGTAAAAGCGGTATGGCATCGTTGGACCTATCAAGTGCCAGTACTTGGGTTTAACAGCGCTCGGTATGATATTAATATGATCAAACGATATTTTGTGAAACGGCTAACCGAAAACCAAGGTGATATTAAAGAAAGAAAATAATTATATGTTCTTAAATGCGGACAATTTAAAATTCTTGGATGGGAGAAACTATTTGGCGCCCGGTATATCATTGGATGCATGGTGTAAGTCTATGAGCTGTGCATTGGAAAAACTCGTATTTCCTAATGAGTGGTTGAATAGTTTTGAAAAGTTATACCATGTTGGTCCTGTGCCTTATGAATATTTCTATTCAAAGCTCAAGGGCGCTATGGCAAGCACAAAAACAGATTACGATAATTTCGAGAAGGAGTTTCATATTAAACGGGTTGCGTTACGATGTTAGGTTGTATTTACTGTTTAGAAGTAACTTTAGGTTATACATCAAGGTCATCAAGGCTTAGTTGCTGTCTGGGTTCCTAGAAATATTGTGTGTGCTAACCCACGGCTAGGCGTTAACCATCAGTTGTAGTTTAATTTCTGGTTACTTGAAAGCTGAGAGGTGCTAACCCAGAGCAAAGCGTGAAGATTTAGTTACTGCGTAATCCCACCTTCTAGAAAATCGATTAGGGCGGGTGACTCAATTACTGTTAGCTGTAATCGGTTTTCTAAGAATGGCACATAGAATGGTTTATTACGCGAGCGGGAAATGTAAGTTGTATCGCCGAAATGTTTAAGGGGCTAACGTTTTGTGCGCTAAGGCCTGGGTCAGTGCGATAGCTAGAGACTAGTTCATTTACTTTTTTAATCATAAAAATTTCAATTTCCTTTATTGTGATTGGTTTAAAAGACTCATATTTTCCACTAATTCACTTGCTAAGTTGTTACCTGACAGTTTTTATCTGACATTTCAATAAACCAATGACATTCAAAGTTGTAGTTTAAATCAAGCTATCACAGCCTTGGTTTCAATCAACACAGAAATAGTGTACAGACTCCTAAATAAATAATAATAATAATCTTTATTGAGGAAACTTTTTCACTTACATGTGGTTTTCGAAAAGGATCTCAAAGATTAATACTAAAAACTAAAATATCTACATTGAATTTAAAAAAAATGCTAAAAATTAAGAGGACTAAAATAAGACATTTATAAAACACTTAAATTAAAAAATTAACTAGAAATACGACTCTCGCAAAAACCTCGCGAAGCTAGTCTTTGAATAAGTCACAATACTTTTATATTTTATTTTATAATTTATTTTTTATATCAGCGTAATCCCCATTATTTAATTTGTTATGCTGTGTTTGGTACACAATTAGTGACACCTGGTGCAAATTACATGATCAGTATACCGCTCAGCACAGGGCTTAAAAATTGACCTTCATTTAGCTCTTTCACTGCCACTGAGATTGCACGAGAGGGAATAGAAGTAAAATTACTTGTTTTCTTGACAGGGAATACAGAGTCAATGAAGTATCACAATAATATTCAGTTAACACAAATTGAAAATTATTGTAAATCTTTTGAAGGTGAAATCTTGAAGAGTTGATATGAATGCTTGTGTTTACCACAGTGTAAAAACCTGTTTTTTTTTTTTAGTTGTATTTTCTTAGTCTCTACTGCTTTGTCTTCTTTGTTGTACATCACTTTTAAACACAATATGTTCTTACACTGAGGATGAGTTAAGTGCTCCAATTATTTTTGGTTTATCTTTTTTCCTAATAATTGCATGAGATTCATTGTAAGAAGAATCTTCTGATTAGATATTTTATTGTCTACTGCAGCATTATTTCATTCCTAGGTAACCACAATTGAGAGCATTATGAATAGTGCATGTTTCAATTTGTGTACTCTCTTCAGTTGCAATGGTACCCCTAGTGGTAGATAGAAAAATTCCACTTCCCTCAAAAGAGATGCCATGTCAACAGAAGTGTGAGATGCAATGTCATTACATAAAAAAATGGGGGTAAAACAGTTGGATTCTACAAAAACTTTGAACAAAGGTTTGGTAATAGTGAATGCCAACTGTATAGTATGTGGTTGTGCTATTTTTTGGTCATATCATAAAAACAATACATGTAAGAAAGAGTTATTGAAATCTTAACATGTTGAAAAAGATTGCTGCACTATGTACTCCTGTAAGAATATAATGTGAAATCAACATCAATCAGTCACAAGTATATACCACATGAAAGTTTCATTGTGCTGTTACAGAAACATGCAAAATATCTATACCCAACCAGAGAATAGTATATTATTTTGAATATATGCAAATTTGTATTATAAAAACTGCAGAAGAAAGATTTATTATAAGGATGGTATTTCCTCGAAAAAGTCATGGCAGCCAGAGGTATTGAACTTGTAACCAATGACATATAGTAACGAGACAAACTATCATTATATTATTATCATCATTATTCTCATTACTATTATTATTATTACTGGTATTGATATTATTATCATTATTGTTATATTTCTTATGGTAAACATAATATATTTTTATGGGGTGGGATGTATGTCCTAATCTTGGTAAAGGTATTGTTACTCTACTACTACAAGCAATACAAAAATCTTCTTAATAGGCTTTCCATCAGAGGTGGTAGTAATCAAAACAGCTCCAAACAATACCATGTCTTCTTTAATGCTTAGAATCTAGTGCAGTCATTTGTCTATAAAGTTTGTGTGGAAAATCATAATTGAAAGCATACTTAAGGGCATTTAGAAAAATTGAAACACTTGTTACTACATACAGCACACTTGCAATGAATATATGAGAAAGATTATAAACATTTTGGCATTACAAAATTTATTTTCTTCTTTATAAAGTTTTTTCAATGTAAAAGGTTAACTGTATGTTGTGGTTGTTATTAAAGATTGATATTTGACATCATAAAAATGAAGTAAACAGCAGAAAGTAACAAGGTTAACATGTTATGTTTAACTTTGCAAATTAAGGCTTGAATTAAAATTTCATTTGTGGGAAAAGTGCAAGGGTTCTAGATAGCAATATTATCAGGGGGGTCATTGAACTCTAAGGTAAAACTTACCCATTGTGAAAAGGCTATGAAACTTGTTGTCTCTATGCAATATTATTGAAACCTTTCAATCAGAGAATACATACATACATATATATAGCAAAGAGAAATACTACTCAGAAGTAAGTAATAACATTTGCTTTATTTTCAAATGATCGCATTGATCACTGATAAAATTGCAGAACCAGTACTTTATAGTGACACTGGGTATATATTATGTTGAAAACTCTCTGTGTTGGGAATTTCTTCAAAATGGAAACGCTATCGTTTTATTATGACAAATACCAACTTACATTCTTTTGTAATCTGTTGGTCGTCTTCCGATTCCGTTTTTAGACTAATAGAATTATTTTCCAGAGACATCTTCAATCGTTGAAGTCGTTCCTACTCGGTTTCCCTTCTAAGTCGTTTTGCTAAATTTAGTACGCCAATATATTTCGTTATGTAATCGTTCACTCATGTCCTGTATTTCTATCAATAACACATTCAAATTCAAAACTAACTTGGTTTAATTCCTGGTCCTTTTCCCTGCTGTTTCGTTTGCCTTTTTCTGGAGCGAGCGGTTGTTTTCTTTGCTGCGATTTCTGTTGTTATTCTCCCTGCTGTCGTTCCTCTGTCCCTGCTTTGAGTCGTGCTTTCCTTGTGTTGATTTTCACGGTATTCGAACTTACTCGGCGACGATCTCGGGCTAATCTTTCTTGAATATCTCGGAGATCATCTTGCTGGGATGTACTTCAAGGACGAGTGAAATCGGTTTCTACAAAATTTACATTACCTTCAAAAAGGCATCACCGAATTCTCAATGGCGGAAATTCAGCAGTTCTCAAGTGCGCTACTATTGCCAGATAACCTGGCCTGCGAACGGACACCTTTAAAATATAGATATATATATACATGTAAGGTTGACGTTATAGCAGCGATTGAAATTATTGTTGTAGAGCTGAATTGATTCTGGCGTAAAGCGTTTGAACTAAGAGTGAAAAAGCAGAGAATAACACTTCTAAGTACTTGCGCTGACGGCAAGCGTGGGAACTGACTTGAAATGACACGCCTTTAACATAGATGAAAACTAAACTAGAAATACGACTCCCGCAAAAACCTCGCGAAGCTAGTTTTTGAATAAGTCACAATGCTTTTATATTTTATTTTATATTTTATTTTTTATATCAGCGTAGTCTCCATTATTTTATTTGTTATGCTGTGTTTGGTACACAATTAGTGACACCTGGTGCAAATTACATGATCAGTATACCGGTCAACACAGTGCTTAAAAATTGACCTTCATTTAGCTCTTTCACTGCCACTGAGATTGCACCAGAGCCCTTGTAGAAATTTAGTACATTTAAAGTATACTTTAAATAGGTGATAAACGCTTTAAAAAGTATACTTCATTCATACTTAAAGTATACTTAAAGTATACTTACAGAAGTATACTTAAAGTACACAACTTTTGGTCACCCAAAAAGTATACTTAAAGTGTACTTTAAAGGAAGTATACTTGAAGTATACTTAATGCATACATGTATAAATAACTGAAACACAGGTTTAATCAATCTACATATTTATTCTTATCAATATATATATATATATATACTGTAATAAACGTGACTTTTGCAATACAAATGTACTCTCGGTGAAAAGTAAATCTGACTAAAAAGAGGTTTTCACAATATTATAAAAAGGCACCTCTACTCTGATCTTTCAAGTTAATTGGAACTCACTGAATTTGATAATAATATATAATAATGTATATGTTTAGAAATATATAATCATGCACAGCAACAGTCTGCATGAAGTAGTGACTAGATTTCTTTAAACTGAAATAAACTCATGTTCTAGTTTTTAGCAATAAACAATAAAATGTATGTTGCAAAGATTAAAAATTTTAATGGACAATTCCATCACTGTATCTAAGACATTTTAAACAGGTGTTTTAAGAAGCTTTTTGCACATTTTTCAATAATCAGCAACTTGGATGGTCCTTTTGTTGACTTAGCTTCAAGACAGGTTATTTTGTTCTGCAATGCTATTTTGACCCCACTGTCACATGTCATGTCTGGGAACTTCTTTCTTGTGTAACCTACAAAACAATGAGAATAGGAAAGACTTAGAGAAGCTATTATATCAAGAACACAGCCAAAGATGATCCCTGTAACTAATTTCTTTGGGCAGCCACTTTTACAGATTACTTAAACTTTTCCTTTTAACTTCTTGTAAGTCACCACTTCTTGTATGTTGTTGATCCCATGCCACTTTCAATATTAGATAGCAAGCAAAGACATTTTTGAGATATAAATAGTGATCAGAATTAACTAAGGCAACTGCTTTTACTATATACCTGAAACAATAATGATAATATGACAAAGGCTTTGTTTAACCACTGGGAAAGAAAATAAACTTATTGTGGTTACTATTGCCATCTCAAAAACATCTGTACTTTAGTTCTCTATATGTTTATTGCATAGTCATGTATTAAGCAAAAAGCTATTTTAGAGACACTATCAAAGGCTTTTTTATACAAGCTAGTGGACAGCCGTAAATGCTCATTCACAACAAAAGCATTATATAGTTTACTAGGCAACATACAGTATTATATGTAAAAGCAGTAAAATACTGATCATTGATTGACATCTTACTGTTTCTGCATATGTTAATGCTTGCACTTTAAAACCAGTACCTTATTGGCAACTTCAATCAATGCATCTGAATGATTTTTTTTTTTAAAACAAATCTTTTGTCAAAATTTTAAGAATTCCCAATTCACTGCATTAACCTACCCTTTCAAAGACTGGCTCATGCAGTGTAAACATTTTTATCATTTTTATCATTTTAATAAGTATTGTTAAGTATTGATTATACTTACTCAAGATGCTCTCAAGAATGTCTGTATCAACACACTGTTTTCCATTTTTTCCTCCAAGACTCCTCCCTAGAAGCTCATTGTGGCTGTAAAAACAGCTTGGCAGCTGTGGAATCCATTGCAGTTTTACTTTTTGTTAACTGCTCTTTGTCGTCTGTTAAAATGAAAGTAAAACAGATTTCAATTACCTCTTATTGTATTCTTTCCTTTTGGCCCAAAGGCTTGAAAAGATTTGCATGTAAGTAATACTTGTTGCTTTTGTTGAACGCGTATGCGCATAACAGTTATTTCAGTTGCATGCACTTTCAGTATGTATCATTTCCTTTTGACTGGAAAGTATGACCATTTTTTTACCCACTACTAGGGATGCATTAAATAGATATACAACCAACTGCTTTGGCTGAAACTTTCATGAAATTTACTGTTAAGAACGGTAAGGGCAAGTTTAAACGGCTAAACGAATTATAAACGAAAAATAATGGTAGAAACTCACCACTCTCGCTCAGAACCACACAAGGGTAGTACTTTTTGTCCAGGTACATATGCATTGCTGAAGTTCAGTTTCACCAACGATAAACTTAACATTGTCTTCAATAAATTACACCCGAAACCATTCTAAAAAGGCAAACAAATAATTCTTACTGTATATACAATAGTTAAAAATCGAATTGCAGTGACCTCGACTTTTTAGAACAACAACGAGAACATGCTGCCTCTTCTTTCAATTTGAGAGAACCGTTTAGGTTTCTTTTATAGCGCAAAGCACAAGGGTGTCTGCAAACTCATATTAAGAAAACGTTTATATAATTTATGGGAACACATCAGTCTATATTTATCGATTAAAATGCGATAAACTTTGGGGCTTAATAGCGGGCAACGAATGCAGCGCATCTTTACGTGTGAAAAGAACTTGGAACTTTGTTATATAAAACAATTTCACTTACTTCTTTCACCATACTTGAATGATGGTGTTGTTTTCCTTTTGTTGTCTTTCTTTGTGTCGCTCATTGTGTAAACAGACAGAGGTAAGATCTAAATAGAAAAGGCAAAATACCAACGCAATTTCACGAGTCACCGATCTCAAGGTTACTTTCGAGAGACAAAGTTCGCTGGCCAGTTCGTTTCGCCCGCCAAAACTAAACTCTGTGTCCCGTATGTTGCCAAGTAAGGAAAAGTATAAGACCCCGTATATAAGCCGACTGTGCTAGATGTCAGCGGAGCTTGACAGGGACAAGAGAAAAAAATGGCGGACAACAGTGAGGATTCTTCTTCGGCAAAAAAGCTAAAGAAGAGTAACTTGCGTGGACCTTTCAACCGGGATCAAAGATACCTCGAACAACCTTGAGACGTTGGCCAAAGAACTTCCCGACGTCCACTGCTTTGCCCTCGGACGACCTCAGCACGGAGTCAACATTTGGGAATGACGCGCGACTGAGCGGCAGCTTTCCATTGTTACCCATCCATGACTTTACACATATGGAAACCGGTGAACCATTAGACAGTTCGTTAAGCCAGACTGCTGTTCCTTTCGAAACGGATGACTGTGAGAGTTATTTTAGTCAATACGAAGATTATGATCATGAGCATGGCGACCAATGTGACCCTTTAGATGGACCTCTTAGGCCTTCAGAATCAGGACTAGCCGAGATAATTGCAGAAGATAAACAAGAAGGCATCGAAGATTACCTTATGGCTTTCGATTCTGAGGAGAGTGCTGGTAACGTGTGCAAGTGTGGTACAAATTTTGTAAATAGAAAAGAAGTCAAAATAATTTTATCAATAAACATGTATTTAGTTGCAACAACTCTTTGAAATACTGTCTCAGAATTATACCCTTACTTTACACCCAAGTTATGTCACTGGTTTGGAAAAATAACTATTATTGTTAATTGTTCTTTATGTCTGGTATGTGCATATTGTATATGCTTATACAAAAAATTTCAATGTTTTTGTTAGATCAGTTGTGAACCACTTCATTTGTGATACCCTGCTGTTTAGTGGTTACTCACTATATCATAATTTGGGAAATGTTTCTGTTTATATGTTACACCAGTTATTAAAAAAACTAAAATACTGACATTAAGCAAGAAATATGGTTCCTGTTGCTTCTGGACAATTGTGTACTACTGATTCAAAATGTTTTCTGGAATAGTTTTTGAACATGTATTAATTGTTTCCGTTTTAAAGGATCTTTGGAGAGATTTTAAGATTGCAGACTTGCATGCTAGATTGTCTGCGACTTTAAAAGTTTTAAAAGTATACTTAAAGTATACTTTATTTGGTATGCTAACCTTTTTGCAAATTCCAAAGTTTAGAAAAGTATACTTGCAGTATACTTTTCCAATTGAAGTATAAGTGAAGTACATTTACCACAATTTGTTTAATATACTTCATTTATACTTTTTTGTTGAAGTCGATACTAAGTATACTTCAAATGTACTTCCTCTCTGGAAAGTACAAAAAAAGTATACTTGAAGTATACTTTAAATGTACTGAATTTC
The DNA here is from genome assembly GCA_949710005.1 of Ricordea florida. Lineage (NCBI taxonomy): Eukaryota > Metazoa > Cnidaria > Anthozoa > Corallimorpharia > Ricordeidae > Ricordea > Ricordea florida. Next base: position 7,745,053 of record OX453274.1, on the reverse strand, counting down.
TACAAGGGAGAGAATAGAAGTAAAATTATTTATTATCTTGACAGGGAATACAGAGTCAATGAAGTACCACAATATTCACTTAACACAAATTGAAAATGATTGTAAATCTTTTGCAGGTGAAGTCTTGAAGAGTTGATATGAATGCTTGTGTTTACCATGGTGTAAAAACCTGGTTTTTTTATTTTTATTTTCTTAGTCTCTACTGCTTTGTCTTCTTTGTTGTACATCCCTTTTAAACACAATATGTTCTTACACTGAGGATGAGTTGAATGCTCCAATTATTTTTTGTTTATGTTTTTTGGTTATAATTGCATGAGATTCATTGTAAGAAGAATCTTCTGATTAGATATTTTATTGTCTACTGCAGTCATTATTTCATTCCCGGGTAACCACAATTGAGAGCATTATGAATAGTGCATGTTTCAATTTGTGTACTCTCTTCAGTTGCAATGGTACCCCCAGTGGTAGATAGAAAAATTCCTCTTCCCTCAAAAGAGATGCCATATCAAGAGAAGTGTGAGATACAATGTCATTACATCCAAAAAAAAAAAAAATTGGGGGTAAAACAATTGGATTCTACAAAAGCTTTGAACAAAGGTTTGGTAATAGTGAGTGCTGACTGTATAGTATGTGGTTGTGCTATTCTTATGTCATATCATAAAAACAATACATGTAAGAAAGAGTTATTGAGATCTTAATATGTTGAAAACGATTGCTGCACTACGTACTCCTGTAAAAAAATAATGTGAAATCAGCATCAATCAGTCAAAAGTATATACCACATGAAAGTTTAATTGTGCTGTTACAGAAACAGGCAAAATATCCATACCCAACAAGAGAAGATTATATTATTTTGAATATATGCAAATTTCTATGATAAAAACTGCAGAAGAAAGATTTAATATAAGGATGGCATTTCATCGAAGAAGTCATGGCAGCCAGAGGAATTGAACTGTTACCAATGATATATAGTAATGAGAAGCACTATCATTATATTATTATCATTATTATTATCATTACTATTATTATTACTGGTATTGATATTATTATTATTACTATTGTTTTTTTTTTACGTTAAACATAATATATTTTTATGGGGTGGGATGCATGTCCTAACCTTTGTAAAAGTATTGTTACTCTACTACTACAAGCAATACAAAAATCTTCTTAATAGGCTTTCCATCAGAGGTGGTAGTAATCAAAACAGCTCCAAACAATACCATTTCTTCTTAAAGGCTTAGAATCTAGTGCGGTTATTTGTCTATAAGGTTTGTGTGGAAAATCATTATTGAAAGCATAGGGCATTTAAAAAACTTGAAACACTTGTTACTACATACAGCACACTTGCAATGAATATGTGAGAAAGATCATAAACATTTTGGCATTACAAAATTTATTTTATTCTTTATAAAGTTTTTCCAACGTAAAATGTTAACTGTATGTTGTAGTTGTTATTAAATATTGATATTTGACATCATAAAAATGAAGTAAACAGCAGAAAGTGACAAGGTTAATATCTTAACTAGAAATACGACTCCCGCAAAAACCTCGCGAAGCTAGTTTTTGAAGAAGTCACAATGCTTTCATATTTTATTCTTTATTTTTTTTTATATTATATATTTTATTTTTTATATTAGCGTAATCCCCATTATTTTATTTCTTATGCTGTGTTTGGTACACAATTAGTGACACCTGGTGCAAATTACATGATCAGTATACCGCTCAACACAGTGCTTAAAAATTGACCTTCATTTAGCTCTTTCACTGCCACTGAGATTGCACCAGAGGGAATAGAAGTAAAATTATTTATTATCTTGACAGGGAATACAGAGTCGATGAAGTATCACAATAATATTCACTTAACACAAATTGAAAATGATTGTAAATCTTTTGCAGGTGAAGTCTTGAAGAGTTGATATGAATGCTTGTGTTTACCACGGTGTAAAAACCTGTGTTTTTTTTCTTTAGTTTTATTTTCTTAGTCTCTACTGCTTTGTCTTCTTTGTTGTACATCACTTTTGAACACAATATGTTCTTACACAGAGGATGAGCTGAACGCTCCAATTATTTTTTGTTTATGTTTTTTTGGTTATAATTGCATGAGATTCATTGTAAGAAGAATCTTCTGATTAGATATTTTATTGTCTACTGCAGTCATTATTTCATTCCCGGGTAACCACAATTGAGAGCATTATGAATAGTGCATGTTTTAATGTGTGTACTCTTTCCAGTTGCAATGGTACCCCCAGTGGTAGATAGAAAAATTCCTCTTCCCTCAAAAGAGATGCCATATCAACAAATTGGGGGTAAAACAATTGGATTCTACAAAAGCTTTGAATAAAGGTTTGGTAATAGTGAGTGCCCACTGTATAGTATGTGGTTGTGCTATTTTTAGGTCATATCATAAAAACAATACATGTAAGAAAGAGTTATTGAAATCTTAATATGTTCAAAAAGATTGCTGCACTACGTACTCCTGTAAAAAAATAATGTGAAATCAACATCAGTAGTAGATGAGAGTAATTTCACACACACACATGTTGTTGTTGTTTTTTCACACACACATGTTGTTGTTGTTTTTTTCACCCACGCACGCGCAAATTTTTTGTTATTCACTCAAGAGTACGAAAAAAATTTATGTAAAGATTCACTCAAAAATTCCCATAAGATCAAGAAAAAAGGCGAAGATTACCCAAAAAACGAAAAGATCTAGTAAATTTTTATCAGATATTGCGAATAAAAAAATGATTTAAAGATAAGAAATATTTTACAAAAAATAACAACATGGAGAAATTAAATGATTTGTATTTTGGTGAAATAAAAAGAATTGCGAGAGAGTTAAAAATTAAAGGAAGAACAAAAATGACTAAAAAAGATCTTATTAATGAGTTTAAAAAATACAAAGAGGAGGAGATTATTAATTTGATTGAAAAAGTTACTAGTAATAGCATTTACATTTGTACCCACGGAAAACTCAAATATTTTTGTAAAGAATGCGGCGGATCGCAAATTTGCAAACATGATCGAATTAAGTACGTTTGTAAAAAGTGTAAAGGGTCGCAAATATGCAAACATGACAGAGTTAAGTGTCGTTGTAAAGAATGCGGCGGGTCCCATATTTGCGAACATGGTAAACAAAAACAACAATGTAAAGAATGCGGAGGATCGCAAATTTGTGAACATGGTAAACAAAAAGCTTCTTGTAAGGAATGTAGAATGAAATTAAAAAATGAATTATGATTTAAAGATAAAAGTAAAAAATGAAAAAAATGGTACAATTGGAAATTATTTACGAAAATGACGAAAAGTTAAGTATTTGCGATTTTATCGAAGAAATAAAAGAAGACTTACATCAAAAATTATCGAAAAATCGACAATATTTTCTTGATACCTGGGATTATAATGTTGATGAACCCAATGAAATGGTTTTTGAAGTAGGATATTCTAATAACGATTTTTCTAATTCGTTTGGTTTTGGAGCAAAATTAGGTTTTGACGTTGATGGAATAAGTGTTATTAAATTTGTAAAAAAAATTTTAAAAGCCGCTAATCATGATTTTTCTAATTATGTTCCTGAATACCATTTTACTCCGATCCGTGATATGGTTATTTTAAACTGGGATGAATTTAATTATTTTCATGATGAAGATGGTTTTTATCTTGGTTACTATGACAAGGAATGTCGAATTGACACCTTCGATGAAAAGTTTCTTATTAAAACATTATCAGTAAATGTAAGATTAAATGAATATAAGATTGCGCATAAAGAGACGATTTACATGGACTTTTACAATGAATTAATGGTAGTAACATGGCATCCAGACAGAGTTAAGGATTGGTGCCACGACATTGAGGAACAAGCAATTTATAATTCTTTACAGGATGAATAATCTTATGTAATTGTGTTACATAACTAAAGTAATAGTTATGCAACAAAAAAAGACTTTAAGGGGGGCCAACCACGTCGAAATTATCTAAATCTTAAACTAAAAGTTATGGGGGAACCCTTAAGATCAAGTTTTCCCCATTCATTGTCTAATATGGTTAAATCAAAGTGGTTTATGACGCTATCATATTTTCGAACTGGAATTGTTGGATAATCCTTTGAGGGTATGTTTGCGAGTAAGTGTGATGGTGAGAGTTTTACAAGTTCACCATTTTTGGTTTTGTTCAAATACGAAGACTTGTTATCAACTATACTACACATAAGTCTCAGTGGTTCCTTAATCTGGATATTTATGGGGTATAATTTACCAGGATTTATAACTTCAGGTACCCCTAAAGCAATCGACAATCCTCTGGTAAGTTTAATTTTGAAGTTCTTATTTGAATATAGATAGTCAAAAGTATCAGTCTCAATTATTGTTATCTTTTCCGTATCAGGATCATTAAGAAAGACTGATTGAATGTTACGAAGAGAATATGTACCGGGTTGAATTATTATGAAGCCCCGATTCTTATCATTTAATAATGTCTGTTGGTCCTTAAAATTAATCAACCTTTTGGTATTTATATTGCAATCCAGGAGTTGTATCTCTCGAAGATTTTTCAGCGGGGGATCTAAATAAATCCTAGTTTCTGATTCATACATTGTTATGCTTAACATTTTGTTTTGATTACATCATATTCATCTTTAGATTTCTATAATCAAAACATTAACGAAATAAAAACCAAGCTATTGCACCACCAACAACCATAAATACTATCAGATTATCTTCATGTTCCGACCGGAGGGAGGGTTGAGTTGATTTAATATTATTTTCTGGTTTAATTGGATCTGTTTGTGTTGTTTCTGATGGTGGTTTGTTTTCGGTTTTATGCGGTAATGAAACTTTTGAAGCCCCCAAATTATGGTTTATTCCAACAGGTTTTGTTTCAGTATTTAGGGAATTATTAACTCCAAAATTCATATCATTACTAGCTTTCATAAGTTTGTTATTATATCCAACCACACTTTCTGTATTGATTATCATATTACTAGGCATCAACCAAACACCAGGAGCAATAGCTAAATCAAGCCGTAATTTCGATTCTTGTACAGCTAATTGATATCTTTGTATTGAACTGGAAATATCATTCTCAATCACACTACTTTCAAATAAAGACAAGAATTCTTGTTGGGTCTCTATCGCCCCGCCACCATTACCATAAATCGAATTTCTAGTGTTGACTTGTGCTCCCAATATACAGTAAACAAAAGCTTCAGCGGATCGATTTAATCTTCCAAGTCCAGCTTTAGTGAGACCATGCCCACTTGTTGGGATAAACCAAGCATATTTAAAATCGGAAAAGTCATCGTTACGGATAAATGAAATGAGATTACCCTTTTCTTTCTTACCACCTTCATCAGCGAATTTACCACCTTCACCAGGCCATTGATCCGCTTCAACATCATAATTTCTTACAATATGTACATTTTGATATCCCCCTCCTTTCCCATGATATCCTGCACCGTAATCAAGGAATATATCTCCTAATCCTGAATTTCTTCCACCTTTCCATCTAAAGTCAGAATTATTACTAACCCCAAATTCAGCGCACAATCGTTGATATACAACTTTACTATATGGATTATTATTTATCACAAAAGGTTGTTCGTCGGGTAAAGGTAGTTTCATTTCATACAATATTCGTCTTATTGTGAAATATATATGAAACTTTATGAAACTACTCACTACTTTAGGATAATTTAAACTTTCAAAAGGACTTATCCCACAGCCAGATGTAGCACACCAAACCGCAAAGTTAAGCTGTTGAGGCCAATAATTAATATCAGGATTATTCAACCATCTTCTACTTTGTTTTGCAGTATTGAATGTTACAACTTGGGATGTAAATATGTTTCTCATTTTTGCTGTGAATTCCTTTGTATTTGAAACGTATATATCTAGAAAGGTTAGCATTTTTGTTATATCAGTTGTAAAGTCATCAAAGTTAATAGCTGGTATTGAGTATTTTTGATTTGTAATGGATAAACTTTTTGGAAATGAACCAACCTTAACTTTATTTTCTAACCCTAAATCTTGCCATAATAATGTTTTCAAATTAATAGGAAGATAATCAGTCCAAGTTTTTCCAGTAGGATCATCATTTGACATAACTGCTGTCCCATTAACTTTCCATTTAATATATCCTCCATATGAATCATTCACAAATGTAAATTTATTAAGGTTGGCGTTTGGGTACCTATTTTTGAAATCGTATAATAACATCTTATTCTTTGTGTTTCAGATAATCTGGTCTTTAGATTAAGAATAAGATGTAAAGTATTAATATTCACTAGTATTTCTAATGCCTGCAAAACAATTACAACCCACATCAGTTCTTTCATATGAAATTTTTAATGTTCTTTCCCGCCGGTTAATTCTTTTAATAGATCTGCTCGAACTTCTTTCCTTATCTGAGACATGTTTAAGTTTTTTTCTGTATCTCTCCTAAATTTTTGTCGAACTTCTAGTTTTAGTTTTTCAAACTTATCCACCTCTGATAAAATTAGAGAAAATTCTTGATCAGATATAACATTATCTTTCAAAGCCTTTGAAACCAAGTCGTTAATAGTGTTTACTTTTGCTTTTGCCAGAGAAACTGTTTGTTCATGTTTACTAACTTTATTTGAAAGTCTTTTTGATGCGTATCCAAATCCAACCGATATTCCCCCACAAATACCCCCCACAGCTCCTAATGGTATACCAACAACAGCACCAAAACCAGTAAGGGAGGTTCCAAGTCCACTTGCAGATAGGATAACTGAAAACACTCCACTACTAACACTTATTTTTGTAAATATACCTCTCGCTCGATTATACTTTTTTCTAACTTCTTCATAATGTTTAATTTCATTCTCAAGATTTTGTAGTACTTCACATGATTTTTGTAGTCTGAAATTATTAGGATCGCCATTCGTTGGTAATTGTGGATAAATTCTATTGTAGTCATCCATATTGTATTTTACTGATCAACATGATATCTTTAAATTTGTTACTTTCTATTCTTTTCATTTGTTCCGCCTTTCATTTGTTCCACAAAATACAGAACCACAGCCATTATCAACAACCATGCGTTTTTCCCCAAAAATCCAATAACCTCGCCCGCTGTTTTAAATAGAAAGCTCACGATTGCTCCAACCATTCCTGGTAATATTTCACCGAGTTTCTTACCAATGGCTTTAAACCCATTACCAACTCCCCTACCCAAAGTAGATAAACCCCTTGAAAGATTAGAAACTATAACACCAATTACTACACCAACAGCACTCACAACTGCGAATACTGTAAAACCATACTTTTTGAAGATAACCTTAACACGTTCTCTTAATGGCAGATTTTTAAGTATTTCTTCATTTTTACTCTCAAGATCAGCTATTTGTTCTTGGTTGTAAATAATACTCTTTCTTGTTAGTTCTCTGAATTTATCAACTTCAGCTTTTAATCTTTCATTACCGCGTTCTAACATTGTTAAATTTGATTGACCCTTCTTATACTTATCTATTTCATCTTTGTATCGTTTCAATTCATTCAAAAGTTTCTCTTTCTGTATTTTTAATTCTGTGTTCTGTTTAACAGTTGCGTCAAAAAGACTTTTTATTTCCGTTTTTTCAACTTGTTGTTTCTCAGCGAATTGGCGTATTTCTTTTTCTTTTTGTTCATATAGCTTAATCTCCAAAGGATATACTTTTGTGGTTGCTTCCAAACCTTGTACTATATTAAGTAATTCCATATTTTGTTCATTAGCTTCATTAAATTGTGATAAAAGATTATTATTTTTTATAAGCATGGATTCATAATCAGCGCCTAGAGCTTTTCTGAAGGTAATTGGTAAATTATCAACTTTTATTACCCCATCTTTATCAATCAATATATGACCTACCGCATTTTTCTGATTACTCAATTTAACCCTCAAATTACCATACTCATCCCATTCTGCTGTAAATGGAGAATCCAAAGGGTTGAAATTTGGAAACAAACGTTTGATATTTTGTATTGCATCTCTCCTTTCATCATATCTATCACTTGGTATTTTGGGTATGGCACCCCCCTCCTCATAATCCCTACCACCAAATGAAGTTTCTTCCTCATCATCAGGGTTAATTAGACTGGTGGTTGATGATATTGGATCCATTTCCAAATTTTCTCTATCAACATCATCGTCTAGATCAGTTGGTTCAAAGTCTGGTATTTCTTTAGGTACATCTCCTCCTTCTGCCATGATTTTTTACTCATCAGTAAGAAATCTTTAGACCTAAAGTTATTTTGAAATTATAGAAATGAATTATGATTTAAAGATAAGAAAATAAAAATAAAAATGCCGTTCTTAATGTTTAATAACCTTAAAGATTATTCAGTACATCTTTGGTTTGAAACTTTAAAGATTATTAGTAATAAAAAAACAATTTCATTTGATAACTTGTTATTGTTAAGAAATATTGCTGTTTGGTTAAAAGATAAAGAAAAACTAGAACAATTATTTACCTTAATTAAAAATGGAGAATATATTTGTCTTGAAGATGAAAAAATGGAAAAAAATTTTAAGTTGGTGGATAATGATATTAATTCTGAAACTTGGGGTAAAACTTTATTGGAAGAAGAGATAATATTTTAATTATATAACTTTTTAATTGATGTATTACAAGTTATATAATAATTTAAAATAATTTACTAACTGTGTACCCCAACGCCAACATTCCTCCTCCCACGTATAACATTTCCCCCGTCTTTTGATTGTCACTTGGCCTATAATAATCTGAAAATTTTGGTTCTTGCATTTCACTATATATTTCAAAAGATTGATTTGTCGTTGAAATATTTTTTGATGCTTGGTATTTTTCATTTTTTTTCTTCATTTCCCAATCAATTAGTTTCTGCCTTTTTTCTTGGTATTCAGCGTAATCTTTTTGATATTTTTCTAATGCCTTATCGTGTCGTATTTTTTCTGTATCGGTTTTATCTCCTGATAGATATTTTGCAAGATATGATCCGCCAACAAAGGCAGTTGCATTTAATACTGCTCCTCCCAACATCATTGCTATTGTTGCCATGTTTAATTTGGTAAAATCTTTTGATCCTCTAAATATGTTTTTAGGTACATACTACCCGACAATACAGCAACCCATTTTGCATAATTTGTAATACTTGAGGATGGGTCGTTCATAAATGATTCTTTCATCATCTTTTTAGCCACATAACCAACAGCAGCTGCTAACCCAATAAGGACTGCAGAATCAGTAACAGTTTTCACAAGTTTGTTTTCGTTTGACATGATTTTTTACTACATCAGTAAGAAACCTTTAGATATCTTTAGGGTTTGTAGTAAAAAATAATTTATAATTACATCATTCCAATTTTTGGTTGTGGATTATGAATCTTTATGGGAGGTGTTGGAACTTGAGATACCACAGGACAAGCAGGTATTCTGTTTTTATTATCCTCCTTCGATCGGTATCTCATAAAAATATCAAATGCTGTAAACCCCAATCCAACAACGGATAAAACAGTAGTAAAAGATAACTCAGGAAGCCATGGTTTCGCTTCACCTGTTTCTTCTTCATTTTTAATCGCCGCTTGTTCTTTTTCCCGGCTCATCTCCCTAGCTAATGCTTCTTTTGCTTTTTTATTGTATTCTGCCAATTTCTTACCAGCTGCAACTTTTTTAGGATCTTTCACCTTATTTTTTGAAGAAACAACCTCTTCTTTTGGTTGGTCTCTAGTAATTTGCTCAACAACTTCTTCAGACATTATTTTACATATCATTAAGAAATCTTTAGACCACTTGGGAATGATATGTAAATAAAATAATAGTATGCTCAGTAAACAGTATCAGTACCACTAACATCTTGCGTAGTAGTCTGCTCAGTTGTACTTGTAAATTGTTGATTTTTGTCCTCTGGGGCCCTTTGAGTCTTGAATTTAATGTGTTTAGCTACTTGAAATAGTCCGCTAGCAAGTGCTGCCAATCTTCCTGCTTTCAATGCTAAGAGACCTACAATGTTTGTTAGTTCACGATTAACCAAATCATCATTTTTCAAATCCTTACAAAGAGCTTCTATATCATCCACAGGAACAATATAAGAAATGACTTGAGAAACTAATTGAAGAGATGAATCTACCAATCCTCCGCTAATTTTTTTACCTAATACCGCTTGATAGCGATTATAATATTTTTCTACATCTTTTTCTGATAATTTTTTTACATCTCCCAGACTCATATCAACCCCTAAATATTCCTTTGTAGTTCCAAGGGATGCGAGAATGGCTAGTGATTCTTGTTTTATTTCAAGTTCATTATCTTTTTCCGTTCCTATCTTCGGTTGTACATCTTTTTCTTCGCTAATATAATCTTCAATTTCAGTCATCTTTGTGATAATAAATGGGTTATTTTTAAATCACTTCGGGAATCTCTAAATAACAATTAAACGGGTACCGCAAACTCAAACATAGCCTAGAATATTTTTCTTTTTTCAGGAGTTGCACAAACTTTTTACATGTTTCATAATCCAAATCACCACCGTAATCCTCGAAAAACATTTTCATCCCCCTTTGCGAGGGGTTATGGAAAGTAACAACGCAGGCAACATTTTCACGGAATGGTTTTGATATCGATGTTAATTGTTGAGTGAGAACCCAAACTGATAAACCATGATGCCTTCCGGAGAATGCTAAATCTATAAACTTATTCGTTCGTTTCTTCAGATCACTCGAAACGGCGCAATCATCTAAAATTATTAGTGTATTTGTTCCGGAGAATAAAGTTTGGCAATCAGTTAACAATTCATTAATCTCATCAACGTTACTAGCATCTGGTGATAATACATAGAATCTCTTGTCTCCCCGAGCAAAATTATGATATGTTTTATTTTTTACAAAAGTTGGGCATATTAAAACAATGAATTCAAACAATTTTCGGAATGGCCCTCGGAGTTGATCAATTATGTACTTTGTCTTTCCGCAATTTGTTGGGCCGGTTATTATACAATGAAAAGGAATTTTATCTCGTAATTCTTCCATCTTTTTCCGCGAAGCGGGGAGGTCTTTAGACCGATTAAGTTAGATTCTTCTCTTTGATCAGTACATGATTGATCTTAAGTTTGAATTCATAACCTCCATTAATGCATCAGCAACCACAAACATGTAACAAGTCATAATACCAGAACCAATAGCCATTCTTTTAATTTCTATTTTTATACCATCTTGTGCGTTGTTTAAGGCTAAACCCCCTCCATGAATTTTATTATTACCATAAAAAACTTATTACCATAAAAATCCTTTTCTTTTACCGACCGAAGGGAGGAACCTTCATTTCTTCCAAATCTCTTCTTTACCGACTCCCAAAGATCAGACGTCACCATTCCCTTTGAGTAAAAACGATTTGGAACGCCATTAACATCGACATTGATTGAGGCGATACCTGGATTGAAAAAATTCTCAGAATCTCGTGTTCCTCCGGTGTATGGTATTGTAAACAAACATAATATGCCCGTAATTGACCTTCTCGGTAGATTAATATGTTGGTTTATAACACTATCAGTAGGCCTGGATATGGTGAAAGTTTTGTGTAAAGTTACATTTTCGTAAAAGAATCCCTTACCAACCTGATAAGCTGCCTGTGCCTCGCGAGCTAAGTATTCACTTGATATACAAGAATATTCCAACTCAAGGTTTGTGATTTTGTAAGTTGGAGTCTTTGTTGCATCAGAATAAACAACAATATCCCGAACTGGAGCTAGAGTAATCTCAAATATTAGTTGATGATCTAACGCCTTTGGGTAGAAAACCCCGTGATCGTTTATAATAGGATGATTTAGCGGGATTTGGTACTTGGTGTTATGTACTACTGCAAGGGCTACTTCTTTTGCGTCTGTGTCTACCTTATCACCCGCATTTGACCTTAGCTTCCTCATGTTTACAGAAGAAATACCTTGCCTTAATCCATCCTCTCGTTCTTCATCCGATAAGAATAAGTCGTGGTAAGTTTTAAATAAATCGTATCTTTGAGTATCCTGTAGTGTTTCACCTCCAAAAAGAACCTTGAGTCTGGATACGAGGTTACTACCTACATTATTCACTAGGGTGTTATTTTCATGCCCCCCAACAGTCAATTTAAATACTAGATAAACGCTTCCTGGAACAATCACTAAATTTTCAGAAAGTTTAGGAATATTTATATAAAGCGTTTCTCCAGGATTTGCCGATGAGGGATTTAGAGTAATTCTATGCAATGTTGATTCCGCTTTCAAACCTAGCGGTACTCTAGGAATCCTGTTTGGGTTAATTTTTTCAGACGTCATATTGATTTATAAGATACTTTGGTTAATCTTTAAATGAGTAACGAAAAGATGCTTTCAAAAATATATTATTCAACTGAAGGATATTTGAAAGGATATTCTGCAATTCCTAAATTAGCTGAAAAGGCAAAGGTTAGTGAAAATGAGGCAAAACAATGGTTAGAGAAACAAGCAATATGGCAAATATATCTTCCATCCTCTAAATATATACCCAGACCGCACTGGACTGTGGATAAACCGAATCAGATTCACCAAGCAGATTTATTATTTTTACCGCATGATAGAGTTGGAAGAAAAACATATAAATACACATTAGTTGTGGTTGATGTGGCTTCAAGATACAAAGATGCTGAACCATTAACCTCAAAAGAAAGTAGAGAGATATCTAAAGCTTTTGAAAAAATATATTCCAGAAGAATGAGATATCCTAAAACATTAATGGTTGATCCTGGAAAAGAATTTATGGGTGCGGTTTCCAAACTTATGAATTATCATAATGTTAAAATACAAAGAAGTGAAGCTGGAAATCATAGAGCCCAAGCATTTGTTGAAAGAGCAAACAGAATACTAGGCGAAAGATTATTTAGTCATCAATATGCGCAAGAAATGACTGAGGAACGAAAGGGCTCTGCCCGATCCAGAGTATGGGTGAAAAGATTACCTGATATTCTAAAAACTTTGAATAATACACCAACAAGAATAACCGGTAAAGAACCTGCTAAGGCTATAAACCTGAAAGAGGTTGATATTGAGCCTAAAAAATACCAACGCGAAGTGGGGGTTGATGAAGTTAGACTACCAATTGAGGTTAAAGTTAGATATTTATTATCTCCAGGGGAACTTGAGGGTGGTGAAAAAAGGCGAGCTACTGATCCTATTTGGAGCATAAAAGTTTATTATATTACGCGTAGAGTCGTTTCACCCAACCAGCCCGTTTTATATTATTTATTAGACGGGCCAAGACGTGGTTTTGTGCGAGAAGAACTTCAAGTTGTCCCCTATGATACTGAGTTGCCTCCTTCTTCTGTTTTGAAATGAGCTAATATAAAGGTTTTGTGTGAATTCCATCTTCTTCAACTCTTCTTTTATCATAATATGCGTTAAGTCCTAATTTGTTTTGAGTATATGTTACAATTTCGTTTTTATTAACTCTAAAACCTGTGTTTTTTACTCTATCTATTGCCCCTTTTAAAGCTTCATAGTATCTACCCCACGTCATATTGTTTTGGTGCTGTATTGTCCCTTTACAACTAAACTTTGTTTTTCCCTTTCCATCATCGGCGTAATAACATTTTGGTGAAAGAGCAATCATTCTTATTCCTTCAAACTCTTTCTTAAACAGCCCCGGTGTTCTATCGTGATATTTTGTGGTTGATAGAAATTTTGCTTTACCTTCCCTAAAATATTCATTTCTTAATTCAGGTTTTACAAGATTATCCAAATCTTCATCAGAAAATGCAAAGTAATAGCTATCTGTATCTGAATAAATCAACTCAAAATCACTTCTGTCAAAATAATAATCAATAAAATCGTAGTAAAATTCTAACATTCTAAGTTTGGATAGTTGATATACAGCTATTCCGCACTGATAAGGGGTGGTTATTTCTACACTCCTTTTCTTTTTTATTATTTCATAAGTTTCCTTCATCTTTTCCATATCTACAAAGAACGGGCTTCTAATAGCCATATTAACATCATCCTCGTCTTGAGTATAACTTGTATTCTTATGTTCTTGTTTATTTTCAATCATTTTGCCGTAGAATGCGTTTCCTTTTAGTTTGTTGGTATCAGCCAATTCTTTACAACCTTTATACTTTGTTTTTAGTTTTTCTATCAAACCCTCCTTCTCAGTATGGTCTTCAATAAATGTTAATATATCAGGGAATTGATTTAATTCATTAGTAAGGGTTACAACATCATCTATTTTGTTTTCATCAAAAGCTTTACTTAACTTTTCTAGTAAAACCTCAATATCACCATCTCTTCTCGCATTGCTTACTTCACTTGGAAACCACTCAAACGGTTTTCCTGGTTGATATTCTAAAATTTTATGAACAGCTGTTATTACCAAACCATGATTAAGATACCATTTTATTTTAGGTGTATATAGTAAAATTTCCTTTGCTCTTGTAACGCTCAACAATTTTAGTGCTCCTTTTATAGTTTTTCTGCCTGTAGCTTTTTGATATTCTTTCATATGATCAGGTATTAAATTTTCATGGACAGTATCTACAACATATAAAGGAGGCATCTCCTCAAATTTTTCTAAAAGATTATCTGGGGTGTGAATATCCACTTGGCAGAAACCGAACAATTTATCTGTAAGAATATCATTACAAATTTTTTTAATATATTCAGGATCTGTTGGATTTTTTACTTCAAAATATTTCTCTTTACCGCAAGGCATTTCCATCCCCGACACAGATAAATACAAACTATTTGCATCATAACCGCGGATAGTTTTGCATGGTTTTGGATTTTTATAATTATTAGAACGAATAAATGACTTGCCAACCTCAACCCAACGAACAAAAACCTGTGCCTGACCCCCGACCATGCCTGTTTTTAAAAGATCATAAGCTTTATTTTTACTGCATTTAGTACATTCTTTTCTTATAGTAAAACATTTTTTACATTTTCCCTTACCGCTTTTCGGTTTTTTACAATTAACACTGCATACACAATAGCAAGGATCGCCTGGAGTATACAAATCACACTTTCCCTTATTATTTTTTATGGCTTTATTCAGCACATATCTCATTGATATTCCGGGTATTGATACCGCGTCTTTCAGCATGTCTATTTCATCGCAGAAATATTTTGCGCGTGTTTTTTCAACAGCTTCTACAAAAGGAATAACATCACCTTGGTTATACTCTATCAACCAATCCTTCATGGTTATACACCCTCTTTTTTTCATTTCGGTCTTATATTCTTCATATTCTTTGGGGGATATTGTTATTTTCTTTTTGAGATCTGAGTAAAAATCTTCATATTTTACAGGGCCAATGTGAGAAAGCTTATCATAACTATCCAAAAATTGATAGGGGAAGAAAAGTTTTTGTTGTTCGCAGTTATTTGCTTTACACCACTTATCAAACGAAAGTCCGGGTGCTAAGTAATTAATAATATCCAAGAATTTAAAACGGGGATTTTTAAGGTACATATATTTATTTTCTTTTTTTGCCACATTTAGTGTTCCCTCCATCTCGGTAAAATTATTTACAAAATGTATCTTAATCATATTAAAATCATACTTTCCTGAATTAAAACCTAAAACAGGAACTTGATTACACCACTCTTCATGCATCTCTTTTACTTTTTTTGGAATACTATCTTCATCAGGAAGAGGATAATCCTCCCGCACTTTTTTAACAATATCTTTTTGTCTTCTTTCCAAATCTTGAACAAAATCTTTTATAAGCTCGTCTGGATTATTATTCACAAAACACGTTGGTTTTTTCGATAAATTATCAGATATAGCTATACTAATCGGAATATGTTTATTTACAAAAGTTAGATCTTCAGTAACCCTTTCCGTTTTTTTTGGTTGTATTGCTTCAGAATCCCAAACAATAAAATATGGATAATGAAAAAATTTCTTTTTAAATTTTACATATTTTAATTCAGGGTTTTCGCACTCCCAAACAGATACTAAATTATACCCCAAAGATTTGATTACTTGTTCCTTTCTCATCGTTTCGTTATATCTAATTTTATCAAAAGTTGAACAGGGGCAACCATGCCATTTACACCCATAAAATTGAAAAACTGTATTAGTCACAGGTTCGTAACCATCCACCAAAAAAATCTCTTTTTCTCCATCCTTAACGCATCTTTCACCACCATGGCCACATAGAGCATGATGAATATGTTTACCAATAAGTTCAGACTGTTTCTCTATCCATCTACATCCAACATAACTAAATTGGGTATTTCCGCCATAAAATATTTTTTCTGAGCTGCTCATTGTTGGAACACATTTTTTACCTTTACAAATTACTTGTGTTTTTCCTCCTGTACATGTATTGTCATTCAAATGTCTATTATAATTATCATGTCTGTTAAATCTTTGCCCACATCCATGGCATTCCCAACTATTAGTCAACATCGGTAAATCTTTTATGTAAAAACAATGGTCATTATGAATTCCTGCATCCAAAGTTGGTAATTGTTTTTTGATTTTACCTTTACCATACACCAACACCCACGTTTTTTTGTCTTCTTTTGGCTCAAATATCCTAATATTAATATTAAAAAACTTTGAGATATCTTCAAGCTCAATAAGATCCGTTCCTTTTATATCTTCTTCTTTCAGATTTGGTTTACCATAAAATTCTTGGGCTAATTTTAAAGCTAATTGTTTTATTCTTTCGGCGGGTCTATTTTTCTCATCAAGATAGTTCCTAAACACAGCCAGGGTATTCCAAAAACACATTTTGTTACCATAATTATCAAGCGCATGAATAGATTTCTTCTTGTGTAGCCAATCTGGTAAAGGACCACAACCCATTAAAGTTTCATTTGTATGAATTATTTTTACATGAACTTCTTTAAACACCACTCTACCTTGATATACACCAGGTTTTTTTACAACTTCTGTTGCTGGAAGATACGCTTTATTCCACACTTCTACGTTATCCAAATCTAGTCTTTTTATTTCACATTGTTCAATATACTCCTCAATTTCTTTTAATGTTTTTAAAGCTCCTAGTTGTTTCCCTGAAATTGTTTTGTGGTACTCAACTATTTCTCCTTTTCCCCTATGAATTTCTGCTTTGAAACCATATACAACCCTTGTTCGCATCTGTATCTCCGGTCTTATTCTATCCATAATTATTTGTGATATGTCATTATTAAGATCCGCATTTATTACAATGTTGTTTTGCCCCACCCTCTCGTCTGGTGCTCTTCCAAAAGGAATAAATTTAAAATTTGTTGGAGGTCTTAGTTTAATTTTCTTATCTTTATTTTCTACTGTTTTAGTTTTATTTTGTGTTTGATTATTAACCTTTTTTCTAGGCGGTGGAATTGGTTTTATGATTTTCTTATTTGTTAGATTTTGTAAAGATTCATAAAACTTTTTTCTATCTTCCACTTTGTAATTTTTAATTATATTCCTTTTGGGTTTATTGGGTAAATTTTCATTAGTTGTAAATGTAACCTCTTCATAAAACTTTTTTCTATCTTCCACTTTGTAGTTTTTGAATATTCTTTTTGGCTCGGATTTTTTAGAGTTTTTGGTATTCTTAACAGATTCAAAAAACTTTATTCTTTCTGACACTTTTGAATTTTTGGGTGGAATATTTTTTACTGTGGTTGGGGTAGGTCTTTCCTTCTGTTTAGGAATATTTTTTACGGGGCTCGGGAGAGGTCTTTCCTTTTGTTTAGGAATATTTTTCACGGGGGTTGGGAGAGGTTTTTCCTTTTGTTTAGGAATATTTTTTACTGGGGTTGGGGTAGGTCTTTCCTTCTGTTTAGGAATATTTTTTACGGGGCTCGGGAGAGGTCTTTCCTTTTGTTTAGGAATATTTTTCACGGGGGTTGGGAGAGGTTTTTCCTTTTGTTTAGGAATATTTTTTACTGGGGTTGGGGTAGGTCTTTCCTTCTGTTTAGGAATATTTTTATTTTCAGGTTTGGTAAAAGCTGGTGGACGACCTTGTGGTGTGCCTGGGCGGGGGGAAGGCGGGGGGCTACCTGGAGGCGTGCCAAGTTGTGGTTCCACATTATCATACATTTCAACAATTTCAGTATTTTTTCGCAATTCTGCTAAAAGGCCGCTTTTTCTCCTCAATTTTGACCTTCCTTTAATATTATATTCTTTTGCAAGTTCTTGCAGCTGAGCAACAGTAAGTTTCTCCATGTTGTTATTTTTTGTAAAATATTTCTTATCTTTAAATCATTTTTTTATTCGCAATATCTGATAAAAATTTACTAGATCTTTTCGTTTTTTGGGTAATCTTCGCCTTTTTTCTTGATCTTATGGGAATTTTTGAGTGAATCTTTACATAAATTTTTTTCGTACTCTTGAGTGAATAACAAAAAATTTGCGCGTGCGTGGGTGAAAAAAACAACAACAACATGTGTGTGTGAAAAAACAACAACAACATGTGTGTGTGTGAAATTACTCTCATCTACTACTACATCAATCAGTCAAAAGTATATACCACATGAAAGTTTAATTGTGCTGTTACAGAAACAGGCAAAATATCCATACCCAACCATAGAATAGTACATTATTTTGAATATATGAAAATTTCTATTATAAAAACTGCAGAAGAAAGATTTAATATAAGGACGGTATTTCATCGAAAAAGTCATGGCAGCCAGAGGTATTGAACTGTAACCAATGACATATAGTAACGAGAAGAACTATCATTATATTATTATCATTATTATTATCATTACTATTATTATTACTGGTATTGATATTATTATTGTTATATTTTTTATGTTAAACATAATATATTTTTATGGGGTGGGATTCATGTCTTAATCTTGGTAAAGTTATTGTTACTCTACTACTAAAAGCAATACAAAAATCTTCTTAATAGGCTTTCCATCAGAGGTGGTAGTAATCAAAACAGCTCCAAACAATACCATTTCTTCTTAAAGGCTTAGAATCTAGTGCAGTCATTTGTCTAGAAAGTTTGTGTGGAAAATCATTATTGAAAGCATAGGGCATTTAGGAAACTTGAAACACTTGTTACTACATACAGCACACTTGCAATGAATATATGAGAAAGATCATAAACATTTTGGCATTACAAAATTTTTTTTCTTCTTTATAAAGTTTTTCCAATGTAAAAGGTTAATTGCATGTTGTGGTTGTTATGAAATATTGATATTTGACATAAAAATAAAGTAAACTGCAGAAAGTAACAAAGTTAATATGTTATGTCTAACTTTGCAAACTAAGGCTTGAATTAACATTTCATTTGTGAAAAAAGGGCAGGGGTTCTAGATAGCAATATTATCAGGGGGGGGGGGGGTCATTGCACTCTAAGGTAAAACTGACCCATTGTGAAAAGGCTATGAAACTTGTCTCTACACAATATTATTGAAACCTTTCAATCAGAGAATACATACATATACATATATATATATATATATATATATATATATATATATATATATATATATAGCAAAGAGAAATACTACTCAGAATTCAGTAATCACATTTGCTTTATTCCTCGCGAAGCGAGGCCGAAGGCCGAGCGTAGCGACGTTACTAATCGTGTCGGTTCCGGTCAGACCACGTGGCTCGCAAGCCCGAGTAAATCGAGCCGGGAGTTTTTATATATGTATATATATATATATATTTATATATATGTTTATATATATCTATATTTTAAAGGTGTCCGTTCGCAGGCCAGGTTACCTGGCAACATTACTCCATGTGAAATTCCGACATTACGAATTCCTTGAATGATGTTTTGAAAATAATGCGAATTTTGTGGAAACCGATTTCACTCGTCTTGGAAGTACATCCCAGCAAGAAGATCTCCGACATATACAAGAAAGAATGGTGAGAGATCGTCGTCGAGTAAGTTTGAATGCCGCAAAAAATGCACACGGGAAGCGGCGACTCAAAGCAGAGATTGAGAAACGACGGTAGGGACGATAACAAGAGACATCGCAGCTAAGACAAGAACTGCTCGCTCAAAAAAAACAAAGGAATCAGCAAGGAAAAGGACCAGGAATACCATCAAGTTACCATCAAGTTAGATTGGATATTGAATTTGTTATGGATAGAAACAAAGACTCGTTTTAGGTATACAGGACATGAGCAAGCGATTACATAACGAAATTGGCGAACAAAATTTAGCAAAATGACTTAGAACGGAAACCGAGTAGGAACGACTTCCAGCATGCAGACAGAATCAGGGCTCCTACTCCGTGTACCGGCACAGATGACGTAGCGCATTGTTTCATCATTGTGTGTAAAATTATTCAGTAACATGTTTGTTATTGTCTGGCTTTGTTTTACGTCATCTGTGCCGGTACACGGAGTAGGAGCCAGAATCAGAAGACGAACGACAAAACAGATTACCATATCGTCGTGAAAAAAGTGCCAGGAAAGGGGAAACAGAAACCAACCGCAAAGAAATGAAAGATGACAGTCACGTAGTATTAATACTGCAATGAGAATGCAAGTAGGTATTTTTCGTAGTGAAACGTTTGCCTTCCATTTGAAAGAAATTCCCAATACAGAGATTGCAGTTGTGATAGCAATTATTTATAATTATGTGATCTGATATCATTGCAACAGTGAAAATATATTGTAGATTTGTTTGATGTAGCAGTTATGTTCAGCATTTTCAACAGAACAGATACCAAACAATAAGTTACCGGTTCTGCAATATTATCACTGTTCAATGCAATTATTTGTAAATAAAGCAGATGTCGTTACGGACTTCTGAGTAGTATTTCTCTTTGCTCTATTTCTTTGCTACATATATGTATTACGTAATTAAAAAGTTTCGTTGGGACAGACAAGTTCCATAGCCATTTCAAAATGGGTTTTTACCTTTGAGTTCCATGCATTCCTGGGAATTACTCTCTTAGCACCCACCCTTTTCCCACAAATGAAAAGTTAATTTAAGCCCTAATTTGCAAAATTAGACAACATCTTAACCTTTTTCCTTAATGCTGTTTAATTCATTTTAATGATGTCAAATACAAATATTTAATAACAACCACAATATGCAGTTGACCTTTTACATTGGAAAAACTCTACAAGGGAGAAACTAAAGTTTGAAATGCTAAAAGTTTTAGCTGTTTTTCTGTTTGCTGTTTTATGTATTCATTGCAAGGGTGCTGTATGTAATAACAAGTCTTTGAAGTTTCCTAAATGCCCTATGCTTTCAATCATGATTTTCCACACTAACTGTATGGACAAATGACTGCACTGGCAGCACTGGCATGATTGCCACAGGTCAGAAAATGGTAAGGGAAAAAATTCTTCAAGGTCAGTGAAAAGTAAGGGAATTTCAAATCAAGTCAGGGAAAAGTGAAATTTAATACTACTAATTTATTTCTTGCCAATTCAGCTTTGGTTTGGTGTGGTCAAGAATGTGACATGAAATGTGTTGGATTGGTGGAATTAAATGACAAGCTGATTTTGGGTTTCCAAGAAAATCAATCCTTTTTCCATGAATTGGTTATCGTAAGAAACTATCAATCCACGTACACTGTATGTGACTTTCTGAAAGCATATTAAATAAATGGGTGGAGAGGTTGGTTGTGAGAGGAGGTTGGAGGTCACTACCAGGACTAATTTGTGACTTTTCTAATTTATTTGGTAAGGGAAATTTTACATTTGTCAGGGAAAAGTCAGGAAATTTAAAGATCTTATGGCTGTGGCAACCATGACTAGATTCTAAGCTTAAAAGAAGAAATGGTATTGTTCAGAGTTGAGTAATTTTTACTTCCTATGATACAAACCCTATTCACAAGAAAAACAGAATTGCATGTAGTTGTAGAGGAACAATACCTTTTCCCAGATTAGGACATACAACCCAACCCAATAACAGTATATTATGTTAAACATAAAAAATAACAATGCTAATAATAATATCAATACCAGTAATA
Organism: Ricordea florida; assembly: GCA_949710005.1. NCBI lineage: Eukaryota > Metazoa > Cnidaria > Anthozoa > Corallimorpharia > Ricordeidae > Ricordea > Ricordea florida. The sequence goes on along the minus strand of OX453274.1, from coordinate 7,723,182 downwards.
ATATTAAAAATGATAATGATAATAATACGATAATAATAATAATCATGATAATTGCAAAAAATGAGAAAGTACAAAAAGTAAAAATAATATAATAATAAGTAAATACGTAAATTGGGGTCTTATACCTCATAGGAAAAACCATTAGGAGTCCTTTACAAACTAGCTTCGCGGGGTTTTGCGGGAGTCGTATTTCTAGTGATAATAATATGATAATAATAATCATGATAATTGCAAAAAATGAGAAAGTACAAAAAGTAAAAATAATATAATAATAAGTAAATACGTAAATTGGGGTTTTATACCTCATAGGAAAAACCATTAGGAGTTCTTTACAAACTAGCTTCGCGAGGTTTTGCGGGAGTCGTATTTCTAGTAATGATAAAATGATCAAAGGTGCTCTAGACCTGTGTTGCTATTTTACCGAGATAACTCTGTAATAGCAGAAACATCTCCTCTACCTAGGTGGGATTAAGTTAAAACGTTGCCATCTTGGTGAGCTCTTTTAGCGCAATGATGTCAGAGTCACAGGAGAATTAAGTGCTTGATTGAAACAACATTAAACGTTGGAGAACAATGAAAGCAATTATCAAATAAGTTTGCTTAACCCACATCAAAACCAAATTGAAAAAAATATTGTGATCAAATTAAACACTTTATAATACCATTAATTCCTCGCGAAGCGAGGCCGAAGGCCGAGCGTAGCGAGGTTACTAATCGTGTAGGTTCCGGTCAGAACACGTGGCTCGCAAGCCCGAGTAAATCGAGCCGAGAGTTTTTATATATGTATATATATATATTTATATATATGTTTATATATATCTATATTTTAAAGGTGTCCGTTCGCAGGCCAGGTTACCTGGTAATAGTAACGCACTTGAGAACGCTGAATTTCCGCCATTATTCGGTGATGCCTTTTTGAAAGTAATGTAAATTTTGTGGAAACCGATTTCTCTCGTCCTGGAAGTACATCCCAGCAAGGTGATCTCCGAGATATTCAAGAAATATTAGCACGAGATCGTCGCCGAGTAAGTTCGAATCCCGTGAAAATCAACACGAGGAAAGCACGACTCAAAGCAGGGATAGAGAAACGACAGCAGGGAGAATAACAACAGAAATCGCAGCCAAGACAACAACTGCTCGCTCCAGAAAAAGGCAAACGAAACAGCAGGGAAAAGGACCAGGAATTCAATCAAGTTAGTTTGGAATTTGAATGTGTTATTGATAGAAATACAGGACATGAGTGAACGATTACATAACGAAATATATTGGTGTACTACATTTAGCAAAATGACTTAGAAGGGAAGCCGAGTAGGAACGACTTCAGCGATTGGAGATGTCTCTGGAAAATAATTCTATTAGTCTAAAAACGGAATCGGAAGACGACCAACAGATTACAATAGAATGTAAATAGGTATATTTCATAATAACACGATAGCGTTTCCAGTTTGAAGTAATTCCCAACACAGAGAGTTGCAGTTGTTATAGCAATCGTTTATAACGATGTGATCTGATAACATTGCAACAGTGAAAATATTGTAAATTTTCTTGATCTAGCAGTTATGTTAAACATTTTCAACAGAATATATACCCTGTGTCACTATAAAGTACTGGTTCTGCAATATTATCAGTGACCAATGTGATCATTTTAAAATAAAGCAAATGTGATTACTGAATTCTGAGTAGTATTTCTCTTTGCTATATATATATATATATATGTATGTATTCTCTGATTGAAAGGTTTCAATAATATTGCGTAGAGACAACAAGTTTCATAGCCTTTTCACAAGGGGTCAGTTTTACCTTAGAGTGCAATGACCCCCCCCCCCCCCCCCTCCCCTGATCATATTGCTATCTAGAACCCCTGCCCTTTTTTCACAAATGAAATGTTAATTCAAGCCTTAATTTGCAAAGTTAGACATAACATATTAACTTTGTTACTTTCTGCCGTTTACTTTATTTTTATGATGTCAAATATCAATATTTCATAACAACCACAACATGCAATTAACCTTTTACATTGGAAAAACTTTATAAAGAAGAAAATAAATTTTGTAATGTCAAAATGTTTATGATCTTTCTCATATATTCATTGCAAGTGTGCTGTATGTAGTAACAAGTGTTTCAAGTTTCCTAAATGCCCTATGCTTTCAATAATGATTTTCCACACAAACTTTCTAGACAAATGACTGCACTAGATTCTAAGCCTTTAAGAAGAAATGGTATTGTTTGGAGCTGTTTTGATTACTACCACCTCTGATGGAAAGCCTATTAAGAAAATTTTTGTATTGCTTTTAGTAGTAGAGTAACAATAACTTTACCAAGATTAAGACATGAATCACACCCCATAAAAATATATTATGTTTAACATAAAAAATATAACAATAATAATATCAATACCAGTAATAATAATTGTAATGATAATAATAATGATAATAATATAATGATAGTTCTTCTTGTTACTATATGTCATTGGTTACAGTTCAATACCTCTGGCTGCCATGACTTTTTCGATGAAATACCGTCCTTATATTAAATCTTTCTTCTGCAGTTTTTATAATAGAAATTTTCATATATTCAAAATAATGTACTATTCTATGGTTGGGTATGGATATTTTGCCTGTTTCTGTAACAGCACAATTAAACTTTCATGTGGTATATACTTTTGACTGATTGATGTTGATTTCACATTATTTTTTTTACAGGAGTACGTAGTGCAGCAATCTTTTTGAACATATTAAGATTTCAATAAGTCTTTCTTACATGTATTGTTTTTATGATATGACCTAAAAATAGCACAACCACATACTATACAGTCGGCACTCACTATTACCAAACCTTTATTCAAAGCTTTTGTAGAATTCAATTGTTTTACCCCCAATTTGTTGATATGGCATCTCTTTTGAGGGAAGAGGAATTTTTCTATCTACCACTGGGGGTACCATTGCAACTGAAAAGAGTTACACACATTAAAACATGCACTATTCATAATGCTCTCAATTGTGGTTACCCGGGAATGAAATAATGACTGCAGTAGACAATAACATATCTAATCAGAAGATTCTTCTTACAATGAATCTCATGCAATTATAACCAAAAAACATAAACAAAAAATAATTGGAGCATTCAACTCATCCTCTGTGTAAGAACATATTGTGTTCAAAAGTGATGTACAACAAAGAAGACAAAGCAGTAGAGACTAAGAAAATAAAACTAAAGAAAAAAAACACAGGTTTTTACACTGTGGTAAACACAAGCATTCATATCAACTCTTCAAGATTTCACCTGCAAAAGATTTACAATCATTTTCAATTTGTGTTAAGTGAATATTATTGTGATAATTCATCGACTCTGTATTCCCTGTCAAGATAATAAATAATTTTACTTCTATTCCCTCTGGTGCAATCTAAGTGGCAGTGAAAGAGCTAAATGAAGGTCAATTTTTAAGCACTGTGTTGAGCGGTATACTGATCATGTAATTTGCACCAGGTGTCACTAATTGTGTACCAAACACAGCATAAGAAATAAAATACTGGGGATTACGCTGATATAAAAAAAAATATATATATAATATAAAAAAAAAGAATAAAATATGAAAGCATTGTGACTTCTTCAAAAACTAGCTTCGCGAGGTTTTTGCGGGAGTCGTATTTCTAGTTTTAAAATGATCACATTGATCACTGATAATATTGCAGAACCAGTACTTTATAGTGACACAGGGTATACATTCTGTTGAAAATGTTTAACATAACTGCTAGATCAAGAAAATTTACAATATTTTCACTGTTGCAATGATATCAGATCACATCGTTATAAATGATTGCTATAACAACTGCAACTCTCTGTGTTGGAAATTACTTCAAACTGGAAACGCTATCGTTTTATTATGAAAAATACCTATTTACATTCTCTTGTAATCTGTTGGTCGTCTTCCGATTCCGGTTTTAGACTAATAGAATTATTTTCCAGAGACATCTCCAATCGTTGAAGTCGTTCTTACTCGGTGTCCCTTCTAAGACGTTTTGCTAAATGTAGTACACCAATATATTTCGTTATGTAATCGTTCACTCATGTCCTGTATTTCTATCAATAACACATTCAAATTCAAAACTAACTTGATTGAATTCCTGGTCCTTTTCCCTGCTGTTTCGTTTGCCTTTTTCTGGAGCGAGCAGTTGTTGTCTTGGCTGCGATTTCTGTTGTTATTCTCCCTGCTGTCGTTTCTCTATCCCTGCTTTGAGTCGTGCTTTCCTCGTGTTGATTTTCACGGTATTCGAACTTACTCGGCGACGATCTCGTGCTAATATTTCTTGAATATCTTGGAGATCACCTTGCTGGGATGTACTTCCAGGACGAGTGAAATCGGTTTCCACAAAATTTACATTACTTTCAAAAAGGCATCACCGAATAATGGCGGAAATTCAGCGTTCTCAAGTGCGTTACTATTGCCAGGTAACCTGGCCTGCGAACGGACACCTTTAAAATATAGATATATATAAACATATATATAAATATATATATATACATATATAAAAACTCTCGGCTCGATTTACTCGGGCTTGCGAGCCACGTGTTCTGACCGGAACCGACACGATTAGTAACCTCGCTACGCTCGGCCTTCGGCCTCGCTTCGCGAGGAATTACGGCTTGAATTAACATTTCATTTGTGGGAAAAGGGCCAGGTTTATTAGATTGCAATATTATCAGAGGGGGGGGGGGGGGGGTTCCTTGAACTCTAAGGTAAAACTGACCCATTGTGAAAAGGCTATGAAACTTGCTGTCTATGCGTAATATTATTGAAACCTTCCAATCAGAGAATACATACATATATATATATATATATACATATATATATATATATATATATATATATATATATATATATATATAGCAAAGAGAAATACTACTCAGAAGTAAGTTATAACATTTGCTTTATTTTCAAATGATCGCATTGTTCACTGATGATATTGCAGAACCAGTACTTTACAGTGACACTGGGTATATATTCTGTTGTAAATGCTAAACATAACTGCTAGAACAAGAAAATTGACAATATTTTCACTGTTGCAATGATATCAGATCACATCGTTGTAAATGATTGTTATAACAACTGTAACTCTCTGTGTTGGGAATTACTTCAAAATGGAAATGCTATCGTTTTATTATGAAAAATACCTACTTACATTCTCTTGTAATCTGTTGGTCATCTTCCGATTCCGTTTTTAGACTAATAGAATTATTTTCCAGAGACATCTCCAATCGTTGAAGTTGTTTCTACTCGGTTTCCCTTCTAAGCCGTTTTGCTAACTTTAGTACGCTAATATATTTCGTTATGTAACCGTTCACTCATGTTCTGTATTTCTATCAATAACACATTCAAATTCCAAACTAACTTGGTTGAATTCCTGGTCCTTTTCCCTGCTGTTTCGTTTGCCTTTTTCTAGGGCGAGCAGTTTTTGTCTTTGCTGCGATGACGGATGTCTGTCGTTATTCTCCCCGCTGTCGTTTCTCTATCCCTGCTTTGAGTCGTGCTTTCCTCCTTGTGTTGATTTTCACGGTATTCGAACTTACTCGGCGACGATCTCGAGCTAATCTTTCTTGAATATCTCGGAGATCATCTTGCTGGGATGTACTTCCAGGACGAGTGAAATCGGTTTCCACAAAATTTACATTTCTTTCAAAAAGGCATCACCGAATTCGAAATGGCGGTTCAGCAGTTCTCAAGTGCACTACTAATGCCAGGTAACCTGGCCTGCGAACGGACACCTTTAAAATATATATATATATATATATATATATATATATATATATATACATATATAAAAACTCTCGGCTCGATTTACTCGGGCTTGCGAGCCACGTGGTCTGACCGGAAGCGACACGATTAGTAACCTCGCTACGCTCGGCCTTCGGCCTCGCTTCGCGAGGAACTAATATATAACTTAACGTAACAATTAAATTCTTCTTACTTTGGTTTCCTGACTTGCTTGTTCCAAAAAATAGCGTAGATTGGCTGTAGCGTTTACGATAGCTTCGTTTTCAGCGTCGCAGAAAATGTTCTAAGCAATTATCGAAGCGTGGTCTCAAAGCTAATTGCACGCTCAAATTACACGAGTCAGTGATTGGTAGACCTTAAAGTGCTAACTAATTAACTAGATTATGTTCGCGTTGTAAGCTAACATTCCGGCCCCTTAAAGGCGATACGTAGAGCCTTTACATCTAAACGGCGTCTACAGCTTAACGAATTAATAATCAGATAGATTCGTAATAAAAACGTTGACTAAATATAAAAAACGTAAAATTTCAATGTATCAATCTAGTTTGGTGCTCAAAGACACAGTTCATAGTGCTAGTTTACTTGTCCTCAGCGAAGTCAGCCCCTTCCAGTAGGACAATCTTGTCGATCGGACGCTCAAAAAGGGACGATCTTGTTTTCACCTTAACTGAGCGCACGTGTCCATCATGACGACTCCTGTGAACCTCTAGAATGCGGCCTAGCGGCCACAAACTTCGAGGTGAACTATCGTCAGCGAGCAGTACAATGTCGTTTACTTGTAGATTTCTTCTGGCCTTGTTCCATCGCTGACGCTGCTGTAAACTAGGTAGGTATTCCTTTATCCAGCGACGCCAGAACACATCTGCCATATATTGCACCTGGCGCCACCTTCGCCGTGAGTAGCAATCTTCCTTCTGGAATAGCCCAGGTGGTAGCTGCGGCCCAGCTCTCAGTAATAGCAAATGATTCGGAGTGAGTGCCTCCCAATCATTCGGGTCGTCTGAGACCTTGGTTAAAGGTCTCCCGTTGATTATGGCTTCGACTTCGCACATAAGCGTCAGCAGGCCTTCGTCATCCAACGTCTGCTCCTTGCAAATGGCGCTCATAACCTTTCTCACTGTGCGGATGCAGCGCTCCCAGACACCGCCGTGGTGGGAGCCTGCTGGGGGGTTGAATACCCATTTGATTGATTGCTGCAGGAGGAATTCTCGTATCTGGTTCTTGTTCCATCGTGTTATCGCTTCGGTCAGTTCTTTGTTGCCACTAACAAAGTTCCCGCCATTGTGCGATCTGATTTCTTCTGGACATCCTCTTCGCGCAACAAACCTTCTCAAGGCATTGATGAATGATGGAGTTTCGAGGCTGTATACTATCTCAATGTGCACTGCTCTTATGGACAGGCAGGTGAATAGCACTCCATACCTTTTTACCATGGTTCGTCCACGGCGTACCTGAAATGGGCCAAAGCAATCAACACCGACGAATGAAAATGGCGGTTTTGATGGAGTGACACGATCCCTTGGTAGATGGGCCATTTTTTGTTCTTCTGCTGGAGCTTGTCTTTTTCTGCAGCTAAAGCAGGTGTTTAGAATTCGTCTCAAGGTCGGCCTTGCTTTGATTATCCAATACCGTTCTCGGATCAAGGATAGTACATATTCCAGTCCCGAGTGACCAGATGCTTGATGATAATGGCGGCCTATCAGATTTACCACGTGATGGTGCTTAGGGAGAATGATCTGATGCCTGGCTTCGTCGCTGATTGGAGCACGACCGAGACGACCCTCAACGCGCAATAGGCCGTCTTCTGCTAAGAACGGATGGAGTTGCCGCAATGGACTATTTCTTGCCATTGTGTTTCTCCTTCCTCCTTTGCCTTCTTTCTCCTTTTGAAGTTTTGGAGATAATGCGGCCATTACAGCAGGAAAGCTCTGCCTTTGGACAAACTTCAGGATTTCCCTTTTTTGCAACTTTCAGCTCCTCAACGTAGATAGCTCGAATTTCTCCAAACGTCATAGCTTCTCCTTGTTGTCGCCTGCCTTTCGCTGTCTTCAAATTCGTTTTGTAGCGGAGTAGCCACGCGACAGTCTTCTTCAACTGTCTCCAGGACGAAAATCGCTTAATGATGTCGTCGACTGTCGTAACCTCCTTGACGTCCGGCTGAGCTTCTGTAGCAAAAGATCTCGCAGATCGTTTCACTTCAGGATCATTGTCTTGAATGGTTCCCATACCGGTTGGTCTCTTAGGCCAGTCTTCTTCTGGTCCCCACAAAAATTCTGGTGCTTTATGCCACCGTTTTCTTGCGATTAGTTCGTCTGCACTGAGCCCTCTTGAGGCATCGTCTGCCGGGTTAGTCTTGGTATCAACGTAGCACCACTGCGAAGGCACGCTGACATCACGTATTGAAGTTACACGGTTGGCAACATACGTTTGAAATCTCTTGACGTCATTCTCTATGTACCTTAGTACACAAGTGCTGTCTGTCCAAAAATAGCTTCGGTCTACCCTTATATCAATCCCGAGTTCCCTTCGCAGCATAGTGTCTAATCTGGTTGCAACCACAGCGGCGGACAGCTCTAATCTTGGAGTAGTGACGGGCTTTATTGGTGCTAGCCTTGACTTGGCCATCATCAGGCAGCAATGAACTTCTTCATCCGAGTTGGTGATTCGCAGATATGATACAGCGCCATAACCGACTTCAGAAGCATCTGAAAAGTGATGCAGCTCAGCAGTTGTAACTTCACCAAATTCTCTCGGTTTAATACATCGGTCGACGACATAACCTTCCAACTTTGGTAGATCCGCCAGCCAATATTGCCATCGGTTGAAATCCTTCTCGGGAATTTCGTCATCCCAGCCCAGCTTCTGACGACACAAATCTTGTAAGATCGCTTTTGCAGGCAGAATGAAGGGTGCGGCGAAGCCAAGTGGATCATAAGTGGAGCTGACGATAGATAGGATTCCTCGCCTCGTTGGTTGCTTATCCTTGATGGAAATTTTAAAGCCGAACGTGTCGCTAGATACATTCCAACGCACTCCAAGTGCACGTTCAAAAGCCGACTTTTCGAGGTCCAAGTCCTTGACTGTCGGCGCTCTCTCTGATTCGGGTACTGATTCCAATACCTTGATAGAGTTCGATATCCATTTTGTTAGGCGAAATCCACCTCGAGATAGGAGATGTCGCAGTTCGCCTTGAAGATTTATCGCCTGACGGTCCGACTCTACCGACTTGAGGCAGTCATCCACGTAAAAGTTACGCTTCACCGTCTCTAGAGTGGCTGGCTCGAAATCGTCTCGGTTATCTTCGGCTGTCTGCCGCAGCGCGAAATTCGCGCAGCTGGGAGAAGAAGTAGCACCGAATAGGTGAACGAGCATCTGGTACTCCTTTGGATCTGAATTTAAATCTCCGTCAGGCCACCATAAAAAGCGAAGGGCGTTAGCATCTTCCAGAGGTAATTGAACTTGTAAAAACATCCCTTCGATGTCTGCCATAAGAGCCACTGGTCCCGTTCGGAATCTAGTAAGCACTCCGATGAGGGAGTTGGTCAAGTCCGGCCCCTGTGAAAGCTGGCCGTTTAACGATGTATTCCGAAACTTTGCTGAACAATCGAACACAACACGTGTCTTTTCCGGCTTTTTAGGATGAAAAACGGGGTGATGTGGAAGGAACCAGGTAACCTGGCCTTCATTCTGTTGCCATGGAGTGCGCCTAGCGTATCCCTTGGTCAGGAGGTCGTCCATGAAATCTGTATACTTCTGCAGCAAGATCGGCTCCTTGGACAACCTTCTCCTTAACTGTAACAGTCGTTGCTCTGCCATTGGTCGATTATTCGGTAGATCTGGACATCCATCTTTCCATGGAAGACTGATCTCATAGTGGCCGTTCACCAATTGAATTGAAGCTTTCATCTTTTCAAGAGCGCGTTTGTCTTCTTGAGACATGGCAGCATTTGCATTGTAGCAGGAATCATTGAACTCCATGTTGCAGTACTTCTCGAATTGAGCACTTAGCTCGGCGTCAGTATTGATCAAATTAGTCGTATGGCGTGAGCCTCCGGTCCGTTTCAGCGGTCCGTTGATGGTCCACCCAAGTTCCGTTCTTGTAGCGTATGGCTCACCAGGTTGTCCTGATCTAACCTCTTTCGGTTCCAATGCTCTGGGAACATCACTACCGATTAGCAGACCAACATCTGCATCGATGTCTGAGAGGGGAATTGCTTGTAGGTGTGACCAATTGTGTATATCCTGGCGATTGGCTCGATTATCGGTTGTTACTGGTAACCGTGGAGTAGTGAATACAAGAGGAAGCTCGATAGTATTGTTCTCTTCTAAGTCGCTGACTTGAAGACTGAGGACTGATGTCTTAGTTTCGCCATCTTCGACGCCTAGAGTAGTGAGGGCGAGGGTGGTTTGTGTGCCTTTGGCTTGAAGTTGTTGCATCAGTTCTTCGGTGCAGAAAGTGGTATTGGAACCCGTGTCCAGAAAGGCGTAGGTCTCCACTACCCGTTTGCAGCCTGGTACCTTAACCTTGACGGGCACGATAGCTAAGCTTGTTGAAGACCTTTGACTCTTTTGATTCTCACGGCATCTCACATAACCACTTTGTCCCCTCGTTTCTTCCCGATCGCAGTTCAATGATTGATTACTTGAAATTGGACTCGAGTTGTTGCTTCCTTCCCTTCTTTCGCTTTGCATCTGTTCGCCTTTGTTTAGAGGGTGTAAAAAGGTCGAGTGTTTTGATTTACAAGCGTCTACTTTACAAAAACTATCCTTCGGACAGTCTCTCACAACGTGGCCCGTTACTAGGCAGTTGTTGCATAGTCCCTTTGCCCTAGTGATTTTCATCCGTTCCTCTAGGGATTTGCTCCTAAACTCGTTGCACTGACAAAGCCAATGACGGCTGTTGCATAGAGGACATTGAGGACGACTTCGTGCCACACCATGGTCGCTGTTGCGTTTAGGCTCGCCGCTTGTGCCGAATACTTTACCAGAAGAACCGCCGCTATAGCCGCCTGACCTTTGAATGGGTTTCCTAATACCCGACTTGGCTGGCGTAATTTCTCCAAAAACTGGATGGGAAGCAGACCTCGCTCGCTTTTCGATGAACAACGCAACATCTTCGATCGTGATGTCCCTCATTTGGCATTCCGAGATATCATCTGCGATATCACGCCACTCTGCGCCTCATATCAAACGGTAGCCGGTCGATTATCTTCTTGAGGCAATCGGATCGTTGATGCGGCCAAGGTACCCGATATCCTTTAGGGCATTTTTGCAGCTAGTAATTAGAACTGAAAACTTACGTAGATCTTCTGCCTTGTCTGTTCTTATTGCAGGGCCTGTCGTCACCCGATTGACGTAGGCGGCTGCTATTCTGTAGTCTTGCCCGTAGCGCTGCTTTAGTAGGCGTCGCGCCTCACGATAGCCCTCTTCAGCGCTCATGGTCAAACAACTCCGCATCAGCTCGTTAACATCACCACTGGTATACTGTATAAGGTAGTATAATCTAGCACTACCGCTATCCGTTCTAGACTCTATTATACTTTCAAATGCTCTTATGAAACTACAGTATTCGATTGGGTCGCCTCCAAACACGGGGAGCTCAGGTTGAGGTAGCATCAGCACCAGAGTATGCTGCTGTTGCTGTGTTAGTAAACGTTCCATGTGTTGTAGGTATGCCTTGGGGTGTGGTGGGTAATAGACTGGTTGGAAGGAAGACCCGCCATGCCAGTCCTTGGTATCTTCCGGTTCTGGCTTCGTGAGATCCGGTTTGGCGGTTACGGTAGTTACTGGCTGCTCTTGGGAGTTCTCTTCATTATTTTCATTCCATGAATGAACGTAAGAAGTCAGTGGGGCACTTGGTTTGACGTCTGGCAGTTCGTTATTGCCTTCCGCCTCAGCCAATACTCGTTCTTCGGCTTCGGCCATCGCTATCTGTTTCTCCATTTCCAATTCTTCTTTAGCTTGTTGCAATTTGAGCTCTTCTTTCTGTATTTGTTGAATTTTCTTTAAGACGTTAGCCTCCGCTAGAAGCTTTGCCTTCCTCGCTGTGGCTTTCGCTCTTGCACTCGAAACCGAGCTAGCTGAAGAACGTTTCGTTCCTGCTTTGCTCACCGAATCACAGGGCTCAACGGTAAGAGATAAATGTTGCTCTGGTTGTTTTACAAAGGAGCCACAGAACATCTTTATTCTAGCTGTCAAATCTTTGACCTTTGCTTCTTCGTACTGATAGTAGTCGACCGAATCTTGAATTTCTTCTTCGTCGCTCAGAGTTTCATGGAAAGCAGCATGAGCCTGTCGTAGCATCTCTAAAGCAATCCCCAACTCGCCGATTTTGCCTTCGCCCTCCTCGGGACTTTCGAATTTGCTGATACGGGATTCGATTTCATTTCGTTTTTTCGTAAGTATACCCTTCGCAACACCTCTTTGTCGTTTCAGTTGACCGGTAGATGGCTTCTTAGGTAGAGCGCCCGACGCTTCCGACACAAATTCGGAAATCTCCGATTCGTTCACGAATGTAACTTCTTTAGCCGCCATAGATTTTATTACTAAATTCCGATCATTCTTTTAATTTCGCGACTCCTTCCGGTATACGTGATCAAGACAACATTCCAGTACTACTATGTGGGCGTGTTTATAAGTTCGTTTTTAGGTTATTTTCAAATTTGACAGAAAATCCTTGACCTTTTTTAGGTTATAGGTTATTTTTAATTTAACAGAAAGGATAGGTGTTTTTAGGTTATAGGTTATTTTAAATTTAGCAGAAAATTTTTTGTGCTTTTTAGCTTATAGGTTATTTTAAAATTTGATGGGTGCTTTTTTTAGCTTAAATTTTATAAGTTCATTTTCTTTTTTCCTGATTACAAAATAAAAATGATATTTAAAGATTAGAAAAATACATACTAACAGAAGTAATTATGGATCAATTAAATGTTCAACAATTAAAGAAAATAGCTAAGGAAAATGGTGTTAGAAACACTAAATTAATGGTTAGAACTCAACTTATCGAGGCTTTGAATAATATACCGGGTCTAAGAATTAACTTGTTAGAAATAATTACTGATAGAAAAGTAAGAATGATAGCAAAAGATTTTGGTATTAAAGATTATAAAACCATGAGCAGAAATCAACTCAATAAAGTTTTAGGTAATAGACCAGAACTTATAATTGAAAGTGCAAAACCTAAAAGAAAAATATTACAAAAAAGAAAACTTGCACCTACTTTTATAAAACCCAAAAAACGATCAAAACAAAATTTCAATTGGGGAAATTATTCATTTAGGGTAATGAATAAAGACGAGTTTTCTAAAAGGCTTGAAGAATTAACAAATGAAAATATCATAAAAATTAATAATAATACTAAAACTAAAACAAAAAGAAAGGTAACTATATCTGATAGTGTGAGAGATGAATTGAAGGAAAAAACTAAAAAGAAAAGAACAATAGTTCTTAAAATATTTTCAATAAATCCAAATGAAGATGATCCTCCAATTCGTGATACTCTAGGAATAGATGAAAATATTATTAGATTTAGGAGGAATCTAAATAATGATTTGTCAGAAATAATTTATAATGAGTTGGAATCCCAAATAGAAATGGGGGTAAGAATTGTTTTCAGTTTTAGTGCTTTGATTCAAAGAGGAAATGGTGAAATAGCTTATCACGCACACACATTTAGAAGTGGAGGAACTTTTAACTCCCTTTCAGAAATAAAAGATTATATAGAGAGGTGTGAGGGTGAGAGATTGAGTTTAGAGGGAGAAGCTTGGATTAGAGCATATTTACCCCCAGAAAAGAAAATTAATAAACCAGGTGTTAATGAGGGTGGAGTTGAGTTTAGAGAAGTACAAATAAAAGTTATTAACACTAGACAACCTTTAATTGGGTGTGGAAGATTACCTGATGAATTACGAAAGAAAAGATGTATTTATTCTGTAGATGATAAAGATGATAATCTCTGTGTATGGAGGTGTTTAGCTATTCTAATGAATATTATTGTTGGTAAACAAAATCCTGAAAAATGCATAGAGAAACAATCATTAGATCTAGCTAAAACTTTTTATGGCAACAAAAAACTAAAAAAAGCAGATGTTAGATCAACAAAATTAGTTGATTTTGAGAAAATTTCAAAAGTTTTTTCCATAAATATCCGGGCTTATGAGCAGAAAAATATAACAAATTTTAAAGTTTGGAAACTGGTGTTTGGAAAAAACAATTTCAAAGACAATTTACCAACTTTAAATTTAGGTCTTTATAATAATCATGGTTTTTTCATTAATAATCTTGACCTTCTTGCCGAAAACTGGGTATGCCAAGGATGTAAACAAAAATTTACCAGACACGAAGATTTAAAAAGGCATTTTACTAATGAAACATGTACAGGAGGAAAGACAAAAATATTATGTACAGGAGAAAAGATAAAATACATTAGGAATGAATCTGACAATGTTTTTTATGGGGGTAAAATTCAATTTAGTTATAAAGCGTGTAGGTGGATAGAAAACCAATCTAAAATTATAGGTAAACATATTCATCATGGGCTTTGTGGTCACGGTGGTGAAAGGTGTTATAGGGATGAAAGGGAGAATGAGATTTTGTTTGATGGATACGAGCCTGAGACAAATACTGTTTTTGAGTTTTATGGTTGTAAATGGCATGGGTGTCCGTGTTCAACAAACGATAAAGTTAAATATAATGACACTATTAAAAGAGAAAAGATGATAAAAAGCTTAGGTTATAATGTAGTATCGGTTTGGGAGTGTGAAAATCCTGAATTACCCAATATATGGTTTAAAAAGAAATTTTTTCCATATCCATATAATATTATTTTCGATTTTGAGTCAATATTACAAAAAGAAGATAAACATATTACTGATGATTTAAGTTTTACAAATATACACATTCCAGTTAGTGTTGCAATAATCGATAATTTAACAAACAAACGCGTTTTTCTTTACAATCAAAACCCTGATGAGCTTATAAAAGAATTCGTTGAAAAATTGGAGGAAATAAGAAAAATCATAGTTGAAAAAGTTAAAGAAGTATATCCGATGCCCGAACAAGATTCTTTACAAAAACATGTTTTAGAAAAATATGAAGAATGGTGTAATCAAGTACCTGTTTTTGGGTTTAATAGTGGAAAATATGATATCAATTTGATTAAAAGACATTTTATAAAACACATGACCGATAAAACTAAGGAGATTTTTATTGCAAAGAAACAGAATAGGTATATGTTTTTATCAACACCGCATTTCAAATTCTTGGATATAATGTCGTACTTAGCTCCTGGAATTTCTTTTGATGGGTGGTGCAAAGCAAACAACTGTGAAGCCAAAAAACTTGTTCTACCTTATGAATTTTTGGATAGTTATGATAAGCTTTCTTACGTTGGACCTGTGAAACATGAAGATTTTTATTCTAGTTTGAAAAAGAAAAACATTTCTCTGGAAGAATATGAAGAATATTTGATTGAATTTAAAAAGAGGGGTTGTGTTACAATGTTAGACTGGTTGAAAGAGTATAATTTAAACGATGTTATACCTTTTTTAGAAGCTTTAGAAAAAACAAGGCGTTTATATTATCCAGACGAAATTGATATATTAAAAGATGCTGTTTCCATCCCAGGTGTATCAATGAGGGCTGTTCTAAATAAATATCAAAAAATGAAGAAGAAAGGTGATCCTGAATTGTATGCCCCAGGACAATACTGTATTCATAGTTGTTGTAATAACAAGATTTGCAAAAAATGCTATAAAATAAAGAAAGATTGTAAAATATGCGACAAAAACAAGATTTATAAACTATTGAAAACGGGTATGGTTGGAGGCCCTAGTATTGTATTTATGAGATATGCGGAGGCAGAAAAAACAATGATTCGCTCTCATAAATATAAAAACCCGAAAAAATGTGTGCGAATTAAGGGGTTTGATGCAAATTCTTTATATCTATACTGTGCAGGAAAAGAAATGCCATGCGGTAAAGAAGAATGCATTGAGGTTGAAAATCCATCAGATCCTAAATTTATTAAGAAGATTTGTGAAGAGATTCTTGATGGTAATCTTTTCGGATTTTGTCAAGTTGATATCCATGCCCCTGATCATCTAAAAGAAAAGTTTGAAGAGTTTTCACCGTTATTTATTGTAGATGCCGTTCCTGAATATTTAGTACCAGAGCACATGAAAGAATATCAAAAAGCTACAGGAAGAAAACATCTAAAAGACAATAAAAAATTGCTTGGTGTTAAAAAGGCAAAAAAGATATTGTTATATACACCTATGATAAAATGGTATCTTAATCATGGTTTGGAGATTACGGCTATTCATAATATTTTAAAGTATGAATCGGGAAGGCCCTTTGAATGGTTTCCAAAAGAGGTGGCAGACGCAAGAAGAGATGGAGATATTGAGGTTTTGTTGGAAAAATTAAGTAAAGCCTTTGAAGAAGATAAAATTACTGATGTAGTAAAAATTACTAATGAATTAAACCAATTTCCTGATATATTTAAAGTTATTGAAGAAAATAAAGACATTAAAGTATTGATTGAAAAACTAAAACCAAAGTATAAAGGTTGTAAAGAATTAGCGGACACGAATAAACTTAAGGGAAATTCTTTTTATGGGAAAATGATTGAAGATAAAGAAAAACATAATATTACAAGGTATACAAAGGATGAGGAAGAGGTTGAAAAAGCCTTAAGATCTGCTTTCTTTGAAGATCTTAATGAAATAAATGACACATATGAAATAGTAAAACGAAAAAGATTAATAAAAATAGACAGACCCTATCAATGTGGCATCGCGGTGTATCAGCTAGCAAAATTAGGAATGTTGGAATTCTATTACGATTTTCTAGATAAATATATAGATAGAAAGGATTTTGAGTTGATACAAATGGATACAGATTCTATGTACATGGCAATTTCAGCTGAAAACTTGGATGATATTATAAAACAAGAAATGAGAAAAGAATACTTTAATGGAGGGAAAGAAAAATTCCTATCAACATCTAAATATCATGAAAGGACCCCAGGTTTGTTCAAAAAAGAGTTTGATGGTATACGAATGATTGCACTTTCTTCAAAATGTTATTACGCGGAGGATGAGAAAGGAAAAGCAAAGTATAGTTGTAAAGGCACAATTCATAGACAAAACGAAATAAACTGGAATGGTTACTGGGCGGCTTTAAAAGGGGCAAATGATATGGCACAAAATACAGGATTTAGAGTTAATGATAATCAAATTGTGACATATACACAAAATAAAAAAGCATTTAATGCATATTATGATAAAAGATGGGTTTATGAGGATGGAATTCACACAAAACCATTATATTAGATCATTTCAAAACAGAATTAGGAGG
This sequence comes from Ricordea florida, assembly GCA_949710005.1. Lineage (NCBI taxonomy): Eukaryota > Metazoa > Cnidaria > Anthozoa > Corallimorpharia > Ricordeidae > Ricordea > Ricordea florida. The sequence continues at coordinate 7,706,051 of OX453274.1, read as the reverse complement.
TAACTCTGTATCATAAGGAATAACTTGTAACTCTTCCCTTACAAAACCTCGTCTTGGGCCATCTTGTAAAAAGTATAAAACCGGCTGATTAGGAGAAACTCTACTTCCAGAAATATAATAAACTTTTATACTCCAAATAGGATCTGTGGCTCTTCTTCTTTCACCACCTTCAAGTTCTCCGGGAGATAATAAATATCTAACCCTAACCTCAATTGGTAGTCTAACCTCATCAAGGTCAACAGCTCGGTGATAATTTTTAGTTTTAATATCAACCTCTTTCATTTTTATAGCCTCATCAGGCTCTTTACCAGTTATTCTCGTTTTTGTATTATTCAAAGTTTTTAGAATAGCTGGTAATCTTTTCGCCCATACTCTAGACCTTTCATTACTAACCATTTCCTGCGCATATTGATGACTAAATAATCTTTCTCCCAATATTTTGTTTGCGTTTTCCACAAATGCTTGGGCTCTATGATTACCAGCTTCACTTCTTTGTATTCTTACATTATGGTAATTCATGAGTTTACTAACTTCACCCATAAATTCTTTTCCAGGATCAACCATTAATGTTTTAGGGTATTTCAATCTTCTAGAATATATTTTTGTAAAAGCTTCTGATATCTCTCGACTTTCTTTTGAAGTTAATGGCTCCGCATCTTTATATCTCGAGGCGATATCAACCACAACTAACGCATATTTATATGTTTTTCTTCCAACTCTATCATGCGGTAAAAATAATAAATCTGCTTGGTGAATCTGATTTGGTTTATCCACCGTCCAGTGTGGTCTAGGTATATACTTTGGAGCTGGAAGATAGATTTGCCATATTGCTTGTTTCTGAAGCCATTGTTTTGCCTCATTTTCACTTACTTTCGCCTTCTCAGCTAATTTAGGAATCGCGGAATATCCTTTCCAATACCGTTCAGCCGAATAATATATTTTTGTAAAGGTAGAACTCATTTAAAGATTAGCCAAAGTATCTTATAAATCAAGTATGACGTCTGAAAAAATTAATCCAAACAGAATTCCAAGAGAACCCTTTGGTTTGAAGGCAGAATCAACCTTGAATAGAATTACTCTAAACCCATCCTCGGCCAGCCCTGGTGAAACATTATATATAAATATTCCAAAACTTTCTGAGAATTTAGTGATTGTACCTGGAAGTGTATCTCTTCTATTTGATTTGGATATTGAGGGTCATGTAAACAATACATTTGTTAATAATTTAGGAGCTAATCTTGTTTCCAGATTAAAAGTTCTTTTTGGAGGTGAAACATTGCAGGATACTCAAAGATATGATCTATTTCAAACATATCATGATTTATTCTTAACAGAAGAAGATAGAAAAGATAGATTAAAACAAGGAATTTCTTCAGAAAATATTAGAAAACTTAGAACAAATGCGGGTGATAAGGATGATTCTAATTTAAAAGAAGTATCTCTTGCCGTAGTTCATAATACAAAGTATAGAATACCAATAAATCATCCTATTTTAAAAGATCATGGGGTTTTTTATCCAAAAGCATTAGAAAATCCTTTAATATTTGAGATTACATTAGCTCCTGTTTCAGATATTGTTGTTTATTCTGATACAACTAAAACACCATCATATTCGCTCAAAAATTTAGAGTTAGAATATTCATCAATTTCAAGCGAATATTTAGCTAAAGAAGCTAAATCAACTTATCAAATTGGTAAAGGATTCTTTTATGAAAATGTTACTTTACACAAAACTTTTACATTTTTAACTGGAGCTGATGAAGTTATTAATCAACATGTTAATTTACCTAGAAGATCAATGAGTGGAATATTATTTTTGTTTATTGCTCCATATGCCGGCGGCGCAAGAGATTCAGAAAATTTTTTTTACCCTGGAATAACTTCTGTTAATATTGATGTTGATGGTGTGCCAAATAGAATATACTCTAAAGGTATGATTATATCAGATCTTTGGGAATCTGTTAAAAAACGATTCCCAAAAATAGTAGAGCATAATTTAGAAGAAGGGGATTTTTATACAAATAAGTTTGCTCTTTGGCTTGATACTAGAACTCACCCAGATAATAATATTCATGGTGGAGGACTAGCTCTAAATAATACACATGATGGAGTAAAAATAGAAATTAAAAGGAAAAAAAGTGGCTCATCAAGCTCAGTAGTAATAACTTGTCATATGTTTGTTGTAGCCGATGCAATGATGGAAATAATGAATTCAAGTTTGAAATCAATTATGTACTGACCTAACTTAAAAAACATAATGTTATGATACAAAAATCATGGAAGATTTACGAGATAAAATTCCTTTTCATTGTATCATAACTGGACCAACAAATTGTGGGAAAACAAAGTACCTAATTGAACAGCTCCGAGGTCCTTTCCGAAAAGTTTTTGAATATATTGTTTTAATTTGTCCAACTTATTCTAAAAATAAAACATATCATAATTTTGCTCTCGGAGACAAGAGATTCTTTGTATTATCACCTGATTCAAGTAATGTAGATGAGATTAATGAATTGTTAAATGATTGCCAAACTTTATTCTCCGGAACAAATACATTAATAATTTTAGATGATTGCGCTGTATCCACTGATCTGAAGAAAAGATCTAATAAATTTATAGATTTAGCATTCTCCGGAAGGCATCACGGATTATCAATGTGGGTTTTAACCCAGCAATTAACATCAATAGCAAAACCATTTCGGGAAAATGTGGCTTGCGTTGTTACTTTTCATAATCCATCGCAGAAAGGTATGAAAATGTTTTTCGAAGATTATGGTGGTGATTTGGATTATGAATTAGGTAAAAAATTTGTAAAACTCCTGAAAACTGAAAAATATTCTAGGCTTTGTTTATCTTTACGCCACCCATTTAATTGCTATTTAGAGATTCCCGAAGTGATTTAACAAAGATGACAAACGTTGAAGATTATATTGAAGAAAAAACTGAGTTAAAAAATGATACCAATCAAAGTGAGGATCTTGAAATAAAACAAGAATCACTTGCTATTCTCGCCGCGCTCGGAACAACAAAGGAATATTTGGGGGTTGAAATGAGTCTGGGTGATATAAAAAAATTATCAGAAAAAGATGTAGAAAAATATTTTAATCGTTACCAAGCAGTAATGGGTAAGAAAATTAACGGGGGGTTGGTAGATACATCCCTACAATTAGTTTCTAAACTTATTTCATATTTAGTTCCGGTTGATGATATAGAATCTCTTTGTAATGATTTGAAGAATGATGATTTGGTTAATCGTGAATTAACAAACATTGTTGGGTTATTAGCATTAAAAGCAGGAAGATTGGCGGCACTTGCTAGCGGGTTATTTCAGGTTGCTAAACACGTTAAATTCAAAAATCATCAAGTTACAAGTGAAAAATCAGGCAATTCTAACATAACTGAGCAAGATACTGTAAACTAGGCAGGTTTAAAGACTTATTTATGATATCTAAATAATAATGTCTGAACAAAATGAAGTTTTTGAGCAAATTACTGCTGATCCCAAACCTGAAAATAAAGATTCTAAAAAGAGGGAGAAAGATCCTAAAAAAGTCGCGGCTGGTAAGAAATTGGCAGAATATAACAAAAAAGCAAAAGAAGCATTAGCTAGGGAGATGAAACGAGAAAAGGAACAAGCGGAGATTAAAAATGAGAGCGAAGATAAAGAAGAAAAAGGAAAAGCTTGGTTTCCGGAACTATCTTTTACTACTGTATTATCCATTGTTGGAATAGGGTTTACAGCATTTGATATGTTTATGAGATACCGACAAAAGGAGGATTATAAAAAAAGAATACCTGACTTATCTCAAGTTCCACAACCAATAACCTCTCAACCCACAGATAGACCAAAAATTGGAATGATGTAATTATAAATTATTTTTTACTACATAAAGATATCTAAAGGTTTCTTAATGATGTAGTAAAAAATGTCAAACGAAAACAAACTTGTGAAAACTGTAACTGATTCAGCGGTACTTATCGGATTAGGGGCTGGAGTTGGCTATGTAGCTAAAAAGATGATGAAAGAATCATTTTTGAATGACCCATCCTCAAGTATTATAAATTATGCAAAATGGGTGGCTGTATTATCCGGAAGTATGTATCTAAAAACATATTTAGAGGATCAAAAGATTTTACCAAAATAATGGCATTAGCATCAATAGCAATGATGGTTGGTGGAGCAATATTAAATTCAACGGCATTTGTTGGTGGAAATTATCTTGCAAAACATTTTGCAGGGCGTAATGTAGATACAGAAAAAATACGGCATGATAAAGCAATGGAAAAGTATCAAAGAGATTACACTGAATATCAGGAAAAAAGACAAAAAATGATTGATTGGAAAATGAAGAAAAAAGATGAAAAATATCAAGCATCAAAAAATATTTCGATTACAAATCAAGCTTTTGAATTGTATAGTCAAATGCAAGAGCCAAAATTCTCTGATTATTACAAACCAAGCGATGAACAAAAAACAGGAGAAATGGTATATGTTGGAGCTGGAATGTTAGGTTTAGGTTACGCGGCCAGTAAATTATTTTAAATTATTATTTGTTATGTAACCAGTAATTTGGTTATAAAACACAAGTATATTTATTATTGGGTTTACATGAGACCCCCAAAATCAGAATCTTCTTCTTCATATTCATCCATTTCTTCAGCAGAAGATTTACTATCTGAAATAGTTAAGCATCTAAGTTTAGTTAATCTTTTCATTTCTTTTTTTGGTTCTATAACTGCTTCATAAAGTTTTACTTGAAGCGCAATACAAGAACCAATAAATATTGATTCAATTTTTATTACACTTTCTTCAACTCGACAACCTTTATTTAATAATTTTAATGGATCAATTACTTTATCATTTTTAGAGTTATAAAACTTAGTTAAAATTTGGTCTTGTTTTTTATCCCAAATTAATTTTGCATATAAAGTTGGACCTCTATCTGGAACTCTAGCCATTGAAGATTTTTCCAACTTCCAATATAGAGGATTTAAACCTCCTTTTTGTTTTTCAAGCTCATTTCTTTCCAACTCAAATTTTCCAATTTTTGCTCTATTAATAATCAAATGATCAATGCAATTGTCAACTATTTCATTGAATAAATCAATCCATTTTTCTTCTTCAGGTGTTGGACTGCTTCCACTCCATAAACATAATGGAAACACATATCCTGAAATTGCACCTGTTTGTTGATTTGTATTTGTAGAAACACCAAAAGAATATAAATTACCGGTTGGAATAACAAGTTCTCCTTCTGTTCCATCATCATTTTTTGTAAAAATTTTAATTCTTTTAAATTCAACCTTTGGTTTACTTCCAGGAATTTCACCAACAATTGGTTTAGAAAAAATCATACTTACTTGGGGAATATAACTATTAACATCTATTAATTGTGTAGTTTCGTTCATCATTTTATTTTTATATATATATTTTTTTAATCTTTAAATCAAATTTTACTTTTGTTTTTCAGCTCTAAGGGATCTAAAGATTTCTTACTGATGAGTAAAAAAATCATGGAAGAAGACATACCATTAGAAAATATAACAAAAGATGATGATAATGATGGTGAAAATGATACATTTTACCAAACCCCAAACACATCTACATCTGTTGATCAAGGATATCTTGGTTACGCCGAATATATGGCAGAAAGAAAACGACTTCAATGGCAAATAAAAGATGAAGAGAAAAAAACGCCAAATATTGTAGAAAGAGATGAGAAATATGACAGAAGGCGAGAAGCGGGTCAAGAACTCAAACGTTATTTACCAACTTACAATCCTAATGATGCGACATTTAATGTAACATATGGAGAAGATGGTAGTATATTAGCAGAATTTAGTAATAGGAAGGGTTCTGCACCACATGTCATACTTACTAAAGATAAAGTTCTTATGCTTGAAGATTTACCAAAATCAATGAGAAAAGCTCTAGGTGCCGATTATGAAACAATGTTAGATAAATATAATGATGCCATATCACAATTTAATGAAGAAAAAGAAAAACATAATGAATTACTTTCTGCAGTACAAGGAATAGATTCACTTTTAGCAACAAGAACGGAGGAGATTAGTGGATATGTAGAAAGAGAAAAAGAACTACGCCAATTCATTGAGAAACAACAGGTGCAAAAAGCAGAAAATAAAAGTCTTTTCGATCAAACCGTTAAACAGAACATAGAATTAAAAATACAAGCAGAGAAACTTTTAGATGAAACAAAATTATACAAAGAAGAAATAGACAAATATAAGAAGGGAAAATCAAATTCAACAAAGTTAGAACAAAGCAATGAGAGATTAAAATCTGAGGTTGATAAATTAAGAGAACAGATTAGAAATAAAACAATTTCAATCGAAGAACAATTATCAAATATAGATAGACGAAAAGATGAAATACTTAAAAATTTGCCATTACGCGAGCGGGTAAAGTATATATTCAAAAAATATGGTTTTACAGTTTTTGCAGTTCTAAGTGCGGTGGGTGTTGTCATTGGGGTTATAGTTTCTAATCTTTCAAGGGGTTTATCTGCTTTGGGCAGGGGTGTGGGGAATGGATTAAAAACTATAGGTAAAAAATTAGGTGAAATATTACCAGGAATGGTTGGCGCAATAGTTAGCTTTCTATTCAAAACAGCTGGGCAGGTTATTGGATTTTTAGGTGAAAATGCTTGGTTATTGATAATGGCTGTGGTTCTATATTTTGTGGAAAGTATAAAAAAGAAGAGAAAGTAGATCTAAAGATATCACATTGATCAGTAAAATATAATATGGATGACTACAATAAAATTTATCCTCAATTACCTAATAATGTTGATCCAAGTTCCTCGGTTAATTTCAGACTGCAAAAATCAAGCGAAGTATTACAAAATCTTGAGAAAGAAATTAAACATTACGAAGAAGTAAGGAAAAAATATAATAGGGCGAGAGGAATATGTACAAAAATTAGTGTTTCTGGTGGTTTGATTTCAGTTATCCTATCTGCAGGCGGGCTTGGAACTTCTCTCACGGGTTTTGGTGCTATTGTTGGTGTGCCTTTGGGAGTTATAGGTGGTTTTTTTGGTGGATTATCGGTTGGATTTGGTTTTGCTTCTAAAAAACTTTCAAATAAAGTTAGTAAACACGAACAAACCGCTGCAATTGCAAAATCAAAATTAAACACAATTAACGATTTAGTTTCAAAAGCTTTGAAAGATAATGTTATATCCGATCAAGAATTTTCTATAATTTTAGCAGAGTTGGAAAAGTTTCAAAAACTAAAACTAGAAATACGACAAAAATTTAGAAAAGACGCAGAAAAAAATTTCGACATGTCAATTATAAGGAAGAAAGTTCGCGAAGATCTATTAAAAGAACTTACCGGAGGGAAAGGACATTAAAACTTGTATATGAGAAAACTGAAGTTGGTTGCAATTGTTTTGCAGGAATTAATTAACATTTTATTCTCGATCTAAAGATCAAGTAAACATAAGAATAAAATGCTTTTAAATGATTTCAAAAATCGTTATCCAAATGTTAACCTTGATAAATTTACATTTATTAATGATTCATTTGGTGGATATATTAAATGGAAAGTTAATGGAACAACAATTATGTCTGATGATGATCCTTCTGGAAAAACATGGACTGATGACATGAACCCGAGATTGAAAAAAATTTTATGGAAAGATTTAGGTTTAGAAAATAAAGTTAAGTTTAGTTCCTTTCCAGAAAGTTTATCATCTACAAACAAAACATATCCAATACCTGGTATTAAATTCGATGAATCTGTAAAAAATGTAACAGAAATGTTAACTATTTTAAATATATATGTTTCAGATAAAAACAGCTTCATTTCCCCCATGAAAAATGTATTTAAAAATCAGACTGTAGGACTTAATAGCGGTAAAGAAGCTAGGGCTTGGTTGAATAAACCAAATATTAATCACTGGCCACAACAATTAAACATGGCGGTTTGGTGTGCAACATCTGGATGCGGTGTAAGTTTAAATGATAGTTTAAATTATCCAAGAGTTATTAGAAGTTTTTTTATATTTCACATTTACTTTACTATAAGAAGAATATTATATGAATTATCTTTACCATTACCCGGCGAACAAACTTTTTCTTTAAAAAATAATCCATACAACAAAAATGCTTATAATCGTTTATGTGGAGAATTTGGGTTAAGTAATAATCAAGATTATAGAGGATTAAATAAACCTTTAGCTGATTTTAGATGGAAAGGGGGTGCAAATCACGGTGTTGGAGATGTATTCATTGATTATGGAAAAGGATATGTGCCGCCCGGAAGCGTTCATGGTCAAGGAGGAGGAAATCAAGATGTTAGAATTATAAGGAGCTACGATCCTGATGCAAATATTTGGCCAAGTGAAGCAAATAAATTTTCCGATGATGGTGGTAAAAAAATAAAGGGAAATTTAATATCTATGCTTCGAAATGATTACTTTGTTGATTTTCAATATGCTTGGTTTATACCTAAATCTGGATATGGATTAACAAATGCTGGATTAGGAAGAATAAATAGATCGGTTGAAGCTTTTGTTTATTGCGTTTTGGGAGCCCAAGTTAATACTAGGAATTCAATTATTGGTAATGGAGGAAGAGCATTTGAAACTCAGCAAGAATTTATAGATTTATTTGAAAGCTCTGTGATTGAAAATGATATCGCAAATTCAAATCAAAGATATCAAACGGCGGTTCAAGAATCAAAAGTACGGCTTGATTTGGCTGTAGCTCCTGATGTTTTGTTGATGCCAAGCAATTTAATTATAAATACAGAAAGCGTTATTGGATACAATAATAATCTGAAAATAGCAACAGAAGATATGAAATTTGGGGTAAATAATTCATTAAACATTGAAACAAAAAATGTTGGAATAACTCATAGTTTAGGAACATCAAAGGTTTTATTAAATACTAATGCTCAACCAAGGAAAAATATAAATCCTAAATTAAACAATAACGATGAATCAAACAAAACAGATGAAGTTAGTAAAATAGAAACATCTTCTCATCAAAATACTCTTATTGTTTTAATATTTGCTGGAGGATTATTATCTTGGTTTTTATTTCGATAAAAATTAATCTAAACACATACCTTCTAAACGAAAAATGTTTAGCATTACAATGTATAATTCAGAAACTAGGGTTTATTTAGACCCTCCAATGAAATACGTTAGTGAATTACAACTTTTAGATTGTAATATTAAAACAAAAAGACTAATAAATTTAAGGAATCAAGAAAAAATAACTGATGAACAAGATAAACCTTTAGTAATATTTAATCCAGGAATATATTCCATAAATGATATAAAAATATTAATTGAGCTCAGCGAAAAGGGTAAAAATATAACAATGATTATCGGAGATAATTTTGCTTACATAATCAACAATAAACCATTTAACATTAAATTTAGCCAGGGTTTGCAAAATTCTTTAGGGCTGCCAGGGGTTTTATTTAAAATAACTCAAATAGATATAACTATAAAAGAACCTTTGAGACTTTTATGCAGCATAGTTGATAATAGAATGTCATACACGAATAAAGGTAAAAATGGAGTCCTTGTAAAAATACAACCATCCCAATTGCTAGCAAACATTCCATCAAAAGATTATCCATCTATTCCAATTAGAAAATATGATAACTTGATTAATCACTTTGATTTAACCATT